>CM022404.1:12390866-12782880 GCA_011833715.1 Carcinoscorpius rotundicauda
AGCTCAGCGGTAAGTCTGCAGACTTACAAGACTAGAAACCGGGTTTCGATACCCGTGGTGGGCAAAGCACAGATAGCCCGTTGTGTAGCGTTGTGCTTAACTTTGAAATAAAGGCCCCTTCCAGTGGCTCAGCGGTGTGCCTGAGGACTTACAAGGCTAAAAACCGTGTTTCGATACCCGTGGTGGGTAGATCACAGATAGCCCATTGTGTAGCTTTGTGATCAATTCAAAACAACAACAACAATCTAAATAAAGGTAGAGAAATTAAGTTTCTATACAATTTAATGTATTTCATACTCATTCTGTGTATTATTATGATACATTCAAGTAAACGGTTGACCTAATTTGAAGCTGAGACATTTTGTAATATTCTATTTTGACAGGTATATGATTATCTTCACACGTTAGTGTCTTTTTCACATTTAAATAAAGAAAAACAAAAAGTAAATATGATCAAAGTTTAGAAATAATTATGTAATGAATGCTCAATAAGTAATAGGAGAGTCTGAAGAAAGTTTACTGTAGTTCTGTTCCATTACTTTTTAATAAAGTAGAAACTTTATAATAAACTTATGTGTAAGATTACAACGAACCTTCACAGTTGTATTAAAAATATTTATTTCACTTACTAGGCCTAATATTTCAGTCAATCTTATATTTACATTATTTTAAAATTCGTGTCATCTAGTGGATGGTAATTGAACTAAAATATTTAGCGTAGGCTTTAGTGGCAAAGGTAAGACGATTTAATAAATCCAGATAAGTTTAATAAACTGAATGTAATGATTTTATAAAGAGACTAGGGTGTCGTTTTTAAGGTTTTTTTCTTTCTGAATTTCAATTAAAGATACACGAGCAGTTCCTAATTTAGCAGTGTAAGTTTAGATGGAAGGCACCTACTCGTCACTACCCACCGCCAACTCTTGGGTTACTCTTTACCAACGAATGGTGGGATGTACCGTTACGTCACATTATTACTCCCATACGTATGGAAGATCAATCATACTCAGTGGGACTGAGATTCGAACCCGCAAAATTCATCCTGAGAGTCAAAAGTTCTGACCTCTTGGTCATGCCTGGGCAAGTTTTTAAGGTGAAATGGTTTAAACGAACTACTTGTATTAGGAAGCTTGTAATGACACTGAGGGCGGACGAAATGGAAAGAAACTAGTCGACACCACTCACCGTCAATTTTTGGACTAATCTTTAACTAACGAATAGTCCAATTCCTTGGTAGGTATTTTGGTTAAATTATACTTCTGTTCCCCCGACATGGGACGAAAAATAACCCAGGGCGGTCAGAAACTCGTGTTTCTCTTCAACCTCTCGCGGCTATAATTAGTTAAATGATGAATTTGCAATTAATAAACGGGACTGGAGAATTGGAAGTAAAAACTTCCTTGATTCTCGTTTAATCGTTTTATTGCTTCTATGATGCGAGTGGGTCGAAGTTGTGAAGAAGTCTCGGCGAGCTGGAAAGAGTAGGGAAGTTGGATTCGTGCTGAGATCTTCGCTGGATTGACGTAGTTGTGGACAGGGCGGAACGAGCAGGGAGGTGCAAAACGACCACGTCATTATCTTTTGAAATTCAGATGAATATAGATGCTGAACGACGGGCATTTTTCAGGGATGAGATCAATAAACCCAAAGGAACAGAAATTTAATGTGGAGGGAGATCGGGAGTACCCCGAGAAACCCCACTTTAACGGCCAGGGCGCGAAATAAAAATATCTTGGCCGTGCCCAGAGGCCCGGCATGGCCAGGTGAGTTAAGGCGTTCGACTTGTCATCTGAGGGTCGCAGGTTCGAAGAATCCCAGTCGCACCAAACATACCCGCCCTTTCAGTCGTGGGGGCGTTATAATGTTGCAGTCAATCCCACTATTCGTTTGTAAAAGAGTAGAACACGAGTTGGCGGTGGGTGTTGATGACTAGCTGCCTTCACTTTAGTCTCACACTGCTAAATTAGGGACAGCTAGCACAGATAGCCCTTGCATAGCGTTGCACGAAATTTAAAACAAACAAACCAATTCGTTTGACTTAGTTGAGGATGAAACTGGCTGTCGTAGACATCTTGTAGAGTTTCTGTATGTCGTTTTCCAACATTACATGATTAACTGAAATGCCTTCTCTTCAACGTTTTGATTCTTAACATTCTGTACGTCATTTCTGTTTCTGGGATTTTGCCTGAGATCACCTCCAACATTTATCGTGAAGTCAAAAGAGGACAAATGTGGCAAAAACATGGAATAATTAAGACCATAATTTTAATTTTTACATTAAGTGTTTCATTATTATTATTATATCTACATTTCATGTGAAACAAACAATTCTGAACAAGTATTATGACATTAAAGCTCACAGAACAGTTTACGAGTTGAAATATATTGTTCCTGATATCAGATTACAAAGATTACTAATGATACAGCAGCGTGTCTGGAGACTTAAACGCTTGAAACCGAGTTTCGATACCCGTGGTGGATAGAGCACAGATAGCCCATTGTGTAGCTTTCTACTTAATTTCATACACACAAACAGAGACAAAATATTAGCTTAAGCTAAGCTATCAGTCACGCACTACAATTGACAAACCCGTTGAAAAAAATGCAATCTGAATTACTGGTAAAATAGATAATTTAAAGTTTACCGAAGTCGTAGTCTACAATGTCACATAACCTGCAAGGCAATTCATATTTTTGCTTTAAAATTTAAACTTAAGTTATTTGAAGGCACTTGAATATTATGTGCAGTGGAAACTACCCTAGGCTTAGATGGGATAGACAACTTATTTTGTATATCTTAAACTATTACTTAAATCCTAAACATATATATTACTTATAAATCTCTGTTGTATGTTCAGTTTGAATGCTGTTATAGTTATGCGTATTAAACAGTTTCATTTTATTAAAAGTGGGGTAAAAATGTTTGTTTTCTGAATTTCACACAAAGCTACTTGAGGACTATCTGCGCTAGCCGTCCCTAATTTAGCAGTGTGAGATTAGAGGGAAGACAGCTAGTCATCACCACCCACCGCCAACTCTTGTTCTACTCTTTTACCAACGAATAGTGGGATTGACCGCGACATTATAACGCTCCCACAGCTGAAAAGGCGAGCATGTTTGGTGCGACGGGAATGCGAACCCAAGACCCTCGGATCACGAGTCATACGTCATAACCCACCTGGCCATGCCGGCCCACATAAATAGAAGAAAATATCGCAGTCAGTAGGGTTCTAATGATCCCTGATACACATGAAAGTGATATATATAAGCCTTGTTTCTCTCAAAGTGCATTCTATTTATTTATTATGTAATACTGTAATCTCTCCCACGACATACACGTCTCGTTGTTTCGCAAAATAACAAAAAAAGCAAATTTTAGTATGGTATGTGTGTGTGTGTGTGTGTGTGCTTTCTTAAAGCAAAGCCACAGGAGGCTAACCGCTAAGCCCACAGAGGTGAATCGAACTCTGTCTGTAGCGTTGTAAATCCGCAGACATACCGCTGTACTAGCGGGCACATCTAATACAGAAACAAAACTTCTTGTTATGTCGTATATTTTAAATTGTTTTTAAACAGTTATAAGTTAAAACTACAAATTAAGTAGACAAAGTTTAGTAAACTAATATAGCTAAAGATGTCTGAAAACAATAATATGGGGTTTCGTAAACAATTTTACTAAGATTAAAAATACGCGGTATCTATAGCAACGTAACTAAGACTATAAAATACACAGTATCTATAGCAACGTAACTAAGACTATAAAATATGCGGTATCTATAGCAACGTAACTAAGATTATAAAATACACGGTATCTATAGCAACGTTACTAAAATTATAAAATACGCGGTTTCTATAGCAACACTACTGATATTATAAAATACGCGGAACCCGAACATATTTTTGTCCGTGTTTATAAAAAATGGTTTTCAAAATGCATTAGTACTTCACAGTGAGACTAAAGTAAGAAAGTCCGGACAACTTGATAACAGCTGTAACACTTCTGATAATTTTGATAATGGGTTTCGTCACACAGAGAAAAATGGTATAGCGACATCTAGTGTTATAAAACTATGAACGTTTTAATCATGCTCAAACCGGTTAAAAATAAATATTTAATGACTTCCTTTGTCAACGATTAAAAACAAAAAAAGTTACAAAACCTTTTCAAGCACATAGAATATTCCTTTTTATCAATAAAAGGATAAAAATCTCTTGAGCAAACAAAACTATATAATATATGCAATATAACAGAGAAGCTACGCATAGAGTGAAATAAAATAGGAACTTAATGGGTGTTAAAACCTAAATATATCAAATCTCTTAAACACAGAAGAACTGTAACTGTAAATATCCCTCAGATTTGTACAGAAACTAAGCTATAAATTATCAAATCACTCAAGGATGGATCACTGGTGACAGTAACTAACACTCATATCAGCAAAGAAAAAACTACAAATTATCAAATCACTTAAAGATAGATGACTGATGAGTGTAACTAACCCTCTGATTACTAAAATAAAGATTATCAAATTACGTAAAGATGGATAATTGGTGATGTAATTAATCATTAGATCTGTACAAAAACTAAAATCAAATTATTCAATAATTTAAGGATGGATTATTGATGACTGCAACTAACACTCAGATATGCATACAAACTAAGCTAACGATTATAATATTACTTAAAGATGGACAACTAGTGAGTATACCTAACCTACAGATTAGCAAATCACTTAAAGAAGAATAACGGGAGACTGTGACTAACGATCAAATCTGTATAGAAACTAAGATTCAGATAATCAAATACCTTAAAGATGGATGACTGATTACTGTAACTAATTCTCAGATCTGTACAGAAACTAAGCTACAGATGATCAAATCACTTAAAGATGGATGACTGGTGACTGTAACAAACCTACAGATTTGTATTGAAACGAAGATACAAATTATCAAATCACTTTAAGATGGGTGACTGGTGACTGTAACGAACTTACAGATCTGTATAGAAACAAAGCTTCAGATTATCATATCACTGAAATATTGAAGATTGGTGATTGTAAAAAAACCTTAGACCTGTATATAAACTAAAATAAAGATTATCAAATCACTTAAAAGTGGTGAATGGTGACTATAACTAGCCCTCAGATCTGTATGGAAACAAAGCTTCGAATTATCAAAACTCTTAAGAATGGATGACTGGTGACTGCAACAAACCTTCAGATTTGTATAGAATCTAAAATATAGATTATTAAATCACTGGTGACTGCAACTAATCCTCCGATCTGTATAAAAACTAAGCTATAGATTGTCAAATCACTTAAAGATGGATGACTGGTGACTGTAACTAACCTTCAGATCTGTATAGAAACTAAGCTACAGATTATCAAATCACTGAAAGATGGATGACTGGTGACTCTAACTCACACTAATATCTGCAAAGAAAAACTACAAATTATCAAATCTCTTAAAGATGGATGACAGGTCACTGTAACCAATCCTCAGATCTGTATAAAATCTAAGCTACAGATTATCATATCACTTTGAGATGGTTGATTCGTGAATGTACCTGACTGTCAGATCTGTATAGAAATTAAAATACAGATTATTAAATCACTTAAAGATGGATGACTGGTGACTGTAAGGTATCCTCAGATCTGTATAAAAACTAAACTACAGATTATCAAATCACTTAAAGATGGTTGGCTCTTGACTGTACCTAACTGTTTGATCCGTGTAGAAACTAAGCTACAAATTATCAAATCACTTAAAGATGGATGACTAGTGACTGTAACTAATTCTCAGATCTGTAGGAAAAGAAAGATAATGATTATGAAATTGCGTAAAGATGGATAAATGGTGATGTAACTAACCATTAGATCTGTACAAAAATTTTAATAAAAATTATCAAATCATTTAAGGATGGATTATTGCTGACTGCATCTAACCCTCAGATCTGTATAAAAACTAAGCTATAGATTATTACATTACTTAAATACGAATGACTGGTGACTGTAACTAACTCTCAGATCTATATAGAAACTTAACTACAGATTACTAAATCACTTAAATACGGATGATTATTGACTGTAAGTGACCCGCTGGACCATGTGCTAATTATTTTACTTAAACAAATTAATACGAATAAGGTTGATAACATGTATATTTTAACGAAGGTTGAAGGGTTCTTTCATTGTTTTTACAAATGTAAAAGTCTGTTTGTTTTTGCTAGTCTCAGGGATGAAAATGGTGTTTTTCTTTGTTTTTTCTTTACTTTACGTTAGTTGATAGTTAGGGTCCTTGGCTCTTTACATGCTCGCCTTTTCAACCGTTGGAATGTTATAATGTGATATTTAATCCCATTGTTCATTGCTAACGATTAGTTCCATATTTGACCCGGCATGGCCAAGCGTGTTGAGGCGTGCGACTCGTAATATGAGGGTCGTGGGTTCGCATCCCGGTCGCGCCACACATGCTCGCCCTTTCAGCCGTGGGGCGTTATAATGTGACGGTCAATCCCACTATTCACTTGTAAAAGAGTAGCCCAAGAGTTGGCGGTGGATGGTGATGACTTGCTGCCTTCCCTCTAGTCTTTCACTGCTATATTAGGGACGGCTAGCACAGATAGCCCTCGAGTAGCTTTGTGCGAAATTCCAAAACAAACAAACAAACACGTTCCATAATTAACCGTAGTTGTTGTGGACTTGCTCCTTTCTTTTTACTCTATTATTAGGAACGGTTAAGGTCAGAATCTCCACGTAGCCATGCGAAAAATTCTCTGCAAATAAATGTCGAGTTCCAAGCTTAGAAACTCTAGGGGAAAGAAATGTCAGGCCTTGTAATAATGTGATGTAATAAGAGAAGGGGTATTGGCTTAGTGGTATGTCTAAAATCCGGGTTTTTATACCCGTGGTGAGCAGAGCATAAATAGCCCATTGTGTAGCTTTGTGCTTAATAAAATAAGAACAAGCAACAAGAAGGTGGTTGAATATTATTTGCTTTAAAACGGGGTGTTATCCTATGCATCTTTATCCGCGAAGCACTTTTTATTTGAAAATAGTAAATAGTACATAACGTTAAGATAAATAGACAATTAAACACATTTGAAATTCAAGTCATTTTGTGACCTTCAGTCAAATTGATTCAAAGTTTTTTTTGGAAGCCACAGAATGACCGAAGTCAATATTTTTAATGGAGTCACGAGTTTAACGTTGCATGTTATTCATTCTTTTTGTATTACTCATAAGTACTAAGAAAAGTATATTTTTATTTCATATTGTGAGAAACGCGAAGTACTGGTTTCAAAATATCCAGACCGCTAAACAACTGTTCTTGAAACCACTGCTTCTTACAAACACACTTAACGTTTGTTTTATGTGTTTGGCTCTGAAGTGTTGATTACACACGAATATAAAAACATTGTTTTTCAGGTCAACAAACTAAAGATTGAAGTTTTAAACAACGAGCTACTGCAGATGGATTCAGAAAAGTTCCAGTTGAAAGAATATTACGTCACAACAACAGCGTTTTACTTGACAGTAGAATACATTTCTTTTATACGTTGGCACAGTGGTATGTCTGCTGAAGACCGGGTTTCGATACACTAGCACAGATAGCCCTTTGTTTAGCTATGTGCTTAACAGCAACACTTTGAATACGTAAGGTTTATTTGTTTAGAATTAAGCACAAAGCTACACAATGGGCTATCTGTGTTCTGCCCACCACGGGTATCGAAACCCGGTTTTTAGTGTGTAAGTCCGCAGACATACCACTGTGCCACTGGGGGGCGTATATGTAAGACTTTCTTACAGCAGATCTTACCATCATAATGTAATTACTTAATAGCCAAACAAAATATTTCCACGTTTTTCCGTGATCATAAGAAAAATAATTTCTAATCAGTTACACACAAAAGTATGTAAAATATATTTTTTTAATCTTGAGTTCATCCCTCACAGTAGCCCTCTGGCGGACAGAACAAAGATAGCTCATTGCGTCTTGTAACAAATTTTCGATAAGATGTTAACCCAAGCAAAGTTGACTAAGTGCTGGTGTAATTTGACATAAAATTTTCGTCTGTTTCTTTAAATATACTTTTAGTTGTACAAAAATACAACTTTCATTTTTTTCATATTTTCTTTTCATATTTAACTAAATCGACTTTTAGTCCAACAAACACACAATATTTAAAGTATTCCATAAAGTTGTTTCCATTTCTTTGAAAATATTTTTTTTAGTCCTACAAACGTATAACATCTGCACCTATTTGTTTTTTAAAGATTTTCAGTCCAGCAAACATATAATCTTCAAAATATTCTATTCTTTACATTGATATCTGACATTCCTAGTTCTTGTTCCCTGAATGAGTGAATTCGAGCGTTTACCGTATTGTTTACCTAGAGGATTGTTTTGAATCAAGCACACAGCTACACAACGGGCTATTTGTGCACTGCCCACCACGGGTATCGAAACCCGGTGTTTAGCGTTGTAAGTCCGCAGACGTGCCGCCGAGACACTAGGGGGCGTAAATCTAAATAACACTAATTTCTAATAGCTATAATGGCTTTTCAGAAACGCACTTGTAGCTTTCCATAATGGAAAATATCAGTGTGTGGTTTAAAGAATCGAAAGTCATTTTACAGGTGTATATTACTTATATCACTGATGGATAACCAGACTTTACAGGTGTATATTACTTATATCACTGATGGATAACCAGACTTTACAGGTGTATATTACTTATATCACTGATGGATAACCAGACTTTACAGGTGTATATTACTTATATCACTGATGGATAACCAGACTTTACAGGTGTATATTACTTATATCACTGATGGATAAACAGACTTTAAAACCAATTTTAAGAGTAACAAGTTAAAACGTTGAAAACGTCACTAAAAGTAATCAATAAATTTATTTGAAAACGTGAATTTCACAGAACTAAATTGTTTGTTTGTTTTGAATTTTGCGCAAAGCTACACGAGGGCTATATGCGCTAGCCGTTCTTAATTTAGCAGTATAAGAGTAGAGTGAAGGCAGCGAGTCATCACCACCCACCGCCAACTCTTGGGCTCTTCTTTTACCAACGAATAGTGGTATTGACCGTAAACTTATAACGCCCCCACGGCTGAAAGGGCGAGCACGTTTGGTATGACAGGGATACGAACCCGCGACCCTTTGATTAGGAGTCTAGTACCTTAACCATCTGGCTAGAACTAAATTAAAATAATCTTCTATCTATATGTTTTAATACGAAGCAAAATATTTGAATCGTCTTATTAAAACTTTAAAAAAATATTTATAAAAGTTGTTTTAAACGATATCTTTATTTTCAGTTTTTGTATAGAATAACGAAAGCTACAACATGGTCAGGTGGTCAATGCACTCGGCAGGTAATCTGAGGGTTCCGGGTTCGAAACCCGGTCACGTCAAACATGATCACCCTTTCAATTGTTGGGCGCTATAAGATGATGGTCAAACATATTATCTGTTAGTAAAATAGTTGGCGGTGGGTAATGATTACTCGCTACCTTCTCACTACCAAATTATTGGACGGCTAGCGAGATATCTCTCGTGTAGCTTTGTGCGAAATTTAAAACAAACAATGTAACAATTAGTTCATTATAGTGTGTGACCCGTAGAAGGCTTAGCGTTAATTTCACGAACTCGCAATGCTTGAGTAAGTTGTTCGATTACCTTTGGAGAACACAGTAAATAACTCCATATGACTTTGTTCTGAAAACAAACAAGCCAATAAACTGATCAGTTCATAATAACATATATTCCCTAGTGGCTTGGCAGTAAACTTAATGGCTTTCTCGATAAAAATCGGTGTTCTATACTCGTGACTGTCGCATCGTAAAGAGCCCTCTATGCCAGTACAGGATTAGTTACATGGGGTGATAATATTTTGAAATTTCTGTGACGTCAACAAGTTCAGTGTCGTAGACGAGATAACCTCGTCCAAGCCGATCGGTAATGCAGTGCCACGGACGAGTTAATTCGTTTTCAATAATACCTAACAACTGCTAGATGCCAGCACCATACATGCATTTGACCTACTTACATATTGTTTCACTTTCGATCCAAAATGGCGTCACGAAAAATGTTACAAAATGAAGAAGCATTAGAATGATATTGTAGCAGCTGAAGTACTTGGCAGTCAACAAGTTAAGATTGTCTATTGAGATAATTCTTTAGAGAAATATCTTCTTAGGGTTAACAGTTTAGTGAGCTCGTATCCATTTAGAAAAAAAACAACATTTTTTCTAATTCGCTCTCTCTTGATGAATAATATTCGTGCGAATTACATAGGAGAACTACCACAGTCACAGTGAAATGTCTGAGAACTTGCAACGATAAAAACTGGATTTCGATACCCGTGTTAAATAGAGCATATGTAAACCATTTTTTTAAACTATTGATATTTAAATATTGATTAAAACGTTTGAGAAACAAAATACAAGCTCGTAGATTTACTGTTGTTTCACTGTGGGATCGTTCCACGATTCTGTTTTTTTAAGTAACAAAAATATTTCCTTTAAAACTCGAAGACAGTAATAAAGTGAATATTTTATAGAACAGCCTGCTAAACATTAAAATATCGGATGTTTTCATTATTAAGCGTTTTGAATCTGTGGCAAAGCTGCTAAGGTTATCTGTTGCCACTAGTAATTTTGACCAACTGACCAATCGGTACCAACCTTCACTCTAAGCGATTCAGTTTCACTCTTACACCCTGCCCATGATTACAATGCGCAGGGAATGTTTAGCGGTATTCGCGCGAAATTGAATATTTCTTGCTCGCTTTTAAAAGTGTAGCTCTCCCACAGGACCGACCCTTGTCCCATGATGACGATAAACATCGAAATATCAATGTATATATGTAAGCTTCGGATATATAACAATTCCTAACTAATTTTAAAATCTCAAAAAGTACACTACAAAAAACAACAACAAACTAACGTTCATGTTAAAACTAAATAACATTCTAACTATTTAACTATTCGATAAACGCAGTAGTGTCCTTATCTCAATACTCGAAAAACGCTGAAAAACATCACTAATTTTCGTTATTTCAATACTCGATAAACGCTGAAATAACATCACTAGTGTCCTTATCTAACACTCGAAAAACGCTGAATAAACGTCAATAATTTTCTTATCTCAATACTCGATAAACGCTGAAATAACATCACTAATTTCCTTATCTCAATACTCGATAAACGCTGAAATAACATCACCAGTTTCCTTATCTTAATACTCGAAAAACGCTGAATAAACGTCACTAGTTCCCTTATCTCAATACTCGACATCTTCTAGCCTATTAGATAATGATGTTCTAGTGTACTAACTTACCTTCCACGGAGGAGACAGAGGTCGCCTGATGCCTTTGTAACGATCTAGGGCAATAGCTACAATCAAATAATTGGAAGCACAGATAGAGAAAGTTTGTAAGAACTTTACCAGCCGGCACATGACGTCACCCGCCCGCCATTCTCGCCCGTAATACTCCCAGACCAGCTGAGGACCAGTGGCACACACCGTGACCAATATGTCCGCTATTGTCAGATTCAGAAAGAGACGAAGGACACGTGACTTTCTGACCCGATGGTTCCAGATCCAAAAGAGTACGAAAGAGTTTCCAAGGACTCCCAGAACAGCTAAAGTCCAGAGAGTGGTGACTCGGACATCTTTGATAACTGGCTGGTCATACAGATTCTGGTAGTGTCCATCTTCAGTGTTGTTGTTAACAATGTGGCCGGATTCACCATCTCTTAGGTTCATGGATTTATTGTACCTTTCCATAACTATTTAGTTAAGGATAAACAAGAAACACTCTGCCTTGATAATCGGTGCAGGCGTATCTATCATATAAGATGGCTAGTCCTGAAATCTATATGATCTTAAGTTGTTTTTGTTTTTTTTAAGACTGTATTGATGTGGATTTCTCATGTAATCAGGTCAGCCTCACTAGCCTAGTAAACAGCAGTGTGGCTATGCGCAGTGTAACGGCTCTTTCTCTTCTCTGAGCGATTGGAATATCTGAGCAAGCGCAGTACGTCAGTCAGTGTTTACGAGATTTAAAAGTCTGAACAGAAATTATTAATTTACCTCATCGTAAAATTTTGTCTTTCTTCCGATGGACACCTAGTGATAATTTTAGCCAACACCAAACATTTGTTTTTAATTTTTAAAATTTCCTTATTTCATTTTTGTCTTCGAAGTAATTGTGTAATTTATTTCTCAATTTGTATCAACCGGACAAAAATAAAGTAATTATAACTAGATTATTTTACGTGTGAAGGTAATGAGTTTCATGAATATACAGCAAATAAAACCCATATATTGGCAGCAAACAGGTTTCTTAGAGCGAAATACTTTCACCTGTGATATAAAAAGTAAAACACTTGTCTTTCAACTTTTTTAAAATTAACTCCTTGCTTTCGATACGAAAAATAAGAAACAACAGGAGTTAATCTGAGCTATTTCATTGTGTTTTATGGGGGCCTGGCATGGCCTAGCGCGTTACGGCGTGCGCTTCGTAATCTCAGAGTCGCGGATTAGCGCCCGAGTCACGCCAAACATGCTCGCCCTCCCAGCCGTGGGGACGTTATAATGTTTCGGTCAATCCCACTATTCGTTGGTAAAAGAGTAGCCCAAGAGTTGGCGGTGGGTGGTGATGACTAACTGCCTTCCCTCTAGACTTACACTGCTAAATTAAGGACGGCTAGCACAGATAGCCCTCGAGTAGCTTTGTGCGAAATTCCAAAACAAACAAACATGTGTTTTATGGACCAAAATGTACAATTCATCCGAAAATAAGATATCAATTATTCACATTACAGACTAGTAAACTGACAAAATAAATAAATATTTGTTTTAGGCTACAGAAATCACTCCCCGCGAGTACACCGGTAAGTCGTCGAATTTACAACGCTAACATCAGCTGTTCGAATTCTAACGGTGGGTTTAGCAGACAGCGCTAATGCGGTTTTACAGTAAGAAAACAAACACCCACAGTGTATAAAATATTCCATTCATTCTTTTTTTCTGAATCGCGAGACCTCATTTATTCTTATTGTGAATAATATAAAAAGTTGTTTCAAGCCGTTGAAGATAAACAAATAAAAATAATACCCAGTGAGGTTCTAGTTATTTGTCTCAGTTTGGAATATATGGAACTTGTTTGCGCAAAACCATTGATTCTGGTTTCATTAGAAATACGAAACATACTCCTGTAATCTCTATATTTTATTTTAACATAAATTTAATTGAAATATGGTTGGAATTTTTGTCATTATAAAATCACACTTCAGATAAGTTTTGTTTTCAAACATAAGCAATGAATTATGACGTATAAATAAATGTTCTAAGTATATTTACATGTAGTATCGATCAACAGAAAATTACTAGTGTGTGAGTGTGCCATGTATGGGCATTTGCTTTAGCTTTACCAAAAACAAAGTAAATGAGCCCTCGACCAACATCAATTTAAATGTCTACATTATATAAAAAAGATACCTATAATATAACACTACGTAACACAAAATTTATTCCTGGATAGTAAGTGTTATTTCCTAATTACTTATATTGTAAAAGTACAGAAAATGACCATTATTCCCTCCAAACTTTGCTTTTGTGACCTGAATAATGAAATTTAGAAATTAACCTATTTTATATGTAAAAACGGACAAATTTGTTCATTTTGATTTACATAAGTTCTGAATAAAACAACATATGAATCAAGATTTACATGTTTTTAAACTAAAGTTATGCAAAAATGTTTAAAAGTGAGTGGTTTCTCGAGATTTGGGACTGTAATGTAAATCACTTTCACGTATCAGCCACCAAAAACATTCTCTCATCGTGTTTTCATTTTACGCTCCCAGGTCACAAAAGCAAAATTTGAAGAGAAAAATAGGTCTTTTCCATTTACTTTAGGCATAAGTAGTTGGGAAATAACACTTTCTGTCCAGGAACAAGATGAAGTAAAAGTTTTATTACATAGTTTAATGAGTAGCTTAATAATTAAAATTAATTAATTGTATTCTGTATTAATAAGATTATTCCTTTAATGGCGAATTCTTAATCGAAAAAGCAAACCATCTATAAAAAACCTCACCTAAGATAAATGATCACAAAACAAGGCCCGACAGGGCCAGTTTGGTTAAGGCGTTCGACTCCCAATTCGAGAGTCGAGGTTTCGAATCCCTGTCACACCAAACATGCTCGCCCTCCCAGCCGTGGGGGCATTATAATGTGCGGTCAATCCCACTATTCTTTGGTAAAAGAGTAGCTCAAGAGTTGGCGGTGGGCGGTGATGACTAGCTACCTTTCCTCTAGTCTCACACTGATAAATTAAGGACGGCTAGCGCTGATAGCCAGCCCTCGAGTAGCTTTGCTCCAAATTAAAAAAAAAAAACATTAAGTGACGTAGAATCAAAGGATACTACTTTCAAAAGAAAGGTGGTCTTCAGTGATCTCCATGGAAACCACTTTTTGAAGTGAAGAGTAATCAGCGTTTTCCACGGATAAGGAAAACTCATAATTAGGGCATTTAGAACGTCAAAGTGTTGCGAAACTACATCCCAACTAACTTCCTAGTTGTGTTTTTGCTTTTAGAAAGTGCTTTCAATAAATACTTCACTTGTATGTAAACGACTATTTCGATGAAGCTTGGCACGGTTAACAATATAATAAAGAAAAGATTAAGTTGAATGAAGTATTATATACGTGAAGGTTACAAAATTCAACCATACCTCAAAATAAATGGATGTTGTCATGACAAAGTTATCCCATTCCTATCTGCACTCGTTAAATCTCTCCAACGATCCAGCTCTAATCAGCTTCTACGCTTTTGATTAGCATAAGATTGGTCTTTAATACTGACTTATCTTTGATGATCTGTAGAAGGTTCGTCAATATGCGAGGTTGAAAACTGACTTCTTTATTCTTTACATAAGCTTTTTGCTGTGGAAGAGTACGTTCGGGAAATAAATGTGCGTGAAGCCACGACCACACAACTAAGCAGGCTCTAAGATGAGTGAATTCAGCTGCAGAAATGGAGTTGGGACACCTTAAGGAAGATCATGTTTACATTATTATCTCTACTATTACATACATTTGAGGATTCTGATACCAGACTTCATCCAATAATCTGTTCAGTGAATTCAGCTGCAGAAAGGGAGTTGGGACACCTTAAGGAAGATCATGTTTACATTATTATCTCTACTATTACATACATTTGAGGATTCTGATACCAGACTTCATCCAATAATCTGTTCAGTGAATTTAGCTGCAGAAAGGGAGTTGGGACACCTTAAGGAAGATCATGTTTACATTATTATCTCTACTATTACATACATTTGAGGATTCTGATACCAGACTTCATCCAATAATCTGTTCAGTGAATTCAGCTGCAGAAAGGGAGTGGGGACACCTTAAGGAAGATCATGTTTACATTATTATCTCTACTATTACATACATTTGAGGATTCTGATACCAGACTTCATCCAATAATCTGTTCAGTGAATTCAGCTGCAGAAAGGGAGTTGGGACACCTTAAGGAAGATCATGTTTACATTATTATCTCTACTATTACATACATTTGAGGATTCTGGTACCAGACTTCATCCAATAATCTGTTCAGTGAATTCAGCTGCAGAAAGGGAGTTGGGACACCTTATGGAATATCATGTTTACACTATTATCTCTACTATTACGTACATTTGAGGATTCTGGTACCAGACTTCATCCAATAATCTGTTGAAAGTTTGTTTTTTTAATAATATTAATACTAATTGTATTTATGTACCACCAGTTCTACCCACATACTTTCACACTCATTACGCATTTTGAGATTTCTATCTAGTTTTCCATTTTGCCACTATTCTATTTTGCTTTGAATATTCGTCTTTTTGGCAAAATTATTGAGGCTTTTCGTCATGGTCCCTAATTTTCAGCTTTTGATTGATAATGTTACAATGCACTTACAACTTTCTGCAGGGTTACCAGCTCTGCAATAAAAAACTCTGTCACAGAGCCACATTATGCCCGTTGCTTCCTACTCCCTCCATCTACTTTATTCACCACTTCATCTGAAGAACTTACTGGACTGTTCAGAGGTTAAACTTTACCAGCTGATGGATCCATTATTGTATTAGGTGATATACAACTGTGACCTGTAATATAGTTCGTTTTAAGACAATTATTCAAATCTCTCAAAGGGTTTACCCATGTTCTTTGGTAAAATCCTGTTTCTGATTGAGTTTAGGGTGAATGTTAGAGACATGATCCCAACTATTACTTGTCTCCTAGACAAATGTGTCTTCACACCATGCATCGAAGGAGCTGTACTGTCCAATTTTGGCTGCTGAACATTTGAAACCAAGATGTCCAGTTTTGGTTATTGTTATGTATATGAGTAAATATTTTGTAAACGACAACATGTCGTGTTGTGTTTGAATTTTCATTTGTATTATTCATTTTTTTCCATATTGATATTATTGTTTCGAAGTTTAAACTAAAATATGTTATTTATTTAGGGTAACGTTTTAGAACTTTCTCGAATTAAGTAGACCAATCACATGTTTGTAAATGAGTGCTGGTGACTTCCGTCTAGACGTGTTGTCTCGTGCAAGAACGGATATGCGTGTATAGCTCTGGAGTTGTATGGAAATTGCGAGATTGTTCGAGAAATAGGCCTATCGGTATAAAAAAGACGGTGACGTGAGAGTCATCAGTCATCAGTTTTATTCGAGGGAGAGAGATTCAGTCATCAGTTTTATTCGAAGACAAAGAGTGAGATTCAAACACCAGTTTTATTTCAAAAGAAGAGAGTTAGTTATTTGAGAAAGATTAAGTGTTCGCTGTGAATATTCAACTTGGATTTGTGATTGAAGTTAGATCTACGGAAGCCGTGATTTTATTTCGTCAATCTCTACGATACTTCTGAATTATCGCTTGAGCTGAGAGACGGCGATTTCATTGAACTGTGAACTGTTTCGGAATTACTTCGTGGGACCAAATTCACACCCTAGACTGGAATTTGAGACTTTAATTTTAAATCATTTCATTAGATACAGGCCAGTACCGTTTTGTGTTGTGATTAATTTTGAAGTTTAAAACTAATATTATTTTGTTTTGTAATTAATTTCGAATGTTGTAACTTAATATCTGTCACTGTTATCATATAATTTATGTTATATCTGTTATATTTGTTAGTAGTTTAGTGTAATAAATTATACAAGCTGTTATCTGTGTTTTTCTGTTGCATTTAATCTACGAAGAACTTAAAACATTAAAAAAATACGTAACAGTTATTCACCATTTAAAATCAAGATATCCAGTTTTGGCTGTTGACCATTTAAAATTAGGATGTCCAGTTTTGGATGCTGACCATTTAAAACCAAGATGTCCAGTTTTGGCAGCTCACTATTTAAAACCAAAATATCCAGTTTTAGCAGCTCACCATTTAAAACCAAGATGTCTCTCTTCACTCATGTATTTTATAACTTCAGTCCTGTTACCCAGTGCTAGCTTTCCTCTTTACACCCTACTGCTAATATTTATTGTGTTCCCCTTAACGTCTGCTCAACTGATGTTTTCCTACAGTCACATACGTTTTTGTTCAACATTTCTCATGGTTTCACCGATCCATGATTTGAGCGATTTTATACATGCGATTACAAAATCAAGTGAAGCTGGATACTGATTGGTTATTAGGGTACTTGACTCCAAGTCTGAAGGTCGTCAGCTCGTATCCCGTTACCGAACGTGTTTGTCCTTTCATGTGTGTGAGCGTTGTAAAGTGAATGTCAATTCCTCTTTTCGTTTATGAAAGAGTAGCCCCAGAGTTGGCGATAAGTGGTATTGACTAACTGTCTTCCTTATTGTCTGTAACTTCTGAACTGGGAAGAGTTAGTCCAGGCAGCCCTCTAGCAGTTTCTCCTAAAATTAAACAAAACATAAAAATGTTTAAATATTATCGTTGCATCAGTTTTAGGTTTGAAATATTTTTATCAAATATTTTTTATATTTATTTTATGTTGTGTCTAATATGGTACAGATTATTTAAAGTAATTCATGTAATCGAAATAAATCTTTCTTAACTTTTAACCACCACCATTTTCCATCTTTTACAATTACACGGCGTAAAATATGTAACATTTATCTTTGATGGAAACGTGGCATTTCTGTAGCTTGGCTACAACTTTGACACTTATACACTAATATTCAGAGTTTGGTTGTTGTTGTTTCTTTTAAAGCAAAGCCACATCTCTGTAACTTGGCGATAACTTTGACACTTAAACACTAATATTCAGAGTTTGGTTGTTGTTGTTTCTTGTAAAGCAAAGCCACATCTCTGTAACTTGGCTACAACTTTGAAAATTACACATTAATATTCAGAGTTTGGTTGTTGTTGTTTATTTTAAAGCAAAGCCACATTTCTGTAACTTGGCGATAACTTTGACACTTATACACTAATATTCAGAATTTGGTTGTTGTTTATTTTAAAGCAAAGCCACACTCTGTAACTTGGCGATAACTTTGACACTTATACACTAATATTCAGAGTTTGGTTGTTGTTTCTTTCAAAGCAAAGCCACACTCTGTAACTTGGCGATAACTTTGACACTTATACACTAATATTCAGAATTTGGTTGTTGTTTCTTTCAAAGCAAAGCCACATCTCTGTAACTTGGCGATAATTTTGACACTTATACACTAATATTCAGAGTTTGGTTGTTGTTTTTTTTAAGCAAAGCCACTTTAAGCTATTTTCGCTGTCCACTGCGGGGAATCAAACTTCGGATTGTAGCGTTGTAATCCTGTAAATTTACCGCTATCCCTTTCCTGGAGATTCCTCTGCTGTTTACACCTCACGGATGTGAATCTTTGCACAATGACAGAAATTATTCCTGATTTCCTTATATAATCCCTCTTTATACATTCACTGACTTTATAGTAATACAAGAAGACGCTGGATTGTAATAATAATATTCACACATCAGACTAGTAACAATGAATATTTTGTTTACAACAATCAGTCGCTAACGATAAAAAGTCAACGCCTCCAGAAATAGGTTCCTATATGTTGTATAAAACGTTGTGTTACGTCTGGCATGCTGGTCGGTAATATACGTTATTCTTGGTTTGGTTTGTTTTGAATTTCACTCAAAGCTACTCGAGGGCTATCTGCGCTAGCCGTCCTTAATTTAGCAGTGTAAGACGAGAAGGAAGGCAGCTAGTCATCACTACCCACCGCCAACTCTTGGGCTACTCTTTTACTAATGAATAGTGAGATTGACTGTCACATTATAACGCTCCCACGGCTAAAAAGGCGAACATATTTAGTGTGACGGGGATTCAAACCCGCGACCTTCGGATTACGAGTCGAACGATTAACACGCTTGGCCACGTCAGACCATAATAACTTTTACCAACTAGAAATTAAATTTACCAAATTAGGGAAAAACATTATACTAACGTCAAATTAACTAAGGAATTCATTACCTATGAAAGTGATTTAAACAAGTCATCGGTGTTCACATGTTCTCTCAGTAAGCTGCAATTTCCTTATATTTACCGTTTGCAACAGTACATGTTTCAAGGGTTATTTTTACATTGTTACCTCGTTACGTAGATTACAAATAAGTCTAAACTTCCTACGCAGGTCGAATCTCAAGAGATATTTATTTGTAATTACGTCTGAATATATCGTTCATAATGTGGGAAATACATTATAATGTTCATCATCAAGATTTCTAGACCAGTATGTGAAGTCAACCATAGAAATCCACCAGAGTACTAATTTCAGTTAGGATCAACGTTGTGTGTTTTCATTAACAAGAAGGTGATGTTACTTTAAGATAACTCGAAGAAACAGGTTTTAATCACTTAACATGTAACTAACAATGTTTAGTGCATTTAAATTACTTGTTGTTGTTTTTTTAAACGTTCGAAAAATGCCATAGAATTATTCAAATCTCTATCAAAACCTTTTGAAAAGCAAAGAGCTAGCCAATGGGCTGTACAAGCTGTGCCCACCGCGAATTTTAGGAGTATAAGCGCTCAACCACTGGGTATCACACCTGGTAACATACAGAAAGGTAAACTACACAATAATGTTTTGCCAGTAACTTTCATTTTTATATAAACACGTATTTTCAGTTGCATCAACACCAAAATGTGAAAGGAAAAAAAAAGTTGAAGAGAGAATTGTTTAACGTTAAATATCTTGTTGACACAAACACATTTACAAGTAACAGAAACTACTAAAAGGTTAAATATGCAACATTTGAATATCTGTTTAACACAAAAACATCAACAAGTAAGGAACTGTTTGTTTGTTTTGGAGTTCGCGCAAAGCTACACGAGGGCTATTTGCGCTAGCCGTCCCTAATTTAGCAGTGTAAGACTAGAGAGGAGGCAGCTAGTCATCACCACCCTCCGTCTATTTTTGGGTTACTCTTTTACCAACGAAGACTGGAATTGACTGTCACATTATAACGCCCGCCCTCACGGCTGAAAGGACGTGCATGTTTGGTATGTCGGGGATTCAAAACCGCGATTACAAGTAATGGAAACTACTCAGCTATTAAATATACCATATTTATAAAAACAATTATTGTGTTTTCCTACTTTAAATTAGTGCTTATTTTAAGCGCAGGGCCGGCATGGCCAAGCGTGTTAAGGAGTGCGACTCGTAATCTGAGGGTCGCAGGTTCGCATCCCCGTCGCGCCAAACATGCTCGCCCTTTCAACCGTGGGGGCGTTATAATGTGACGGTCAATCTCACAATTCGTGGGTAAAAGAGTAGCCCAAGAGTTGGCGGTGGGTGGTGATGACTAGCTGCCTTCCCTTTAGTCTTACACTGCTAAATTACGGACGGCTAGCACAGATAGCCCTCGACTAGTTTTGTGCGAAATTCCAAAACAAAAAAACAAACAAAATCAATTTTAAGCGCAGTTTGAGCACATAATTTATTCACTCTTTGAAAATATATAAACTGTTTAATCACTTAAAGTGAATAATTAATTATCAATTGCTGTTTCCGTATTCAAAAACTTTTACGTGTTGTTAGTCGAACAATTAACACTTTCGCTACCATGTGCTCCACCTGTGGTCAGAACCAACTTTTTGTTATGGACCACCTCCAACACTAGTGGTTACAGATAATTTTGTTTTATATCAAATTTCTCTTGTGAAAAATAAGTTTGGGACACTGTAGCTGTTTAATCTGTTTACTTCATTTATTATGTGGCAGTAAACATGTTAACATAAATTTGTATGCGATTAAAATGCTCTGACATGAATTATGAGGTAACAATGAAAAAAATGCTACAAATTATTATTAGTCTTATAATAAAGTAAATGAATTATTATAGTTTTTATTATGATGTAAGCAAATTAACATAAGTATTATTGTGATGTAAAAAATTAACGTAGGTATTATTGTGATGTAAACAAATTAATATTACTATTATTGTGATGTAAACAAATTAATATAAGTATTATTGTGATATAAACAAAGTAATGTAAGTATTATTGTAATGTAAACAAATTAATATTAGTGTTATTGTGATGTAAACAAATTAATATTAGTGTTATTGTTATTTAAACAATTTAATATAAGTATAATTGTGATATAAACAATTTAATATTAGTATTATTGGGATGGAAAAAAATTAATATTAATATTATTGTGACGTAAACAATTTAATATTAGTGTTATTGTGATGTAAACAATTTAATATTAGTATTATTGTGATGTAAGGAAACTAACATAAATATTATTGTGATGTAAACAATTTAATATTAGTATTATTGTGATGTAAGCAAACTAACATAAATATTATTGTGATGTAAACAATTTAATATCAGTATTATTGTGATGTAAGCAAACTAACATGAATATTATTGTGCTCTGAAGAAATTAACGTAATTATTGTGATGTTGTTGTTTTGAATTAAGCACAAAGCTACATAATGGGCTATCTGTGCTCTGCCCACCACGGGTATTGAAACCCGGATTCTAGCGTGTAAGTCCGCAGACATACCGCTGAGCCACTGGGGGGCATTATTGTGATGTAAACGAATTAAAATAAGTATTATTGTGATGTAGGCAAGCTAGTGAAAGTTTTATTGGGATGTAAACCACACACAAAATATCGATGTTTGAACAGATCATGTGTTCTCAACATAGATGTTACAAGCCATCTAATCTGATGTGTATTTTACTTCATTCTCTCATAAAAGTAGAGACGAGCCTGACCAAGTGGCTAGGGTTCCTACATTGATAAATAAGTCCCATTACATGACAAATAAACAACACATTTTGTATTCTTGGATAGCAGATGTCGTAAAACATTGACAACTGAATTCAACTATTCTGTGAAGTAAGAATAGTCCTAAGCTTTCGATTACCAACTTTACCTCCAGGCTATCGTATAAACATTAGGGATGGCTATGTACAAATTACCATTTGGATAGCTGAAAGGAACAAACCAAATAACTGCGTGAGTTTCATACCTACGACTATATCTGTATCTATAACATTCATACTTATATACTGATATATATATATGTATTTCAAAATATACACTTTTCACAATCTAAAATAAAACTGATACAAGACGTTGATACAAAAAATAATATATAATTAACCAAAAATTAATTTATAACTACACACTGAATGACCAATCTTCAATAAGAATTATCACACGCCACCGAACTCACAAATAAGTATTACCCTTACTATATGTTTGTTTTGAATTTCGGGCAAAGCTACATGAGGACTATTTGCTCTAGTCGTCGTTAACAGTGTAAGACAAGTGTAAGTGCGATTGATCATACGTTATAAGCCCTCACGGCTGAAAGGGCAAGCACGTTTGGTGTAATAGAGTTTCGAACCCACGACCCTCAGATTGCGAGTCCAAGCCCCTAACCAACTGGCCATGCCTGTTTCTTTTACCACATAATTTTAAATACACACACACACACACACACACACAATAATAGAGTTTTCTTCTAAATGCGCCCTCTATGTTCATCAACCAATATTCATAAAACACCTAATGATGACGTATTATTTACATTCATTTTAACAAAACGTATCAATATTTTCACATCATAACGTCCTACGAGAGCAACACATAACCGTTAATTGATTAACAGCTATTTATGTATAACTGTTATGGTAATTTTATCTTATATTCCATACATTATTATACGGTAGAGTGAGAAAAGGCCCGCCATAGCCAGGTGGTTAAGGCACTCAAGTGGTAATTAAAAGATTGCGGGTTCGAATCCACGTCGCACCAAACATGTTAACCATTTTAGCCGTGGGGCATTATAATGTGACGGTCAATCCTACTATTCATTAGCAAAAGAGCAGCCCAAGAGTTGGCGGTGGGTGGTGATGACTAGCTGCTTCCACTCTTGTCTTACACTGCTAAATTAGGAACAGCGAGCGCAGATATGCCTCGAGTCCCTTAATTTTATCCTGCTGGTACAGTGATAAGTCTGTGGATTTACAACGCTAAAATCAAGGGTTCGATTCCTTCGATGAACACAGCAGATAATCCTATGTGGTTTGCTATGACAAAACACACAATCTTAGTTAATTAGCGTAAGGTATAAACTTTCGTGACAGTTACGAAGGAATAAAGAGCTATTTTTGTCTTTGTTTATGCCAAAGCTATAAAGTTATCTACCGTCTCTTAGCAAGATGGTCTTGGGCTACTCTTTATCGATGAACTGTGGAATTGACGGTCATATTACAACACTTTCACGTCCGAAAAGGAGACCATGTTCGGTGTAGTACTTTGATCACGCAACCAGTGTATTGCAAGTCCAGAGTCCAAACCACGAAGTCGTACGATGCCCGTTTTAAATGGAAAAACAATATTTTTTTTCATTGTTATGTTTTATAACAGCGTCTGTGGTTAAAGTTTACTTTTCCAAACTATAAAGCTTTGGAAGTTAATGTCAGTTTTTAACTGTTTTGCTATTTATTTAACATCTTTCATTTTTCTAAATAATTTTTCCTGTCCTGGTTCTTCTAGGTATTAATTGTAGTTACAAAGTCATTGAGTGGAGTCTCCTGACAACCCATTTAAGGTGTGGTTTGTTTTTAATTTCACGCAAGGCTACACAAGGGCTATCAGCGCTAGCCGTCCCGAATTTAGCAGTGTAAGACTAGAGAGAAGGCAGCTAGTCATCACCACCCACTGCCAACTTTTGGGCTACTCTTATTTGTTTTTAATTGTACATTCCAGTGTTCATCCATTTTTCATTTTGTACGTATAAAAACTGAATCATTAAACCATGAAAACCATCTCAGAATATACAAAAGTAAATTTTATATATCCTTTAATGTAAAAACTGATGAAATGTTTGTTTTTAGAATTAATGACAAAGCTACTGAGCTATCTGTGCTCTGCCCACCACGGGTTTCGAAACCTGGGTTTTAACGGCGTGAATCCGCAGACAACTCATGAAATAAAAGAAAACAAGAAAGTAGTGCGTTGACACACATACACATGCATTACACAACTGATTTTAGTTTCATGTAGCAACGCGAATGTTTCACATTTCACATTGCATCGTCAACTTGAGACTTGGAGGTATTATTCTTTAATGAAAGTGTCAGAAGGGGTTGGAATTTTACCACGTATTACTCTACATAAGCAGCAGTTAAGCCGTCGTTGTCATCACCTCAATCCTGCTTAAAACCACATGATGTCATTCATAAACATTTTCAAAGAAGGTCTTCGGGCAGTAAACCTTAATGAATGAATGAACAGTGAAAAATTCTCGACAGATCTACCATCCAAGGAATCTTTTATCAAATTTTTTTCGCGGTGTTTATAATGAAGTGCATGTGAGAATAACTCACTTTAATGGAGTTGCAAAGAACTCTTTCATCCGATCAATACTTTTATAACTGTGGTACTGTATGTTTGATGAATACACACACCCCCTGGCATCAGCTAACGTAACATTTTGTTCTATATATCAGAAACTGTCAAAGCAAAAACGCAGTTTTACAGATCTAATGCTAAAAATATATTTAAAGAAACCTTAAATGTTTGAAGACTTTATTTTCTATCTTTTGTAATGACTTATTATTAACTTTTAAAGTTTTATTTCCTTCAACTTTATTGCTATGGTTGCTTTAGTCAAATACACTGCTGCCCAAAATAATAAGGCCAATGGACTTAAAAAAATATATGAATTTTTCGTTTTTAGACTCAATCACTTATTTGAGTAGAGCTTCGAAAGATGAAAATAAAAAAAAGGAAAATTTAAAAAAAAAATTGGCACTTAATGGGGAAGATGTGAACACTATGAAATTAGCCTAAATACTATCTGGTCCAAAGTTTAAGACCATACCGAAAAGAAGTCCTAAACAGGGTAGAAAGTGCCCAACAAGAGGTCTCAGTTGTGAGTTGCACGGCCGTCACTGCGAATAACTGCAAACATTCGCTTTGGCATGATCGATATAAGCGTTGGCAGAAGACTGGCTGGAATGTTATTCCAAGTGGTGAAGATGGCTTCATGAAGATCATCCACTGTTTGAAATTAACGTCCATTTCTATTTCTTGTCATCCACCCCCAAACATTTTCAATGAGGTTAAGTTCGGGCGAACACGCTGGATGGGCCAAAAGAATCACGTTATTCGCCATGAAAAAGTCCTTTGTCCTGCGGGCATTGTGGACTGCATCGTTGTCGTGCTGAAAGATACAGTTATTTCCACACAAGCGAGAGCGTTCAGTCAATAAGGATGCTCTGTTCAACATGGAATAATGGAGCTTCAGGTTATACAGGGCCATCAAACAGCAGATGGCAACATTGGCAACCTCCTCCACTATGACGTGTTGAAGATGTCTCTGGTGGGAAATCCTTATTATGCCAGTAACGTTGGAAGCCATCTGAACCATCCAGGTTAAACTTTCCCTCATCAGAGAACAATTCTTCCACTTTTCTCCGTCCCATGTTTGGTGCTTCTCAGTAAAGTTTAACGGAGCTGTTTTGTGATGTGAAAGGAGGCGTGGCTTTGAAGACATTTACGGTTTTCAAAGCCTCTCTCTCGTAGATTGCCGTCTTATTGTTCTTGATTTGCATTCTGCGTCCGTAAGGGCCTTAATCTGGTGTCTTGCCGAAAACCCCGTCGAATCCTCCTGCTCAATGTCGGCGAAATTTCCTTGGGTCGACCACTTGAAATTCTCGTTCCGTATCCCTCAGTGTCTTTTAAGAAATTTTCAACAGCAGTTTTACTACGCCCAATCTCACCAGCGATGGCACACTGAGAGATACCTTGTTTTTGTAGCTCGACAATTCTGTCACATTCAAACTCTGTCAACTTTTTAGCCTTTGCCATGTTTTTATCCAATGTAACACAGGACATGTCAGTGGGAGATGTTGACAATGCTAATGCTTGAACACAATGGCTAAATTTCATTACGTGTTTACCAATAAACGCTTCGTTTCAGTATGGTCTTAAACTTTTGACCAGCTGATATATAGTCTAATTTCATAGTGTTCACATTTTCCCTATTAAATGCTAAAAACGTTTTTCTTTTATTTTCCCTTTTCTTATTTTCATCTTTCGAAGCTCTACTCAATTAATTGGTTGAGTCTAACAACGCAAAATGCACATTTTTTCTTCATGTTCATTGGCCTTAAGATTTTGTCCAGCAGTGTATTTGCTGACATGAAACAGACTGTGTTATTAAATTCTTAACAAAACACCTTTTGGCTGACACGAAGAAGATTCGTATAGTATAACAAATATATTGAGAGGAAGAAGAAAAAGTATATATCAATAATTGTTTTTGTAATGATGTATCTCGTGGGCTCAGCTGTAAGTGCAAAGGCTCGTGACGTTAAATATATGCCATTTATACCTGCGATGGGCAAACCATAGATAGCCCGTTATTTAGTTTTGTTTTAACAACAAGTAGTTACATGAAAATAATAATTTGATAACTGTAATGGTTAAACTAAAAACAAGAATCACTAACATCTAAACAATAAGGTTTATTATTCTTTCTTGTTTATGAGGTCTAACTTCGAGTCCAAGAATTCTTGGTTTGTGTTCAGCTGCCACTAAAACACGTTCCGCATTTTAAACCCGTGAGTGTGTCATACGAACTGGCAATCAACTTTCAAAATTCAATCAGGCAAAAGTAGTCTATTAGATGGCGGTGGGTGTTTTAAACTAACTGCCTACCCTCTGTCCTATCAGCTTGAAACGGTGCAAGGTCTAGCCATAACTAAAACATTTTGATCGACACTATACAAGTTACAGAAATATTAAAACATTTTGATCGACACTATACAAGTTACAGAAATATTAAAGGCATAATAGAACATTTTAGTATTTTGTTTTTGAGTTAAAATAAAACATCTTAATAATTTTTTTTGGATGTTTTTAAGCTGTTGTTGTTTTGAATTAAGCACAAACCTACACAATGGGCCATCGGTGCTCTGTTCACCACGGGTATCGAAATCCAGATTTTAGCGTGTAAGTCCGCAGACATACCGCTGAGCCACTGGGGGGACACGATGTCTTTAAGTTAGAATAAAACTTTTTCATATTTTGTTTCCGAGTGTTTGGAGGTTGAAATAGAACTTCTTAATATATTTTTATGCTGGAATAGAACATTTTAATAATTTGCTTTTGAGTGTTTTTGAGATAGAATAAAACAAAATGTGTTCTGGTTTGTAAACTGACATGCTGTGAATGTTGTGTGGAGTACATGAGTGTTTTTAATCAACATTTACTATTGACTTAAGACTAATTATTTTTCACATTATTAACCCTACTAAACTAAGAACGCTTAACAATTTCAACGTATAGAACCAAGTATGTTCATCTTAATTAATGTACAGAACCAAGTATGTTTACCTTAGTTAATGTATAGAACCAAGTATGTTTACCTTAGTTAATGTACAGAACCAAGTATGTTTACCATAGTTAATGTATAGAACCAAGTATGTTTATCTTCGTTAATGTATGGAACCAATTACGTTCATCTTAATCAATGTATAAAACCAAGTATGTTCATTCTAAGTAATGTACAGAACCAAGTATATTAATCTTAATTAATGTATAGAACCAAGTATAGTCATCTTAATTAATGTATAGAACCCAGTATGATCATTTTTATTTAGGTATAGAACCCAGTATGTTCATTTTTATTTAGGTATAGAACCAAGTACGTTCATTTTAAACAACGTATAGAACCAAGTATGTTCATTTTAAACAATGTATAGAACCAAGTACGTTCATTTTAAACAACGTATAGAACCAACTACATTCATATTAATTAATGTATGGAGCCAAGGATTTTTATCTTAATTAATGTATAGAACCAAGAAGATTTATCTTAATTAATGTATAGAACCAAATGTGTTCATCTTAAACAACGTATACAACCAAGTATATTCATTTTGATTAATGCATAGAACCAAATGTGTTCATCTTAATTAATGTATAGAACCAAATGTGTTATTCTTAAACAGCATATAGAACCAAGGATGTTCATCTTAATCAACGTATAGAACCAAGTATGTTCATCTTATGTGATATACAGAACCAAGAACGTTAATTTTAAACAACGTATAGAACCAAGTACATTAATCTTAAACCTACACCAATGCACTATTCGTTTGCTTACATATATATAAATTCCACTGTGCTCTTTCTTCAGTCTTCTGGAACTTTCTACACATACCGCATCATCTGCGAGACCCTCCACTCCGTAACCATATCTTCTTCGTAAATACCTATAAACACATCAACTGTCACCCCTGATGGCACACTCATCACACCCACAATTTCTTTCCACATAGCTCTAATCATTTCAGCTACCACCCATGATGGGCCAGACACCATATCTCCACCTTCTTCACTCATAGCACTAACCATTCCAACTGTGACCCCTGATGACCCCTTCACTTTACCTTGTTTCACTTTCACAGTAGCAATGTCTAATCTGCTTATTTCTACAACTTGTTTCCGAACTATAATCACATCCTCCAAATAACCTCTTCCATTTTCTATTTTCCTAATATCTTCATAATACTGCTTACCCCTTTTATCACGTCCTCAACCGAGACGTATACTTTTCTTTATTGCGTCGACTTCTCCACGGTGTCTTCGTGTCCTTTCTCTGAACGTTTATGTTTTCTTCGAACGTTTCCAGGTTAATATACAATTCCTCCCATAATTCATTTCTTGCTTTCATGGCAGTTCGTTTAGTTTCTTTATTGACGAAAGCATTATTTCAACCTAGCAACGTAATAAACCAAATATTTTTTTCCCCGTTTAGCGAATCTATGGAGCAAAATATGTTTTAACCTAGTAATCTTTATGAGTTATATTTGTTCCAGATTAGTGATTTAATTGACCTAAAGATATCCTAGATAAGCAAGATTAATTATCCAGCTATGTCCAAGTTTGTTATCTTTTATTATCTAAGTATGTCCATCTAGTTTGACGCTTCTGAAGTTTAAGGCTAAGACCCTTGGGGATTGCAAACGACAAAAGTAGAACCAGCAGTTGAACAGTGGAAAATTAAGCAATTTTTGCATATTTTTTTAATTCAATTAATAAGTAATTAATACAAATCTTATAACATTTTAATATAACCTCGTTACTTAACCTTTTCGTTTGGGCTCACTTAAAAAGGATTTGGCGTGGCTAGTTTGCGCTCGACTCGCAGTTTGTTTGTGTTTTGAATTTCGCACAAAGCTACAAGAGGGCTACTCTTTTACCAACGAATAGTGGGATTGACCGTCACATTATAACGCCCCCACGGCTAAAAGGTCGAGCATGCTTGGCGTGACGGGGATGGGAACCCGCAATCCTCAGATTACGAGTCGCACGCCTTAATACGCTTAGCCATGCCGGGCCTCGACTCGCAGTAGGAAGGTCGCAGGTTCAAATACCCATTACACCAAACATTCTTGTCCTTACTCTTTCAGCCGTGAGGCGTTATATTGTGATGGTCAATCCCACTATTCGTTGGTGAAAGAGTACCCAAAGAGTTGGTGATGGGTGGTGATGACTAGCTGTCTTCACTGCAAAAGTAAAGACGGCCAGCAGAAAGACAAAAATAGCCCTCGTGTAGCTTTTTGCGAAATTCTAAAACAAAAAGTAACAAACACTTTAAAGAAAACACGAGGGGTCGCACAAGATATAACATTTATTGAACTGAGAGTAGAAGATAAACGTTCGGGAAACATTGATCTATTTGATGTAAACATATCTCTGATTGGTAAACACTGAACCAAATATCTCCGAGGTTATCCAATTATTTTATTAAGCCCCTTTCGTAAGAGGTTTTTGATAAATTTTAAAAGCAAACGTAGATAGGCATTTATCAACCTTTTAAGGATCTGATTGTTTGTTTTTTGAATTTTGAGCAAAGCTAGACGAGGGCTATCTGCCCTAGCCGTCCATAATTTAGTAATGTAACACTAGAAGGAAGTCACGTAGTCATCACTGCCAATCGCCAACTGTTAGGCAACTCTTTTACCAACGAATAGTGCGATTGATCGTGACATTATAACGCTCCTAACTGGTGAAAGGGCGAGCATGTTTGGTGCGACGGGGATGCGAACCTACGACCCTAAGATTACGACTCGAGTGCCTTAAACACCTGGCCATGCCGGGCCGAAAGATTTGTAAATCAGAGAAACGACACTTCACCTGAAGTTTGCGAGCTCAATTATTTTATTCGATTCAAGTCAATAAAGACTGAAATAAGCATTTCGTTTAGTTTGGGCATGATTAAAAATATTATAATAAATTGAGTTTAAGAATGATACGTTTAATTAGTCGTAATTATGTAGATGAAACATTTTAAGTGTTGGAAGTATGTATTCAGTTTAATTATGTTTAAAAACCATGAAATGTTCATCAGATTCACGGAGCACAAAATGTAACCTTGTCGCGGAAAATACAACCACATTTATTTCACGTATATGAGTAAATGATTCGTGAATGAAGTGTGGTTGGAATGCGTTGTTCTGAACAGATAGGTTACTATAGCGTGAAGCAACACAATAAGATTTGTGCTCTGTTTCTCACTCGTAATACATTCTCAGATTTTACTGCTCAAAGTTCATAAATTTATCTATGATCAACTTAACGTCCTTTCGAGCAAAAAAAAAAAATGTTTATCCGAAATGGTCATTTAAAAAAAAATCCGTTGAAATTACTTCTTATCTTGTTTTTTAACAGTTAAGTCATGCCGAAATAAGTAAGAATGATATAAATACACACTATGTTTAAATACAGTCATTTTGTTGGTATAGCTTAACACCTCGAGAGTATTAGAAAGTTCATGAGTGATCTTGTAATGAAAATGTAAAGGATTTTTTTTTAAGTTTGTTTGTTTTGAACAAAAACTTTGCGCTCTCTGTTGTGGCCGACAAAGGGAATCGAATCACAGTTTTGTATTTGCTGTAGACATTTACCAAAGGTTGAGTACAGGTGTGTGTGTGTTTCAAAACCTTAATTAAATATTAATCCGCGATGATGAGAAAATCCACTTGTATAGAAAAAATATATATGTGAAAACGGGTGATTTGGATTGAGAAAGCTCTGTGTGCAGGAGCGAAGAACGTTTCGACCTTCTTTGGTCATCATCAGGTTTGTTTATGTTTGTTTCTTTATTTAGTATTTTAGTGTTTTCTATGGTTATGTTTTGTTTATTTGACTTGCAGTGTTCGAAAACGTGTGAAGGTGACTTTTTATGTTCTTTGGATTTGGTTTTCATTTTTCTACTTGTTTCTCCAATATAGAAGTCGTGGCAGTTATCACATTGTATTTTATAAATAATGTTGGTGTGGTGTTTGTCAGTGTAATTTTTACCTAGTATAAATGTCATATTTTGTTACTAGGTTTTGCCAAATATTGGTTATTTTTCTACTGGTGTCGGGAATATATGGTATACAGCAGTATGTGGTTTCGTGATTTTTTGATTCGAGAGATATATTTACTTTTGTTGGTTGATTTTGCTTTATGTCTAGGTGTGTGCGTATAATGTTTTCTACGGTTTGTGGAGGAAACGTATTGATGTTGATGAAGTATTGTTTTATTTTGTCTAATACATCGTTAATTTTGTCTGGTAAGCATAGTTTTATGGCTGTGTTTATCTGGTTTCTTAGTATGTTGAGTTTTTGTTTTGTTTCATGTATTGAGTCCCAAGGAATGTATAGTCCAGTATGGGATATTTTCCGGTGGATTTCTGTTTTAAATTGTGTATCGGTTCTTGTAATTTTGAGGTAAAGAAATAATATTTGATTGCTTTCTTCCTGTTCACATGTGAAGTTAATCTTGGAATGTATAGAGTTACTGTGATGGAAAAAATTAATGTGTGTTCTATAGATCTGAATTCCGGAACCGTGTCATCTACACATCTGTACTAGTATAGCGGTCGATGTAATGCTGTGTTAACTGCTTGTGTTTCAATTTGTGTAAAAAAAATATTAGCTAGAACTGGTGATACTGGGTTGCCCATGCTTAGGCAATTTTTTTGTATATAGTTTTGGTTGTTGAACATGAAGTTTATCTTTATCGTGGTAAATTTTATGAAGGTTGCTGGGAATGTATATAGATGAGTTAGGGTCTCGGATACAAAGTTCCAAGGCTATCTTGCAGGCTTCAGTGGTTGGAACTTCTGTGAAGAGGGATATAACATCGAAACTGGCCATTAAGGCTTTATGATTAAGTTGATTTAGATTAGACTTGAAATTAAAAGAGTCTTTGATGAATGAGCTGGCTGATGCTATATATTTGGAGAATGCCCATGCTATGTATGCTCTTCAAAACACAAAACACAAAAGAGATATTTTTGTTATTTTAAAGAGAAATATATGTAATAACATTACAAGCTCAGAGTATGTGATGTTACACGTGTTAAGGCACTGATTGTCAGACCAAAATGACAATAAAAGATGTGCACATTGAAAACGGAAGAAAGCATCAGATTTTTCATCAAAACGCATGAGTTTAAGAGATCTCCATGTTCTGCAAGTGCAAAATCCCTATAAAAGTGATGGGTTCTCGGTTTCCATAGCTCAGTGTTAAGCCACCGACACGCCATACAATTACACCAAGACTGACTGAAGCACAACGCAACAACGCCATTGGTTGCTTTGAAGCAGGCAAATCTCGATCAGATGTTGCCAGAGCTGTGAATGTCCACCCAAGCACCATCACAAGGCTATGGAATCGTCATCAACAAAATGGATCAACTCGTGACTGTCCACGATCTGGAAGACCTCGTGTGACCACGCCCACACAAGATCGCTACATCCGGTTACGTCTCCTTCGGGATAGGACCACCACTGCGACGTCTACTGCCTCAACAGACCTTTTGCACATTCGAGGGAATCTTACGGCTCAACGATACGTCGACGAGATTCTTAGGCCCCATGTGCAGCCCGTCATGGTGAACGTCAACGACGTTTTTAAACATGACAACGCCCGTCCTCACACAGCCCGACTCACCACTGTCTTCTTGAGAAACCACAACATCAACGTTCTTCCCTGGCCCTCCAGATAACCAGATTTAAACCCCATCGAACATCTTTGAGACGAGTTGGACCGACGTCTGCGACGGCGACAACCTCAACCTCAGACTCTACCTCAGCTTGCAGCAGCTTTTCAGGCTGAGTGAACAGCCATTCCGCAGGATGTGACTCGTCATCTCATCGCTTTCATGGGCATGAGATGCCAACCAGTTATTGATGCTCACGGGGGTCATACTCGTTATTGACGTTGAGTGACGTTAAACTTCACCTAGTGAGCGTGGACTTCGCCTTTGCAGACTTTGGATTTTCAGCAGTGAATTTGCAAAGCTTCACACATGTCATACATAACTACCCGGAATAAACTTGTTAACAATTTGTCTCATATTTTGTCTTTTTGCGTTTCTTTTTTTGAAGAGTATATTTTCCAAGATTGTAATTAAACGATTCACATATAGACATTATTGGTCATAATTGGACAATCTGATTTATGATGTTTGGGGATGCCATATATTTGTGGTGTGTGTGAGTCGGTTTGCGTTGGTAGGAATAAAGTATTTTGAAAATGTTTGGCTTTTCATTTTTAGTAGAATTGTGCAGTTGTGTCTCAGTGTCTTTGTTAAGATTGGTGAATTATCTTGATGGTCTTATGAGAAAATTATTTTAAAAATCGTTTGAGATGTTGTTTTTAGGTGTTTCTGGAAATTATTGATTTTTAATTTTTCCTGAGAAGTTTAGCTGTTGGATGTCAATAAAATTATCTAAGTTGTCTTCTTTCTTTTGGTTGTTTTCGGTTGTTTTTTGGTCTTTTTTCTATGGAAAGTATCACAAGTCTCCTGGATAGATCTTCTAAACATGTTTTAATTTCTAAAGTTGTAATGTATCTCGTCTGTGTTTAACTGTCGGTCGAATCTGTTAATTATGAGTTTAGTCAACGGTTTTTCGTGTTGGTGTCTTTTCTGTTATTTGCATCTTAGTTTTTCTAGTTTTTTGTTGTGGCAGATCTTTTTGTCTCTGTCATTCCTAGTGTTGATTTGGTTTATGTTTCGTTGTAAAAGTATGTAAATCTCTGGTTTAATGCAGCATGCTAGTTGATGGTCTAGGTTCATTTTTTGTTTTTATAAGTCATGTAGTTCTTTATATTTTGTGTTCAACATGGCTTTAAGTAGTTTTTTTCTGTAAATTTTGGATAACGTTTGTGTATTCATTACATTTTTTGATAGTTTTATCTTTACAAAGTTAGGGTTAGTTGTATCTTTCTACATTGTTGAATGAAATAGATGTCATTTTTTATTGATAATTTAATCACCCATATTGGACTATATATTCCTTAAGACTCAGAACATGAAACAAAACAAAAACTCAACATGCTAAGAAATCAGATAAACACAGCCATAAAACTATGCTCACCAGATAAAATTAACGATGAATTAGACAAAATAAAACAATACTTCATCAACATCAATAAGTTTTCTCCACTTATACATTATACGTACACACCTAAACAAAAAGCAAAATCAACCAACAAAAGTAAATATGTCCCAGCAGAAAAATAACCAACATTTGGCAAAAACTAGTAACAAAATATGACATTTCAGTTAATACCAAATTTATTCAAAAACCAGGCACAAAACTGAGGTCTATACTATGTAAGAACTACACTGACAAACACCACACCAACATTATTTATAAAATACAATGTGATAACTGCCACGACTTCTGTATTGGAGAAACAAGTAGAAAATGGAAACCAGATTCAAAGAACATAAAAAGTCACCTTCACACGTTTTCGAACACTGCAAGTCAAATGGACACAACATAACCATAGAAAACACTTAAATACTAAATAAAGAAACAAACACAAACAAACGCAAAATGAAAGAAGCCTTATACATCAGCTCAAGCCCAAAATAAAATAATACAAAGGAACACCTTTATACCTATGTTTATAAATATAATCAAAGATCTAAGCACGCCCTCTACGTTCATACACTCAATTACAGAACCGCCTTAAAACATGGGGTCAGCTATCAGTCAGTTATCTCTTTCTTTCTTTGTGAACCTGACGGTGATCGAAGAAGGTCGAAACGTTGTTCGCTCCTCTACATAACGTTTTCTCTGTCCATACCAGCCGTTTTTACGTGTAAACTTATTTAAGTATGTTGTAATTCGTAAATCTTATGTTTGTGTCCTCCATTAATGAAGTACGAGATCCATTTAGAACTTCGTGATTAAGCTGAATTATTTGATATTTTAAAGAATATTGTAGTTAAGCTGATTTTACATCTTTTGTGTCTGATTGCTTCCAACAATGATTGATGAACATACGCTAATATTCGTAGAGTAATCATGAACTTACACTCACCTTCGTAAGGTAACCATGAACTTACACTGACCTTCGTAAGGAAATCATGAACTTACACTCACCTTCGTAAGGTAACCATGAACTTACACTCACCTTCGTAAGGTGATCATCAACTTACCCTGACCTTCGTAAGGTAACCATGAACTTACACTCACCTTCGTAAGGTGATCATCAACTTACACCAACCTTCGTTAGGAAATCATGAACTTACATTAACACTCGTATCACAAAATGAACGTCCATAGGGGTAAAGCTTATCAAAACTATGTCAGCAAATATTAGATATATTTAGAATGAAGTTTTTAGTATTTTAGCACATGGCCAAATAACGGTATACTTGTGAATAATCAAATACCAGATTCGAACTTTGTAAGTCCGTAAGCCTATCACTGATAAGTCACGGACGTTAAAAATAAACAAACCACTAAGCATTATCACATAAACATACACACCCAGTGTAACATGAATATCACATAAATGTACACACCCAGTGTAACATGAATATCACATAAATATACACACCCAGTGTAACATGAATGTAACATAAACATAGACACCCAGTGTAACATGAATATAACATAAACATAGACACCCAGTGTAACATGAATAGCACATAAACAGAGACACCCAGTCTAATATGAATGTAATATAAATAGAGACACCCAGTGTAATATGAATGTAACATAAACATAAACACCCAGTGTAATATGAATGTAACATAAACATAGACACCCAGTGTAATATGAATGTGATATAAACATAGACACCCAGTGTAATATGAATGTAACATAAACACCCAGTGTAATATGAATGTAATATAAACATAGACACCCTGTGTAATATGAATGTAACATAAACATAAACACCCAGTGTAATATGAATGTAACATAAACATAAACACCCAGTGTAACATGAATGTAACATAAACATAGACACCCAGTGAAATATTAATATCACATAAACATACACACCCAGTGAAATATTAATATCACATAAACATACACACCCAGTTTAATATGATAATCAATCGAGTTCATCTCACTCCTTAGTTTTAACATGTATAAATAACATCAGATATCACTTGATATCCAACACAACAAACTGCGTAAATTCTAATAATTCAACTAATCCTGGATCATTATCTAAGAAACCACATAAATATACGAATTTATATATTTAGAAAAAAAAAGAAAATACGTGTGTATTTTCTTATAGCAAAGTCACATCAAGCTATCTGCTGAGCCCACCGAGGGGTATCGAACCCCTGAATTTAGCGTCGTAAATCCGCAGATATACCGCTGTATTAGCGGGAGACAAAAAAAGATAGAAAGCTGAAAACACACCAGGACTGTCAGAAGACAGAATTTTTCTTGTAGGAAGTCCATGAAAAAGAACAATAACTAAACTCAAGATTAATGGGTAGACGTGAGTGGTAAACAAATTGACTTTCGTTCTTACACTCTGAGGGACCGGCCCTGCCCTGGTGGTTCGGACGCTCGATTCTCAGTGTGAAGTGCAAGGGTTCGAATCTCCGTCACACCAAACATACTCGTCCTTTTAGCTGTGGGAGAGTTATTGTGTAACGGTCAATCCCACTATTCGTTGATAAAAAGTATCCCAAGAGTTGGCGATGGGTGGTAATGACTATATGCCTTTTCACTAGTCTTACACTACTAAATTAAGGACGGCTAGCACAGATAACCCTCGTGTAGCCCTACGCGAAATTCAAAAGAAACAAACAAATCAAACCCTTCCCTCTGTCTATAAGTCAATTATACCTCTATCTTCCCTGCTGAAGTTTAATTTTACTTTGTAAATACATACTACTGAAGTAGGCTACACAAAGTTACACGTTTTACAGTTCTGGACCATTCTTAACTCAACTTGAGGAAAATCATTAAATAATTACTGGATATCATATTTAATAAATGATTATACCTAATACGTAAACCACAATCACTCATATACTAATTAATTGTGCCAACTACAGGTGACAAACTATAGCCGCACAGATTAACACATTGGCACATGTAGGCTTAACGTTAAGCGGACATTCGTTGTAAACCTAATACATATCTCGAAACACCTTTTCTAAACAGAACCAGACTTTGCCTTCCAGAACATTAAATCACATCTTAAGTTAATGTTTGTGACAAAATTAATCTTATGATTACAACTGGGAGTTCTCTTGCTACAACTGATTAACAACCGAAACAGTAAAACATGCATTATGCTATACATATTTAATATAAATTACGTTTCCAACTATAAAGGTACGTATTCAATATGTGTACTTTAACAAAGCTAGAGACATCGGACATATTAATGTGCAAAGACGATATGAGAACTAAAATAACAAAATTATAAACGAGAACCAGAAACCAAATTAGGAGCTGAGGTTTTGAATTTCGCGGAAGGCTGCACGAGGGCTCGTGTACATAATTTAGCAGTGAGAGACTAGAAGGAACGCAACTAGTCAACAACACTCTTGGGCTACTCTTTCAGCAACGAATAGTGGGATTGACTGTCAATTTATAAACTTAACTTTCCTGCAGCTGAAATGGTTAGTGAAACGGGGATTCGAACCTTCGACATCTAGATTGCCGTGTCAGTCTAAAATTAGGAATCACTAACACAATTAGTCTTTCTGTAAGTTCGCGCGAATAACTGAAATTGACAAACAATGGGTTGTGAAGGCAAAGAATTTCGTATATATATATATATATATATATATATAGAAAGAAAAAGAGGCTTGATGTAACAAAACTGTACAAAATCTAGGAAAATGAAATAACTCACAACGAAGTTTCATCTTCTGATATAAATTACTGAAATTAAGTAGATAACAACTAAGTAGACATCTTTGAAAAGCTTGAAAGACCTCAGAAGAAAAAGGCACGGCATGGCCAGGCGGGTTAAGGCGTTCGACTCGTAATCCGAGGTTCGCGGGTTCGAATTCCTGTCACACTAAAGATGGTCGCTCTTTCAGCCGTGGTTGTGTTATAAAGTTACGGTCAGTTCCACTATTCGTTGGTAAAAGAGTAGCCCAAGAGTTGGCGGAGGGTGGTAATGACTAGCTACCTACCCTCTAGTCTTACACTGCTAAATTAGGGACGGTTAGGGCACATAGCCCTCAAGTGGCATTGTGCAAAATTAAAAAAACAAACAGAAGAAAAATTAAATGGCTGAAAATATCTCTTGGAAAGACAATTTACGTGCTCCCCAATGTATTACAACTTAGCTTCTTTAGAAGTTTAGCAGAGTTTATAGGACGTAAACTGTTCCCATAGGTTCTATAGACAAATACAATAATAACGAATTACGTTTTTGATGCAAAAGAAAAATACAGTTTAGTTATATAATTTCAGGAGAATATGGATATACCTTTATTGATAACTAACAATGGTGTTAAAATTTCCAACTTAATTAAATCATTACTGACCAATAACTTGTTGGACTATTCAATAAAACATCATTTGTTTCACGGACAATCCGTTTACACGTGTCCTTCAAAAGTAGGTAAGCCGGATAGTGAATTCCTGGGCCCACGGACGGCATTCCGTCTCTGCAAAATAGCGCTGTGCATTTTAGATCTCGGTAGAAGTTGCGAACCTCGTCATACTAGCTACTAAAAAGAAAGATATCCATCTTAAATAAAGAATGATAGGTTTGCGAACCTCGTCATACTAGCTACTAAAGAAAAGATATCCATCTTAAATAAAGAATGATAGGTTTGCGAACCTCGTCATACTAGCTACTAAAAAGAAAGATATCCATCTTAAATAAAGAATGATAGGTTCGGCATGGACAGATGGGTTAATGCGTTCGACTCGTAATCTAAGGATCAAAGGTTCGAATCATGCTCGCCCTTTCAGCCGTGGGGTGTTTGTAAAGTTACGGTCAATTCCACTATTCGTTGGTAAAAGAGTATTCCAAGAGTTGGCGGTGGGTGGTGATGACTAGCTGCCTTCCTTCTTGTCTTACACTGCTAAATTCGGGACGGCTACCCTAGATAGTCATCGTGTCGCTTTGCGAGAAATTCAGAACAAACTAAACTTTCTAATCATGTATGAAGAAAGTGTCTACGTAAAGGATGAAGGTATTGCTGTATTAACGTTTTTTCGGAACATATAAAATCAGATGGCACATGGATTTTTTCATATTGCGGCTTGATTACATTTATTTGTGTTTCAGATGGGGGTATCAGTTTTTTCAGTTTGGGCGTCATTACATTTGTTTGTATTTCATATGGGGTTTGCTTACATCTGTTTGTGTTTCAAATGACGTGTTGAGTTTTTCAACACGGAGCGTCATTACATTTGTTTGTGTTTCATACGGGATTTGACTATGTTTGTGTTTCAAATGAGGCATTGAGTTTTTCAATACGGGGTTTGATTACATTTTTTTTTGTGTTTGAGAAAGAGGAAACTGAATGAATTATAAATTTCTACTAAAACAACCAAGGAGTTTTAAAACGTTAAAAAATAATGTTAATAAATGTTTCAACATAATATAAGGACACATTGTGAACTCTCCTAAGAACCTTCAAAGATTACATCTTTGTTTGAATGAATTTCATTCCAGGCAAAGAATGTTCGGCAGAGAAAAACGAGACATCTATTACAAGTTTGTCCAAGCTCCAATTTCCTTGATGTTCTATCTCTCATTTCTAAAGGACCTGTAAATAATCGAGTTTGACTTGTTTTTGAATTTCGAAACTTTCTTGGTGAATTATAACGTCCTTGAAACTTTTATTTGCTAGGTTCTCAACTTGAAATACGTTTTCGAACACTAAAAGAAAAAGCTTTCAATTTCCACCGTTAGGAGTTTGAATTACACTGCAATGCCAATCTCTGTGTTGAAACATGATCGCCAGCACTGAGTTGAGATTAGTTTTGAGTTGTTGTTGTTTTTTTTAAAAAACCTCTCGCGTTTTGTGTGGAAATGTTAAATGTATTAGGCTTAATAAAACCTAATGTTCATTATTATTACTCAAGTAATTTATTTCTAATTATAAATGGACTCGGAACGAGGTCTACGTTTCAAAATGGTCGACTCTTTGAGAGTGACTTACGTTGGTATCCAATCATGTGAATCACTTGAAAGTTGGCCCAAAATGTTTTATCGGTAGGTGCTACTTATTAACAAATATCATTTTAGTCAATTAAGGACTGATGATCCTCCATCTTAGGACTCTATGGCCTTGTCAGTAAGAAGTCCTTATGTGGTGAATAACTTGTGGGAAGAAGTTATAAGGTAAATAACTTGTGGGAAGTGGTTATTAGGTAAATAACTTGTAGGATATGGTGATTAGGTAAATTAAGTTTCAGAAATAGTGAATAGGCAGATAACTTGTAGATAGTGGTTAATAGATAGATAACTTGTAAGTTGTGAATAGGTAGATAACTTGTAGGAAATTGAGAATAGGGTAGATAACTTGTAGGAAGTGGTTAATAGGATGATAAATTGCGGGAAGTTGTGAATAGGTAGATAACTTGTAGATAGTGCTTAATAGGTAGATAACTCGTAAGAAGTTGTGAATAGGTAGATAACTTGTAGGAAGTTGAGAATAGGTAGATAACTTGCAGAAAGTTGAGAATGGGTAGATAACTTGCAGGAAGTTGAGAATAGGTAGATAACTTGTAGAAAGTTGAGAATAGATAGATAATTTGTAGGATGTGGTGATTAGGTAAATTAAGTTTTAAGAAGTGCTGAATAGGTAAAAAGTTATCATTGGATAGTTGTCTTGTAAGAAGTTGTAATAACTTGTACTTTATATTATTAATTACACTGTTAGCGACGACAAAAACTGAAATGGAATATAGTTAGGTAAATTTGAAAAGTGTTACACATGGTGTACATCACATGGCCAGAAGTGTGTAAACACCCGACCTTCACACCCACACCTTCTTCTTGAACATCTCATTCCAAACATTAATATGGAGTTAGTGAGGTCGGGTGAAAAGACCTGGCTCGCAGTTGGCGTTTCAATTCATCCCAAACGTGTTCGATACAGTTGAGGTCAGGGCTCTGTGCAGGCCAGTCAAGTTCTTCCACATCAACCTCGGCAAACCATGTCTTTTATGGACCTCGCTTTGTGCACGTGGGCATTGTCATGCTGAAACAAAAAAGGGCCTTCCCCAAGCTGTTGCCACAAACTTGGAAGCACGCAATTATCCACAATGTCATTGTATGATGTACAATTAAGATTTCCCTTCGCTGGAACTAAACAGCCTAGTCTAAGTCATGACAAACAGCCCCATACCATCATTCCTCCTCCACAAAATTTTACAACTGGCACTATGCATTCAGGCAGGTAAGGTTCTCCTAGCATCCTAAAAAGCCAGATTCGCTCGTCGGACAGCCAGATAGTGAAGCGTGATTCATCACTCCAGAGGACATATTTCCACTACTCCAAAATCCAATGGCGGTGTGTTTCACACCACTTCACGGTCTGGCATGGCCTAGCGCGTTAAGGCGTGCGCTTCGTAATCTGAGGGTTGCGGGTTCGCGCCCGAGTCGTGTCAAATATGCTCGCCCTCCCAGCCGTGGGGGCGTTATAATGTTACGGTCAATTCCACTATTCTTTGGTAAAAGAGTAGCCCAAGTGTTGGCGGTGGGTGGTGATGACTAGGTGCTTTCCTTCTAGTCTTACACTGCTAAATTAGGGACGGCTAGTACAGATAGCCCTCGAGTAGCTTTGTGCGAATTTTAAAAACCAATTCACACCACTCCATCCGACGTTTGGCATTGTGCATGGCATCTTAAGCTTGTGTGCAGCCGCTCGGCCACGGAAACCGATCTCAAGAAGCTCCCGACGAATAGTTCTTGGGCTGACGTTGCTTCCAGAGGAAGTTTAGGAGTGTTGCAACTGTGGACAGTTGAATTTTATGCGCTACGCGCTTCAGCACAGTTCTGTGAGCTTCTGTAGCTGAGCTTTTGTTACTCCTAGACGTCTTCGCTTCACAATAAGAGCACTTACAGTTGACCGGGGCAGCTTTAGCAGGGCAGAAAGTGGCTTGTTGAAAAGGTGTCATCCTATGACAGTGCTGCGTTGAAAGTCACCGAGCTCTTCAGAACGACCCATTCCACCCATTTGTTTGTGGAGATTGCACGGCTGTATGCTTGATTTTACGCATCTGTTAGCAATGGGTGTGGCTGAAATACTCGAACCCACTTATGAGAAGGGGTGTCCACATACTTTTAGCCATTTAATGTATATATATATATACATTGTAAAGAACGTGTCATAATAACGGTATTTAATGTTTTCTCAATGCGGTCTCTAGTGAGTCAGTGACGTGTGTTTTTCTTATAGCAAAGCGACAACGGGCTATCTGCTAAGCCCACCGAGGGGAATCGAACCCCTGATTTTAGCATTGTAAATCCAGAGACATACCGCTGTACTAGCGGGGAGCGAGTCAGTGATAAGTTTACGGACTTGCGTTTATAAATTCCGATATTCGATTCTCTCGCGGTAGACGCAAGGGATATCCCAGTGTGGCGTTTTTTCAACACAAACAAACAAATACGACCCTGTGTGACCCACAGGAGGTTCGATCCTTGTTCACACTTCGATGGAAGCAGAACAATCAATATACATCATTTGTTTGTAAACTTGAATGTTTGCCATATATTCAAGGCTTTTGCTTTTAAAATTAAAAAAATGGTTCGTCAAATCATTTATACGCCATTAATAATATATATGTTGTCGTCGGTCATTTTTGGACAATGATACATCGCGTACAAAACTTACTTAATGCTGATTAAGTAATGTCTATTATTAATCCTCTAATGATGACGTCTTAATGCAGATAGAGTTAAAACAACATTTAAATTAACTATATGTCTAAATTTACGTGTACGTATTTCTCATCAATACGATTTGAAATAATCTAGGGTAATAAAACGAGTAAAATGGCTCGTTGTTTTGTACCTATCACTGGGTAGCATGTTCAGATGAGTTTATTACGTGATAGCTTAAAATTATGGATTTAATATCACGAAAAAAATCACTGATTTACCAAAATCAGTATTCCCACTGTGTTTTCATAACGACACCACTAGATGTCTCTTTTTTATGTGCCCGATACTCAATCATAATTTTCAAATTTCGTAAATACCAGAATAAATTTAATTTTTCATTGATCGATTGTCTCGCTGTTTTCTATTTTTTTAAAACACAAAACTACACAAAGATATGTTTGTGTTGTGCCAATTAGGGGTATCGAAACCCGGTTTTTACTTCGAGTCACTGGGATAATTTAAATGTATGAATTTGTTTTCCTTATGAATTTTTATCAGCTATGAATTCCTAGTTAATGCAGTCCAAGTTATATTTCATATCTGAGTTAGCGTGCCCTCTAGTGGCACATTGGTGTGTCTTCAAATTTACAACGTTAGAAACCAACTTTCGATCACTACGGCGGGCAGAGCACACATAGCTTATTGCATACACACAAACTGAAATAACGTATCTGTATCTACCTTATCTGATACGAAACTGATATATATATTGTCACACTTATTTCAAATATTTAAACAGCAGGAAACTGACGAACGACTTTTCAGTCTGTTTATTGAATTAATCGTCGCAGAAAATAAATTAGATCATTCGGTCCTTAAGTAATGCCGAGATGGCCAAGCGCGCAAGGCGTGCGACTCGTAATCCGAGGGTCGCGGATTCACGCCAAACAGGCTCGCCCTCCCAGCCGTGGGGGCGTTATAATGTGACGATCAATCCCACTATTCGTTGGTAAAAGAGTAGCCCAAGAGTTGGCGGTGGTTGGTGATGACTAGCTGCCTTCCCTCAAGTTTTACACTGCTAAGTTAGGGACGGCTAGCACAGATAACCTTCGAGTAACTTTGCGCGAAATTAAAAAAACAACAAGAAAATTTTTTAGTTACGGTAAGTTAACATCCAAAAACAAAGTTACAAAAATTTAATTTCGCATCAACTTTAATGGAAGCAAAAACAGACAAACATGGAATACACAGTTAGGCCAATGAAAATGTAATGCGCATTTCTTACAATAAAAAATATATAATACGAAACTAAATTTTTCATTGTCGAAAATTAAAACGTACTTTTAATTAAGCCCTAAACTTTAACGACATTTGATTTCATTGCATACATACAGGCATCCAGAGCAATTTATAAGATAACCGAAGTTATTATCATAATTTTTAAAACTAAGAACAAAAATTGTTTGATTCAGACAAACATTATTTCCCCAAAGGTTTAGATATGCGACAATGAAGTAGTTTCATGAAATATTGAGCATACTGTTAAAACAAGTCATTCAAAGGTATACCAAGAAAAAGTCGTTTTAAATTACCTTAACAGTCAAAGCACCCGAATATTCGAGAACCATTATAACTTTTGTACGTTGTTTCTTTTTTTTGATTTCGCGCAAAGCTACACGAGATCTATCTATGCCAGCCGTCCCTAATTTATCAGTGTAAGTTTGTTTGTTTTTGAATTTCGCACAAAGCTACTCGAGGGCTATCTGCGCTAGCCGTCCCTAATTTAGCAGTGTAAGACTAGAGGGAAGGGAGCTAGTCATCACTACCCACCGCCAACTCATGAGTTACTCCTTTGCCAACGAAGAGTGGGATTGACCATCACATTATAACGCCCTCGCGGCTGAGAGGGCGAGCCTGTTTAGCGGGACGGGGATTCGAACCCACGACCCTCAGATTACGAGTCCGTGCCTCAACCACCTGGCCATGGCGAGTCATCAAACTCTCCTGCTGTAAATTAAAGAATTTTTTGATCAATAGAAATTAATGTTTAAGTGGTGTTAACACACAGCTATGGAAAGAAGTGAGGATATCTTACATTTAGCGTTCATATTATCCTCATTGTCATAATGAGTTAAATTATTTTCCTTGTAATTTGGGCCCAGCATGGCCAAGCCTGTTGAGGTGTTCAATTCGTAATCCGAGGATCGCGAGTTCCAATCGCAGTCACACGAAACATGCTCGTGGGGCGTTGTTATGTGACGGTCAATCCTATTATTCGTTTGTAAAAGAGTAGCCCAAGAGTAGGCGGTAGATGGTGATGACTAGCTGCCTTCCCTCTAGTCTTACACTGCAAAATTAGGGACGTATAGCGCAGATAACCCTGGTGTTGCTTTGCGCGAAATTCGAACAAACGTGTTTCTTTATTGTACCATTTAACTTTCTACTTCACAAAATCTTCATTGGTGATTTTTGTATTTTCAATTGCCCTATATATACAAACTTAGCAAATAAAAACAACGATAACCAACGTGGCATACAAATATATTTTTTTGTTTTTGTTTTTTAAGCGCCATAAAGAGAGAATCAAAATTTGGTATGATCGTTTTCGTTTTGTAAGCGAAATGCTTATTGCTTGAAGCATCACCCACTAGGTAGCAGCACTATGCACGAAGCTTGTTTGACAGTGAGATGAAAAATCAAAGGAATTGATAAGCCTAAAGTGGCATATATGCTATCGTGATGGGCTGATGATTTATGGTTCAAGGTTTAAGACGCAATTTTCACTACAGACGCGTTAAAAACGTGACAGTCAGTTCTGTTGTTCAGTTCAAAGAGTCAGCTGAAACCTTTGTGACTAAGGGCACTTTTAACTGACTGCTTAGTAACTCGAAACGGTCCAACCATAGAGATCTCCGAAATAGTTCTTAGTCTGTGTACACGTTAGTTTGAAAGTTTCTATACCCATCAACTGAAAATAATCTTTCGATTAAGATCAGTTATGTTATGCTTGCAAGAATAGTTATCATTTAATTCTAACCCTACACGTAGTTTATTCTCAGCGATTCTGTTGTTTTGTTTGTTGTTGTTTTTAATTTCGTGCAAAGCTACACGAGGGCTATCTGCGCTAGCTGTCCCTAATTTTGCAGTGTAAGACTATATGGAAGGCAGCTAGTCATAACCACTCACCGCCAACTCTTGGGATACTCTTTTACCATCGAATAGTGGGATTGGCCGTAATGTTATAACGCCTTCACGTCTCAAAGGGCGAGCATGTTTGGTGCGACGGGAATTTGATCCTGCGACCCTCAGATCAGGAGTGGAACGCCTTAACCCACCTAGCCATGCCGGGCCCGATTCTGTTGTAATATCTAACTAGAAATACTACATAAATGTTCATGTTTTATTTTTTCTTTCTCGTAATATGAAACTACTTATAACAAAACTGTGGCCAGTGCAAACATTCCTGAAGAGAGCTACCTCATCTCGAATACTGCACTAACTATCCGGCCAGTTAAAGCTAGTCTTGAACATGGATAAAATATTTTTGCTAACTTTTAAGACGTCTAGAATGTTAAGAAAGAGAAGAGAAAGTTAATATAATCCTCTTTCGTTTTAGAGATGAAACCAAATATAAAATAAATCCTGAAATTGAACCATATTATCTTATAGTAACGGTCTCTGAAAAACAAAGCGGTTTGTAAATTGCACAAAATAAAATCACGTGGTATTTCGAGTGCACAGAATTACCTTGCACACGTTAAACTCTCCAAAATTGAAAAGAAAGAGAAAATAGTATATACGTTTGACGTAAATGCAATTCTTAATACTTCAGACAAACAAAGGTAAAGTGGAAATTCAGGAGTTTTATAGACGCGTGTGCGTGTGTGTTTTCTTATAGGAAAGCCACATCGGGCTACCTGCTGACTCTACCGAGGATTATCGAGCCCTTGTTTATAGACATAAGACATTCTGTAATACTGACTTAACACTAATGAAATAGAAATCCTATAACCCGAACGCTTTCGAAAGGTGGATCTCAGGTTCCAACTGGGAGTGGTACTAAATATTAAGTTCAAATCGTGGCAGGTATTCCGATTTAACATCTCAAGAAGAAATGCAAAGCAATCGAGGGCGCTCAAAAGAGAACTTCTCTTCGCCCTACTCGTGGAATTAAATTTAGCTGGGCTTATGATTTGTGATAAATGGATAAACTGACAATATTTAAAGTTAACGAGATTATGCTGCAATCCGATGGCAAAGGTCCGTTGGTGGTCCGCGTGAGGCTAAATATTGACTTTACAGAAAAAAAACCCAAAAAACAACGCAAGAGGATATGGATTTATAGATCCAGAAACCTCAGAATTTGCTGTGTGGGGAAGCGGGAGTGCCCCGAGCACACCCACTTTCACGATCATGGCGCCAAATAAAATCTACCCTGATCACGCCCGGAAGTTGCTGAAAAGTAATAGTGTAATTGAACGAGTGATATATGTAAAGAGAGGGTATTTAGTGACATCTTAGGAGGTCATCCGGTTTTCCGGGAATTTTTTTTAGTTTGTTTAGAATTAAGCACAAAGCTACTCAATGGGCTATCTGTGCTCTGCCCACCACGGGTATCGAAACCTGGTTTTTAGTGTATAAGTACGCAGATATACCACTGTGCTGCTGGGGGGGCTTTCCGGGAATTGTTTATTTTTCTATGTACTGTTGTGAGCAACTCATTGTCGGTGCAACGTAACCGAGGGCAAGCGTGTGCGTATGTCAAAAGGTGACTCATTTCCGGTGCAATGCAACCGAGAACAAGAGTGTGCGTGTGTCAAAAGGCGACTCATTTTCGGTGCAATGCAGCCGGGGCCAGAGTGTGCGTGTGTCAAAAGGTGATAGTGATATTTTAATTTCGAAATGGCTAAATGTATGTGTATTTTAAACAAATATGCTTAAGTGTTTAAGTAAAATAAAATAAAGGTAACACCTGAAAAGTGATTACAAAAAGATTTGTTATACTAATCAATTTTTTAAAAAATCCGCTGCGATGTTTCGTGAAAACACAAGTGAAGAATATTTTTGTTGTTTTTTTCTGACCAGAGATAAAACTAAAGACTAGAGATCACTGATTCCTGGATCGAGATTAACTAAGAAAAGTAAAACAGTGGCAATACGATATGCTTCTTATATTTCTATATACGCTTTTCTTTTCATTCCTATTTCAATGCCAGGGGCCCCGGCATGGCCAGGTGGATAAGGCATTCGACTTGTAATGTGAGGGTCGCGGGTTCGAATCCCCGTTTCGCCAAACATGTTCAGTCGTTGAAGCGTTATAATGTGACTGCCTTTCCTCTAGTCCTACACTGCAAAATTTGGGTCGGGTTGCGCAGATAGCCCTCGTGTAGCTTTGCGCGAAAGTAAAAAAAAAAGAACAACACAAATTCAATGCCAGTGAGTGTTATCGTTAAAAGAGTGACCGTGTTGGTTGAAGGGTTGAGCGACAGGGAAATCTTTTTCTGTGTTAATATATGATTGTTGAAACGAAAGGCAGGAAATCCCCGGATGACCAGATATCGCAACTCTATCTTCAGCTAGATTTTTCAAACCACATACGGATTAGATCTATTTCTCCACAGGTAAGTACGATCATATTTAGATAAAAAACGACAGCTAAAGTAAATCATATATTTAATTGTGATAGTTTAAATTGCTGCTTTAAAGCCTTAAGTATGAAACCAATCGCTGATAAAGGTATAAAATATTTGCATTGTTTGAAATAATTATTTATTTGTTGAATTTCATCACAAGTTGATCGAGGCCTACCTGTTCTAACCTTTCTCCATTTTGAAGTGATGATAAACTGGTTATATCCACTCGCTGCCAACGTTTAGGCACCTCTTATGAACTAAGAGTGATTGATTGTCACATTATAACGCCTTCAGGGATGAAAGGGCAAGTATGTTTGGGGATGTGTTTCGATCACGTGACCCTCAGAGTGCGAGTCGATCATCCTTGACACCATGGTGTGTCAAACTTATAGGAAGCAAGCAAGGAAAATATACTTATTTCAAAACAGCATTACTCCCCCTAAAGTGATATGTCTGCGGATTTATACTGCTAGAAACCGGATTTCAATACTCGTGGTGGGCAGAGCACAGATAACCTATTGTTTAACTTTGGGCTTAATAACATTCGACATCTGCGATGTACTAAATAATATAATGTTTTATAAAACAATTTACCACACAGCATTTATATAAGTAATGTCGTGACTAGGATTTATTAGTCTTATTTAATGTGACAACATTAATCAATTAAAACTCTTTATTCACGTGTGTAACCAGAACTTAAGGTGTAAGACCAATAATAAACGCACTCTACATCTTGAAATATCACATATATCTTTTATTTGTTAGTTTATAACACTCGCCTCACACTACACAAGGGTAATCCATTTCTGTTGCTGTTGGTTTAGCGCAAAGCTATCCACTAAACTATTTGTACTCTGTCGCCTCTGGGAATCGTACAGCGGATGTTAGATTTTCAATTCCATAAATGTACCTCAGACCCGAGAAGGAATATTTGCAGGTCGCTCCTAATTTTTGACCTGGTAAATCAATAAGGATGAATGCCAATTAATCTCACCTTGAGCCAACTGTTTAACTGCTTTAAAATGTTATATTGACCTCTCTTATTTCTGCGTCACACCAAACATGCTCGCCCTTTCAGCCGTGTGGGCGATAATGTTACGGTCAATCTCACTATTCGATGGTAAAAGAGCAGCCCATGAGTTGGTGGTGTGTGGTGATGACTAGATGCCTTCCTTTTTACTTTTCGCTGCTTAGGGACAGCTAGCGCAGATAGCTCTCGTGTAGCTTTGCACGAAATTCAAAACAAGCCAATCCAAACCCCTCTTGTTTTTGTAGGATACACTGAATAGTTGAGCAGAAACGAAGTAAAGAAAAATCTAGAAAATAAAAATCACAGAATTATGTTTGTTTGTGTTTTGAATCGAGGAAAGAAAGCTAGTCATTACCACCCAGCGCAAATTCTAAAGCTAGTATTTTATCAAAGAATTTTGGGATTGACAGCAGTTTATAACGCCTCCAAGACGAGCGTATTTGATGTGACGGGGATTCGAACTCGCGACCATCAGATTACGAGTCGAACGCCCTAACCACTCTTCGAACCTCTCTTATGATTAAAGAGATTTTAAACTACGAACCTGGAGACTTGCTGTCTATGTCAATAGAACTAAGCGAACATAATGAAAAAAGATAAATTTTTAGTTCAGTTTAAAGTTTGTTTTTAAATTAAGCACAAAACTACGTAATGGGCTATCTGTGATCTACACTTCACGGATATCCACGGAGTCCGCAAGCATGCCGCTGTGTTACAGGGGGACCCGTTTAAAGACCAAAGCCAGAGTAAATACTATTATTTCTGGAAAATTAACTGTGTTTTGGCAATTAGTATTTTTGAAACAACAGGAGTAAGTTACTGTCCTTATCAAGGTGTCTTGCTATTTTCTGTAGCTTTCGGATAACAAGTACCATTACTACTTTAATATATCATTGTACTTCAGCAGCCGGATATTTGTAATTGTTACTTATTGTTTTGGTATATTTCCTTGTCAAGTTTACCGCTTGACAGCTCTCAACGCTAAAAATTGTGGTTTGGTTCCAGCTTTGGACAGAGAAGAGATACCCCATTTTGCAGTTTTCGTACTTAACAACGAACAGAAACCGGGTTTCAATACCCGTGGTGGGCAGAGCACAGATAGCCCATTGTGTAGCTTTGTGCTTAATTCAAAACAACAACAACAACCAAATGGGAGATGTTTAATAGCTCTTTAGGTCATATAATTTACGAGTTTAAATTAAAATTTAAATATGAATATCAAATTTAAACATTTACTCATGAGGGGATAATTATTGTTTGTTTGTTTGTTTTGGAATTTCGCACAAAGCTACTCGAGGGCTATCTGTGCTAGCCGTCCCTAATTTAGCAGTATAAGACTAAAGGGAAGGCAGCTAGTCATCACCACCCACCGCCAACTCTTAGGCTACTCTTTTACAAAAACAAAAAGTGGGATTGACCGTCACATTATAACGCCCCCACGGCTGGGAGAGCGAGCGTATTTGACGCGATGCGGGCGCGAACCCGTGAATTACGAGTCGCGAGTCTCACGCGCTTAGCCATGCCGGGCCTGGATATTTATTAATTTTGATTTTTCAAATACTAAAAAAAAAAAATTTAACTGATATAGTGACTTCTCAACTGGGCTGAGTGCACACGAAAGTTAATGTGCTCTGACTTTAAATTTGAAGATTCATTGTTTGCATTTTGTAACCGCACTCCGCAATTTGGTGTAACTGATTTGCAATGGAAGACGCAATCAAATTTTACTCTTCGGTCAGATAAGAGTTCGCTTTGTTGCTTAGCTGCCTTTTGCTTTGTCTGCCAGTTTGCAATTAGGGCCGGCTATGTACAGCTACCTCTTTCATTTGATGCATATGGCTTCCTTTATTCTCTTTCTCGATATGGTGGTTCCACCTCTTTCCTTCTAGTCTTTCACTGCTAGATTAGGAACTGATGGAGTAGGTAGCCCTCGTGTAGCTTTGTGCGAAATTCTAAACAAAATAAACTCTTTCTCGATTGGTATGGTTTCATGTTAAATAACCTCAGTTTTATCCAAATTAACTCCTTGGCCGCTCAGCAAGTAATTACGTGATCTTTCGTGGCTGTTAGTATGAACTTGAATAGGTTGTCTTCTCACAATTACACTTTACATGACGAATAACATCTCTTTGTTCATGTTTAGATATTGAATCTTTTGTCTTAATTAAAAGATCTTTTGGCCAAGCGTGTTAAGGTTTGCGACTCGTAATCTGAGGGTCGCGGGTTCGCATCCCGGTCGCGCCAAACATGATCGCCCATACAGCCGTGGGGGCGTTATAATATGACGGTCAATCCCACTATTCGTTGGTAAAAGAGTAGCCCAAGAGTTGACGGTGAGCGGTGATGACTAGCTGCCTTCCCTCTAGTCTTACACTGCTAAATTAGGGACGGCTAGCACAGATATCCCTCGAGTTGCTTTGTACAAAATTCAAAAAACAACAAACAAAAAACAAAAGATCTTCTAAAGCTATGTTATATTAAAATGACCAGGATACCACGTTTTCTATATGTTGAAGTTTAAGGCGAAGCTCGTGATGAAAGGATGATAAAATAACTGGTGGTTCGTTCTTCCTTCATCTTCTTCATCACGATGAATGATTAGATCTTCCTAAATATTGAGCAAAATTTAATGTATTTCTTCTAAAGAGTTAGGACTGCCAAAACGTGGTTCTTATGGCGACAAAAGTGTGATAACAATTTGTATACAACGCGTATGTCTCGAGAATCGAACTTAAAATATCATCTCAGAATGTTGATCTTTACTTATCTTTGCAGTTAATTTTAGACTGTCTTTCTTCACCAGAGCATCACAAAAACTAGGTTTGATATAATTTTCCAAGTAACTGAGTAGCTTCATCATCCAACTAGAGTCACAGAACTGATAGCTGAAATGAAACAAACAGTTTCACATTCGTTTGAAGTCAAGCACAAAGGGCCACAATGGGCTACTTTTGCTCCGCCCAACAAAGGTGTCGAAACCCGGTTTCTAGTGTTGTAAGTCCGTAGATATATCGCTGTGTTACTGTAGGTTCAATTTCAAGGTACAACACCAAAACCAAGTCTCATACCAGAAAAGACAAAAGTAATGTCTTGGAATATCCTAGTAATATAACCAATGTTATAATTATTCTTTCTTTCTGATAAAGATAGACATGCTTGTAATATGGACACAACTATTTCTGAATCCAAACTTTAAACCACAATATAAGTAAGCTGGAGAGAAAAAATCTATCAAATCATATATATCGAGCTTAAAGATAATTATTCGAAACATTCACTGTAAGCTACGTTCCAGCAATGCTGACGTTCCCAGCGTTCCAACGTTCCCTATATGACTTTACAGAAGTCCAAGATTGACAAACCGGAAGTTAGCCCGTCAATAGTCTTAAAAAAAACACAATTCTATATGTTACCGACTTATTCACTCCACTCACTTACCATGCAAAACTCCTATCTCAGAAAGGCCAACTCACTCACTCCACTTAGCACTGGCTGTTCTTCGTTGTTTTTTTAAAAATATGGAATAAACCTTTTCAACGTGTGACTATTACACTGGTCTACCAAGTTTAAACTTTCTAAAAAACATTGACTTCCCTTATTAAACTTCTCAAAAATTTGTGGAATTTGATTTTTTAAAAAATAACCAATCGCAGTTTGAGTTAAGCAACATGGAGACCAAAATTGGCAAGAATACGAACATGCACCTTATTTGGCCATTCATCATTTCTAACCTTTAGCAAGGATTCGAACATGGGACCTTACTTGACCATTCATCATTTTTAACCTTTAGCAAGAAGACGAACATGGGACCTTACTTGACCATTCATCATTTCTAACCTTTAGCAAGAAGACGAACATGGGACCTTACTTGACCATTCATAATTTCTAACCTTTAGCAAGAAGACAAACATGGGACCTTATTTGACCATTCATCATTTTTAACCTTTAGCAAGAAGACGGACATGGGACCTTATTTGACCTTTCATTATTTCTAACCTTTAGCAAAAAAAGAACCTTACTTCAGATTAATTCGTTACCCCTTTTTATATACCAGGCCAACAACCACATAAATGACAATGTTTGTAGAAAGCTTAGCTTGTTTCAACAGATACGTTATTATCCCGTTTTTCACACGACTAACTTGTTCCGTTCGCACCTTATTCTCAGATAAATACAGTTTATTCTCCATTAATTTAACAAAGACAACGTGTAATCTACGCAATTGTCCATTAATGTGGTGAAAGTGAGAAATCTTCGAACATACGATATCAGTAAAGACAACCAAATGTGTAATATTTGCTGTAACAGATAAAGTTACAGATACAGTAATGGTGACTGGTAACTCTATACAAGCTGTCAAACCACTGAATTTTATCAAACCAAGAAGGATATTTTTAAAGCTCCACGTAGTTGTGGATATATTAACAAGAAAATATATTTTGCCTTTAAAAAAGCAAACAGTAAACTTGTTATACACGCTTTCTTCTGTCAGAGGTGTCCTCATCAGTTGCAAGCTATTAGTTTCGAATATGCTACGTTTAGTTGATTTCTCTTCACAGTGGTTCTGAAACTATGGGGCGAGCCGATGCAATAAAAACATATTATTTGAGGGCTTTAGATTTTTTGTTTTGATTTGTTTTTGAACTTTGCGCAAACCGACACGAGGACCATCTGCGCTAGCCGTCCCTAATTTAGCAGTATAAGACTAGACAAAAGACAGCTGGTCATCACCACCCACCGACAACTCTTGGGCTACTTTTTTACCAACGACGAGTGGGATTGACTTTGCAATAACTATCTGTCACTATTCATAGAAGAATACTCTGTATTAACGGTCTGTCATTATTTATAGAAGAATACTCTGTATTAACTGTCTGTCATTATTCATAGAAGAATACTCTGTATTAACTGTCTGTCATTATTTCTAAAATAATTTTATGTATTAAGTATCTGTCCTTATTTCTGAAACAATATTCTGAATTAAGTATCTGTAATAATTTCTGAAATAATTATATGTATTAAGTATCTGTCATTATTTCTGAAGGAGCACTCTGTGTTAAGTATCTGTGATAATTTCTAAGACAATTATATCTATTAAGTATCTGTCACTATTTCCAAAAGATACTCCGTGTTAAATGTTCGTCGTTATTTCTAAAAGAGTACTCTATAGTTAATACGTCATTATCTTTAAAAATACTCTTTATCAAGTATCTGTCATTATTTGTAAAATAAAATTATATATTAAGTGTGTCATTATTTGTAAAAACGTACTCGGTACTAAATATGTCATTATTTCTGAGAGAATACTCTGTATTAAGTATCGTTCATTATTTCTCAAATAATTATGAGTATTAACTATCAGTCATTATTTCTAAAAGAATATTCTGTGTTAAGTATTTCTCATTATTTTTAGAAGAGTACTCTGTATTAAGTATCTGTAATAATTTGTGAAATAATTATATGTCTTAAGTTTCTGTCATTATTTCTAAAAGAGTACTTTGTAATGGATATTTGATTATTTCAAAAAATTTGTTTGTTTTGGAATTTCGCACAAAGCTACTCAAGGGCTATCTGTGCTAGCCGTCCCTAATTTAGCAGTGTAAGACTAGAGGGAAGGCAGCTAGTCATCACCACCCACCACCCACTCTTGGGCTACTCTTTTACCAACGAAAAGTGGGATTGACGGTAACATTATAACGCCCCCACGGTTGGGAGGACGAGCATGTTTAGCGCGACTCGCATGCGAACCCGCGACCCTCAGATAACGACAGATACTTAACACAGAGTATCTTTCACAAATAATGACAAATACTTAATACATACAATTATTTTAGAGATAATGACAGATACTTAATACAGAGTATTCTATTATATATAGTGACAGATACTCAATACAGAATATTTGTTTACCAATATTGTCAGACACTTACTACACAATATATTTTAGAAATATTGACAGATAATTAAGTATCTGTCATTATTTCTAAAAGAATACCCTGTGTTAAGTATATGTCGTTATTTTTAAAATAATTATATGTGTTAAGTATATATTAGAATTTATAAAATAATTATATGTATTAAGTATATATCAGTGTTTATAAAATAATTATATGTGTTAAGTATATATCAGTGTTTATAAAATAATTATGTGTTAAGTATATATCAGTGTTTATAAAATAATTATATGTGTTAAGTATATATCAGTGTTTATAAAATAATTATATGTATTAAGTATATATCAGTGTTTATAAAATAATTATATGTATTAAGTATATATCAGTGTTTATAAAATAATTATATGTATTAAATATATATCAGTATTTATAAAGAAATTCTTTCCACTGAGTATATGTCATTACTTCTTAAAGAATTATGTATATTGAGTGTCTGTAATTAGGTTTAAGTGAATTATATGTTGTGAGTACTTGTAGTTATTTCTAAAATATTTCTCTGTTGTGAAAGCCTGTCTTTTCGTGTTGTATTTGTAGCTGTTTATTTTCAAGTACATTACTGTGTATTTCCACTTGTCTTATAAGTTGATATGTAAGCTTTGCTTCCACCGACGCGGAAGAGGATGAAAGCGAACTGAAAGCTTTCACTGGTCATGTTTTCAAAAACTAAACGCTGTTACGAACCGGTTTGTAACGTACTTACACTTTTATAGGAAATCCTCAAACATGGAAGATTGAATATCTGCAATAAAAATACGTTTATAATAAGTAAAACAAAGTTCTTGACGTTCGAAAAGGCAGACTTAGATAAATCAAATTGTGCAATTTTGAGTAGTAACGATTTAGTCTAAACCATCAAAAGCAAAGTGATTCTGTTTACGTGACGAAGTACCTGAAGTGTGTAAGCGACTTTAATTACCAAATGTGCGAAGTGATGGCTTTTTATTTATTCAGTAAGAACACCCTTAAGGTATACAGTGTTTCTGTTAGTCCATCATTAGGCTTAAAATTGTAAAACTTATCTAATAAACACAAGACTCCACAGTTCGTCGAGTGTCTCCTTTGGCTAAACGTATTTCAAGTGATTTGACATGCGTACATTTACATCATTAAGAGCTCGTGCAGTTGCACTATATAGTAATTAGAACAGACCAAATTATATTAAGAAGTGAGGAGAGTATTTGGAAAAAAAGTGACACGTGAAATATTGTATTTAAAACGTCACTTGGTGTACATACAAGGTCTATTTATGTTTTATTTTCTGTTTAGGGTGTTCTGTTATCTTTCATTTCATTTAATACACATGGTACTATTAGTTGCTTTTGAATATGACAGTTTCTTAAATTTATATTAATCCGAGCCCACGTATATAATATTTATTTAACAACTCGCACAACTAAACAGAAGCGTGTTGTCTGGCATTCGGTCAGTCGACATTGAAATGACGTGACGATATCTGAGAACTACAAACTGATGAGCTTATGTAACAGAAAAACAATGGGCTCTGATTTATTCAAAATAAATACAAACTACAATAGTGCATTATATAAATTATTTATATACTATAGTATTTTCTATTTGGTTTGGTATGTTTTGATTTTCGCGCAAAGCAATGCGAGGGCTATCTGTGCTAGCCATCCCTAATTTAGCAGTGTAAGAGTAGAGGGTTTGGTTTGTTTTAAATTTCGCGTAAAGCTACACCAGGGTTAACTGCGCTAGCCGTCCCTATTTAAGCAATGTAAAACTAGAGGATAGGCAGCTAGTCATTACCACCCACCGCCAACTCTTGGACTACTCTTTTAGCAACAAATAGTGGGATTGGTCGTCTCGTTATAAAGCCCCCACGGCTGAAAGGGCAAATATGAGTATTTTCTGCAGTAGCGACAAGTTCACCTGTTATTTATAACTACTTATTGTTTATGACTTTTACATTTAAATAACATGTGCACATCGATGAAATGCGTTGTTTCAACTGATTTTCATTTTTTGTGACAACGTTATTTTAATGGTTATCAGTTTTATTAACTGTAAAAACCTGTTTGTACTTCAAAGTGATCTCAACAGTAATCGAAATGTTGTACCTCTTATAAAAACTTATCCCACCTGTTTGTTTGTTTTTTGAATTTCGCACAAAGCTCCTCGAGGGCTATCTGTGCTAGCCGTCCCTAATTTAGCAGTGTAAGACTAGAGGGAAAGGCAGCTAGTCATCGCCACCCACCGCCAACTCTGGGGCTACTCATTCACCAACGAATAGTGGGATTGACCGTGACATTATAACGCCCCCACGGCTGAAAGGGCGAGCATGTTCGGCGCGACCGGGATGCGAACCCGCAACCCTCAGATTACGAATCGCACGCCTTAACACGCTTGGCCATGCCGGGCCCTTATCTCACCTACTTTAAAAGCTGTAAGCTGTAATAAAATATACTTTATCAGTGAGTAAACTCACAAAAATAAGCTAATATACACGTCGGTTGCTACCCAAACCTAGCAGTAGAATTCGAAAATGGTTTCTATCACCAACGTCGATAGGATGATGAAAATTAAACAAGCTCTAACGTAAAAACATCAGTTTATCAAATAATATCAAATACCATTAAAGTTGTTTAAAGTTTATGAAGCCAATCGATGGTTCAGTTATTTTCTTCATTATCAAGTTGATATTGTTATGATAAATTATTGACTTTAATATAAATTTAATTTTTGAGACGAAGGTATGAGAACAAAACACATGGCGTCTCATAATATCGAAAATGAATGTCGAACGTACTCCTTGCGCATGCGTATTACGTGTGTAATCAGATACGCCAATAAATTATTTTAAAAAGTTATAATTTCCCGGCATGATTTCAAGTACTTGAAATACCTTATATACGTTATGAATATATTCAATTAGTACTATAATTAAACGTTCTTATAATCCAAAATATTATTTTCATTTAATTGAGCACGCAACGTTTCACTTTAGAGCTTCTTTGGTAGCGTTCACTGCAACACAAACCGAAACTGTCTGTACAAAACTCCAAAAGGTCTTTTTATTTCTAGCACTAATATGTCTTCTTTACAAATATGCATTTCAGAAATTGGGTATATTAACTTATCGATTGCACTGTAAAAGACGTGCTTGTTTTCTTTACACAGTTACTGAGCATGCGTGAGGTTTGACTTTCATCAAGTTCGTATTCAACCATTTTAACTTTATTAAAGAGTTAATTTTGCGAACTTTTCAAATTTCGTGTATTGTTTCGCTTATGGAATTTTACGACGCTAAAATACTGAGCCCGATTCCCGTCGGTGAACACAGTAGAAAATCCAGTGTGGCTTTGCCCTAAGACGAATATACTATTCAAGTTGTCCTCTGTAGAGTTTTGATTCGGTTTGGATTTGAATTTCGGGAAAGCAGCTAGTCATCACCACCCACCGCCAACTCTTGGACTACTATTTTACCAACGAATAGCGGGATCGAACGTCATATTATAACGCTCTCACAACTGAAAGGACGAGCACGTTTAGTGCGACAGGGATTTGAGTCCTCCATTCTCATATCACGAGCGCCTTAAACACCTGACCATGCAATGCCCTCCGATGAGACAGCAGTAGCTTACTGACAACACTAAAATATGGGGTTCGACTCACACCCGTAAACACAACATAAAAACCCAGTGGGCTTTCCCCTAAGACAAATAAAGCTGGGTTTCCCTGCAACACAAGAGTACTTGTAGGACTGTAAAACTGCTGGGTTTCCCTGCAACACAAGAGTACTTGTAGGACTGTAAAACTGCTAGGTTTCCCTGCAACACAAGAGTACTTGTAGGCTGTAAAACTGCTGGGTTTCCTGCAACACAAGAGTACTTGTAGGACTGTAAAACTGCTGGGTTTCCCTGCAACACAAACTTGTACTGTAAAACTGCTGGGTTTCCCTGCAACACAAGAGTACTTGTAGGACTGTAAAACTGCTGGGTTTCCCTGCAACACAAGAGTACTTGTAGGACTGTAAAACTGCTGGGTTTCCCTGCAACACAAGAGTACTTGTAGGACTGTAAAACTGCTGGGTTTCCCTGCAACACAAGAGTACTTGTAGGACTGTAAAACTGCTGGGTTTCCCTGCAACACAAGAGTACTTGTAGGACTGTAAAACTGCTGGGTTTCCCTGCAACACAAGAGTACTTGTAGGACTGTAAAACTGCTGGGTTTCCCTGCAACACAAGAGTACTTGTAGGCTGTAAAACTGATAGAACAAAATCAGGGTCGCTATATTTTAAACTTGAGTATCCCAAGCAACAAATGTCTCTGAGGTTTCTATGGTTTTTTGTATTATGTTGTTTCGTTTCACTCCGTATAATACCTTTTTTAACCGTGATAAAGGCACGCATATAACGATTCGGGCTGTGGTTCCGAGGGTCTCAGCTGCAGATGTGTTATAAAAATGACTGAGTTGTTTGTTCACTAGGAATCTGCGCGAAGCTTCTCTGGAGTCAACTTCGTTAGCCGTACTTAATTTTGGAGTGGTAAACGAGAGATAGGACGAATGGTAAACGTCGCCTATTGCTAACTCTTTAGTTACTCTTCTACAAATAAAGAGTGAGATTAACTTCACACCAGAACACCTCCAAATTGCGAGTCGAGTGCCTAACTTACCAGACCATGCCAAGCAAAACGTGACAAAGAATTCCATGATTTGATTCAAAAGTTCGGACAAAGTTCTTATAGCTAAAGGACTGCCGTAACTCAGTCATCGAACATTTCAAGTTCTAACTCTTTACTCCACGTTTGTTCAGGTTAAAATGTTATTTCTGATGTTGAGTTGTTTTGGTTAAATGATGCTTTTTGATTATTTGACTAGACGACTTACCCATTCAACGCACGAGGAAGAGATAGGGTCTTTCGTGCCTAATGGAACATGTCAGACTGTGGGTCAAGCTGTTCGTCAGTTAAAGCGAGCACACATATATTTTCTCTTGTGAGATTGAAGAATGCTTTTACACCATCCATAATAATTTGAAATAAAAACGATCTTAACAAGGACAAGTGGGGCGAATTATGCATATTGTTTATTATATTCGGTTCTTTTATCTTTGTTACATCTTTGTTTAGGAAATAATTGGATCGAATCTGTTCGCTTGTAAATTTCTTGGAACTCGTGACATTTTCAATGTTTTAGGACTCGTCATTCTAAGCATAGAATGGCCAAATGCGTTGAGGTCTTCGACTCGTAATCCGAGGGTCGCGGGTTCGAATCTCGGTCGCACCAAACATTTTCGCTCTTTCAGCCGTGCGGGCGTTATAACGTTACGGTCAATTCTACTATTTGTCGGTAAAAGAGTAGCCCAAGAGTTGGCAGTGGGTGGTGATGACTAGTTGCCTTCCCTCTAGTCTTACACAGCTAAATTAGGGACGATTAGCGCAGATAGCCCTCGTGTAGCTTTACGCGAAATTCAAAAATAAACAACAAACAGAATGGCTGGTGTGGGTATCAACACTTTTATTAATAAGCAGAAAACAACGTTTTGACCTTCCTTAAGATACATTTTTATTTCAAGTGGATTCCTCGTCATCAAGGACATTAAATCTGTCACATCAATGTCATCGACACCTTTCACCAAATACCCAATCAGGACAGACTTTATGTGTTGATCTGAGTGATGGCCACTGTTTTTTATTTGATAAAAATGCAGTTTCATTGAAAAGAAAGAAACAAAACGTGTTCAATCTATCGTTTATATAACAAGAGGTAATGGTGACATCTCAGAAAACGTTTTGTTCGCAGACTTTAGAGTGTGATACGCGCGTTTCTTCTTCTAACATCTAACGCGCACACTCAGATTATTCTACTTTGTCCAAGGAGGGCGCAACATGTAACAGCAAAATAGACGAATGAACTGACAAACAGGTAAGATAGTTTTCAATCCACTTACTCGAGCGTGATTATTGCTCTTAGACAATGCAAGTAAAACTGATTCATGCGAATTTATTGATGACTTATATAAATTGTATCCACACACAAACAGGGGGATTTGAATCGGGAGAAGAAATTATTTCTAAAATGAACGAACATCTCGAAAGACACGGGAATTTTTCGGAGAAATTCATTTCTCTTGGAAACTTCAGTAAAACGTCGCTCGTCCTAAACTTTACCAACATTACAGGACATCTCGTGAATCTGTATGATCAGCCGATTAACAAAGAGGTGCGAGTCACCACACTCTGGGTTTTGGCTGTTTTGGGAGCCCTAGGAAACTCAGTTGTACTCTACTGGCTCTGGAACCATAGGGCCAGAAGATCACGTGCCCTGCGTCTCTTCTTGAACCTGACAATTGCAGACGTATTGGTCACGGTATGTGCCACTGGCCCTCAGCTGGTCTGGGAGTATTACGGGCGAGAATGGCGGGCGGGTGACGTCATGTGCCGGCTGGTAAAGTTTTTACAGAATTTCTCTATCTGTGCTTCCAATTACTTGATTGTAGCTATTGCCCTAGATCGTTACAAGTCGATCAGGCGACCTCTGTCTCATCAGTGGAAGGTAGAATTTAATTATATTAAATAAATAACTTTGAGATGTATTATTATAGCTTAGTACAGAATGTTTAAAACAGAAATATGATGATGTGTTACTTTAAAATCGGAATTATGTACATAGACTTCAAGTTCTCTATTAATGTGGAAAACTTGAGTTGTTATCAAATAATTAAAATTTGTATTGAACCTTCTATAGATATAACTAATCTGTATAAACCAAAATATTTATTCTAGTATTTATGCAATAGGTAAGTTCTAAAATGTTTTATATTTACTTTGGTTTGTTTTGAATTTCGCACAAAGCTACTCGAGGGTTATCTGTGCTAGCCGTCCCTAATTTAGCAGGGTTCGGCATGGCCTAGCGCGTTAAGGCGTGCACTTCGTAATCTGAGGGTCGCGGGTTCGCGCCCGAGTCGCGCCAAACATGCTCGCCCTCCCAGCCGTGGGGGCATTATAATGTGACGGTCAATCCCACTATTCGTTGATAAAAGAGTAGCCCAAGAGTTGGCGGTGGGTGGTGATGACTAGCTGCCTTCCCTCTAGTCTTACACTGCTAAATTAGGGTTGGTTAGCACAGATAGCCCTCGAGTAGCTTTGTGCGAATTCCAAAAAACAAACAAAACCTTAATTGAGCAGTGTAAGACCAGAGGAAATTCAGCTGGTCATCCCACCCACCACAAACTATTGGGCAACTTTTTAAAATTAAATAATGGGATTGACCGTCACATAGTAACGCCCCCATGGCTGAAAAGGCGGCCATGTTTGGTGTGACGGGTATTCGAACCCGCGATCATGGATTACGAGTCGAGTGCCTTTACCTCTTAGCCATGCCAAGCCTTTTATGTTTAGTTATACGTTAGATAAGGCTTTGTTTGTTTGTTTTGAATTAAGCACAAAGCTACACAATGGGCTATCTGTGCTCTGCCCACCACGGGTATCGAAACCCGGATTTTAGCGTGTAAGTCCGCAGACATACCGCTGAGCCACTGGGGGGCCTTAAATAAGGCTAAGAAACAATACCTTCTATCAGGCGTGACCTTACCTCCGTACATACATTTACACCAAATATACATTCTTAGTAACCTGTGCCACTGAAGGTGGACAAGAGGTTATATTTTCACCTGGAAGGCTTATGGGAAACAGTTGAATGTATTTAAAATATGATCCATCTTGTACGTGATTAGTTTCTGGATGGTCGAGGTCAAAGGTCAATATAACGAGAAAAAAAAGCATCCTTTTCTGTCAACATGGCGACCAATTTTCCACAACAGTTTTGCTCTTTATTTAAGTCACAAATTATCAGATTTTAATAAAAGTTGGTGGGCTTATGTAGAATAATATTTCTCATGATCCTGCCTACAGTAGTCCGTGTCTGTTGATAACGACGGACATGCGGGCACATTTTCGTATATATATTTTTTTTAAATGCTAGGTTTGCGCTCTTCGAAGTGCCCCTCCAGCTACAATATTAAATAACCCGTACCTTTTATGATATATGTGGTTCTCGTATAGCTGAGTAACAAATACGGTGCTCCAGTTCTGTAAAATACACTTACATATTTAATCTATAACAACGTAATGACAATAAATTGTATTCCCTATCGACTAAAGGTATGTCTCTGGACTTAAAAAGCTATAAACCGAGTTTTGATACCCGTGATGAGCACAGCAGATATGGCTCGTTGCGCAGCTTTATAATTAATTATTAACAAATAAAAATGTATTAATAGATTCACAGGTTATAGCAATTACAGCTAAAATTCTCGTAGAAGAGGTTTTATTAATTAAAATATTTGATGTATTTTGTTCTGACTTATTACGTCTGTTCTCTCGCTAGTCGTTTCCTCTATCTACTTTGCCAGGAGCCTCCTGCTCGTACAGCGGTATGTCTTCGGATTTAAAATGCTAAAATCAGGGGTTCGGTCCCCCTCGGTGGACTCAGCACATAGCCCGATGTGACTTTGCTATAAGAAAAGCACACACATTGCTAGGTGGTTAAGAGGCGCTCAACTCGCAATCTCAGAGTCACAGGTTCGAACACACGTCACACCAAATATGCTCGCCCTTTCAGCCGTGGAACAGTTATAAAGCGACGATTATTCTCACTGGTAAAAGAATCGCCCAAGAGTTGGCGGTGAATGGTGATGACTAGCTGCCTTCCCTCTAGTCTTACAGTACTAAAATTAAGGACAGCTAGCGCAGATAGCCCTCCTTTAGCTTTGCGCGAAATTCAAAACAAGCCAAACAAACTTTCTGAAGAACCAGGTTTGTTTTGTTTTTTTATTTCTAAGTGGAATTAATTTAATTATAACATAATCGAGTTCCAAAACTACATTGTTAATCCCATTTGCATACAACTAAGATCTTTTATTCATCCATTTGATTACCTCTCTGCTGCTGGTACTGCGTTCTAACGTTTCCGTTTCGAGTTACACACGCGCTGATCGTACTCCGTAGAGGGTTTAGCATAGCCTGGACACCAGAGTGTGTGATTCTTCTGTAGGTCGCGGATTCGAATCTATCATTTAACATGCTCGTCCTTTCAGTCGTTGGGACGTTATGAAGTTATGGTCAATCTCATTATTCGATTAGAGTAGCACAAAAGACGGTCGTGGGCGATTTTTGTCTCTTTGTCGATTACCACTAGGTTCGGCATTTTCACGTGGTTCATTAGTCTCAGTTTCGTTATTTCTCAGTTTGATTAATCTCACTTTGATTAGTCAGTTTTATTATGATAACGAGATCCTCACGAGAGTGGAACTCTAGAAAACATAAATGAACTGACAAGTAATATTTAGAAACAAACTTTTAAGGAAGCATCAGAGTTGTAGATATTTATAAAATATGTTAAATTTCTTCAGTAAAATTCTTTTCACTTGAAACTAAAAGTGATGTTTAATGACCAGTTATATAAACTGATAATTACAGAACAGTGTCTTAATGAGTAAAAATACATTTGTTTTCGTATTTTTCAAATTAACATTACATATCCAGCAGGCCCGGCATGGCGAAGTGGTCAAGGCATTTGACTTGTAATCCTACGGTCGCGGGTTCGAATCCCCGTGACACCAAACATGCTAGTCCTTTCAGCCGTTAAGCGTTATAATGTTACCGTTAATCCCACTATTTGTTGGTGAAAGGGTAGCCCAAGAATTGGTGGCTGGTTGTGATAACTAGCTGCCTTCCCTCTAGTCTTAACTGCTAAATTAGGGACGGCTAGCGCAGATAGCCCTCGTGTAGTTTTGCGCGAAATTCAAAACAAACCAAACATATTTAATACTGTTCCATGTTTAATTAGCACATTACAGATAAAATATAACTGAATTCGTAACATAACTGCTTGGAATGGAAAAAACGTTAATTCTTTTACCCCGATTTCTTTATTGTTGGAGAATTAATGTAAACGAAAGAATCCTAGCGAACACTGTGAAAAACAATACCTGCTGTTGAAACAATATGTTACAGAAGCTCTCACAACAATATTCCATGTTACCATAAATATTATTCTTTCTTGTTCTTACTTTCGATTGTTTGTTTGTTTTTTTTAATTTTGCGCAAAGCTACACAAGTGTTATCTGCGTTCTTTCAATTACATTAGGTAACACAAATTTTATTCCTGAATAGTATGTGTTATTTCTTAATTACTTATGTTCTAAAAGGAGATAAAATGGCCATTATTCCCTCCAAATTTTGCTTTTGTGACCTGGATAACGAAATTTGGAAATTAACCTATTTTATATGTAAAACCGGGCAAATTTGTACATTTTCATTTACATAAGGTCTGAATAAAACAACATATGAATCAAGATTTACATGTATTTATACTAAAGTTATACAAAAATGTTTAGAAGTGAGTAGTTTTTCAAGATTGGCGACTGTAATGTAAATCACTTTCACGTATCAGATACCAAATATAGTCTCCCATCATGTTTTCATTATACGATCCCAGGTCACAAAAGTAAAGTTTGAAGAGAAAAACAGGTCTTTTCCATTTGCTTTAGGCATAAGTAATTGGGAAATACCACTTTCTATCCAGGAACAAGATAAAGTAAACATTTTGTAACATAGTGTTTTATAAACATTGTGTTACATAGTGTTATAATAAACATTGTGTGACATAGTGTTATAATAAACATCGTGTTACATAGTGTTATAATAAAAATGTGTTGCATAGTGTTATTTCTAGGACGACAATGAAACAAAATCAAACTAAAGAAGTCAAAATATCTGGGGCTAACTGTTTCACTTTCGACCACACGTGCGAATCACACACATACTCAGAGAGAGAATCAACCCAACCTTGTTTGTTATATAAACATGATTTCATTTTGCATGTCAATAAAATATTTTGTGTATGTGAGGTTTTTCTTTCCTTTATTTAATCCGTTATATTTGACAAGAAGTAACTCTCCGTGAAAAAACAAACAAACTTAATTGTTAATGCATGTTTAGTATTGTTGATGAAATACAATATTACTTTGTTTCTTTCAGAATTATTCGTTTGCGATTTTGCGTTCAGTAATTCCTTGATTGGCAAAGCTAATAGAGCATTCGATTATTTTGCATACAGTGGTGTCACAACCTTGTTTCCGAGTGAATCTCAGAACGTAAAGTGCTTCAAGTTGTCAATAATAGATAGTCAATAATAATTTTAGACGTTTAACTTCTAAGGGTCATCAGGTGGGTTAGTGAAAAGTCTACGTATTTTCAACGTTAAAATACGAGGTTCGGATCTCCGCGGTGGATGGGGCGTGGGTAGCCCATTATGTGCCTTTACGCTAGAGACAAAACCAACACAAAATTGTTTGAAGAGCCAATAAATAAATGGAACTCGTCAATAGTAGCGGGTTATTGCGAAGTGTCTACAATAATCTGAAAATATTGTAACAGAACGTGGTATTGTTTCCAAGAAATTAAAACAGTTTGTTCCAATACCTGAATAATCATTCACGACACATTCATGCACAATAATATTTGACCGGTAAAATTCAATGTTTCACTTTATCTTGGGCTAAACCTCAAGTTACATTCCTTATTTTATATGGTTACCCTGAATCTGTTCATATTTATTTTTATTGGTGTTTTGATATCGCTGAGACAAATTTTCAAGTTCAGTGAATGTCCTTTAAAGGAATAAAACTATTCACCTGTGAGAGCCCGACGTGGTCAGGTTGTTAAGGTACTCGACTCGTAAGCTTAGGGTCGCGGGTTCGAGTACCCGTCCCACCAAATATGCTCTCCCTTTCATCCAAGGGGGCGTTATAAAGTGACGGTCAATCCCACTTTTGGTTGTTAAAGGAGTAGCCCAAGAGTTGGGGGTAGGTGGTAATGACTGGCTGCCTTTCCTCTAGTCTTACACTGCTAAATTAGGGACGACTAGCGCAGATAGCCTTCGTATAGCGTTGCGAATATTCTCTGATAATACAGGATGGCCCGTAAGTCCCTACCCATCCATATGTTATTATGCTGTATTCAATTACACATGTATTATAAATTTGTTTCTTTTATTCAGAGAAATATGGCCGATGTAAGCGCATTTACACTTGAAGAGCGTATTGTGACAAGCACGTGGGTACATGAACACAGCGTTTATGAGGGACAGCACACAGATAAACGGGATACATAAGATATATGGATGGGTAGGAACTTACGGGCCACACTGTATATTTGATTGTAATAGAATTTTTTTATCACAAGTCTCATTAGTTTTATTATCTTATTATTTCTCTTTGACATAAAACCTGATTACTAATAATATAATTCTGATATTTTTCATAATAGTTCATAACAGTTTTTTTATTTCAATTTTCAAAATTGTGTAAAATACAGCAGTTATGAGGTACGTGTTTTCGTTCGCAATATACGTGGTTTATATCTTGAGTGTGGTCTATTACTCTTGTCTTATTGGCGAGTGCGCATGCTCCAGGTTCTAGAGCCAATAGAACTTTCTGAATACATTTCCTCTGCATTTATCATTACTCAGTGTGTAATAAAGCTTAGAGGTCTTAGAAGAAAATTATGTTTTATATGTAATGAGAAATTCTGCTTTCCTTAATTAAAGGACATTTGTTTCATAAGATACCAATGTTTTGGTCTGACCCTTCTTAAAATTAGTACCACATACAAAACGTAAGTTACTTTCGTGATGTATATAAACTTCAAATAACGAAACTCATTCCTCATATCCATTTTAGTTATTTTTTGTCATAATGAAACGTACGATTGCGCAAACGTACGAAGCTAAGCTGTGTGAGAGAAAAAAAGTTCTTTCAAACAAAGTACGATGATAATTTATACCCTAAGACAAATTTATTTTTAAAAAATATGTACCACGGCGGTTTTTGGAGCACTACAACGTCGTTATAACCCACATCGCCACGTCTGTTTATATCCTGCTTGACCGTTCATCTTGATAACAGATTACTTGTGTAGTTTCTGGTGTAAAACATACTGATGTAAGGCCCACCCTGAAAGGCCTCCATATTCGTAGCGCCTGTTTCAACCGTCTGACCGCATAAAAATCCGTAGTCTGGTCACTTGATATGTTTTAGTCATATGAACTAGTTGTTTGAGACGGTTGAACTGATACGTTGTGAAAGTAGATGTGGCCCATGTCATTTTTACACACGGAAATCTTTCTTTGTGTTTCTTGCTCTTGTCCACAGCACACCCAATGATCTATATATCTGTGAATTATCACTCGAAACAAGATATCCCACTTTGCCTACCATGTGTCTCTGTAAAGGTACTGATTAACCAAAATGATCCATATTCCTTTGTTTTGTAATGCCACTAAATACGAAATTTATTTCAGTCTTTGTAACTTTAAATCCTTGAGTTGAACACATATTATGTATAAATAGTTTTGCTTGGTTTGTTTTGAATTTCGCGCAAAACTACACGAGGGCTGTTTGCTCTAGCCGTCCCTGATTTTGCAGTGTAGAACAAGAAGGAAGGCAACTAGTTATCACGACCCACCGCCAACTCTTGGGCTACTCTTTACCAACGAATAGTGGGATTGACTGTCACGTTATAACGCTCTCACGGCTGAAAAGTCGAGCATGTTTGGTGTGACGGGGATTCGAACCCGTGACTCTCAGATTACAAGGTGACTGCCTTAACCAGCTGGCTATGCTGGGCCTGTTTTGATCGGTAAGGACTGTTGAATATATTTCTTATAAGTGACCAGTTTTAAGTGGTCACCATACAGTATCAAAATGCTGTTCTGATACTATCCAGTAAACCACAGTCTTATATTAGCTGTGTAAGTCGCATGACTTGCTGGTTTAGAGTCATTTTAAAGTAGTGTACTTCAAGTAAGGATATTCTGTTATTTTCTCCAAACTTGCTCTGTTTCTTAACGTGTTGACTGCCAAGTATTTCAGCGGCTATGGAAACTCCAAACCAAGTTCCAAATACAACTCTTACTATTATCTCAAGAATAGCTGAAGAAGTGTGCTTTATCAATGAGTTTAAATAACAGAACCCTCAAATAAATCATTTCAGACCTTGATGCAAGTTGCGGGTTCAAATACCTTCATCGACTGTGTTTACTCTCACAGCCGTGAAGCATTATGACGTTTCAATCAATCCAACTTTTCCTTGGTAGAAAGTAACTCAAGAGTTTGCGGTGAGTGTTGACTTGTTGCCTTCCTGCTGGTTTGCTATTTCAAAATTAAGTGTGTTGTTGTTGTTTATAACAAAGCCACATCAGGCTATCTGCTCAGTCCACCGAGGGGAATCGAACCCATGATTTCAGCCTTGTAAATCCGAAGACTTACCACTGTACCAGCGGGAGACTCAAAATTAGGTATGATCAACTCATTAGTACTCAAACAGTTTTACGCGAAATTCTACAAAACAAGGAAACAAATGGAAGATTTTCACGACTAATTTTTTGAGCCTTAAATCGCTGTTTGAAATAATTATTAAAACATTCTGTATTTATTTTAGCACAAAGCTGTATAATGGACTATATGCGGTCAATTCAAAAGAAAAAATCAAACCCTGTATTTTAGCGCTGTTAGTTTATAAACATACCACCGACCTAATTTTTTGTTTGTTTTTTAATTTCGCGCAAAGCTACACAAGGACTATCTACGCTAGCCGTTCGTAAATCTGCAGTGTAAGACTAGAGGGAAGGCAGCTATTCATCACCACCCACCGCTAACTCTTGGGCTACTCTTTTATCGACGAATAATGAGATTGATTGTTACATTATAATACCCCCTTATGGCTGAAAGGGCGAGCATGTTTATTGTAACGGGTATTCGAGCACACGAACCTCGGATTACGAGTCGAGTGCCTTAACCACTTGGCCATGCCTGGCCTATCATTCATATATTCATTCAGGTTGGCTCGCGAGTTCGAATACCCGTTATAATGTGACGATCAATCCCACTATTCGTTGGTAAAAGAGTAGCCCAAGAGTTGGCGATGGGTGGTGATGACTAGCTGCTTTCCTTCTAGTCTCACAATGCTAAATTAGGGAGGGCTAGCTCAGATATACCTCGTGTATCCATGCACGAAATTTGACGCAAACCAAATATGAACGGTAAATCCTTTAGGAACAATCTGTGGCTATATCTAGGGGGCTTCCATTAGTTGAAGCCCTTTCGTTAATGAAGATTTCAACAGTCTTTTCATTTTCAACTGTGTAAGCCCATATTCTTCTCTATCACGTGGTCTGCTACGCAATATATTACAGATACAATTAAAACGTGTTTTTTTGTCGTTATGTGAAAAGCGTATCAGTTTTGTTCAAACCACATGTAACAAAACTCTCTTTTTTTAAATCGTTATAAGCCCTCAGCGTTTCTTTCTTTAAACCCGTTGAATTGAACTTCAATGATGCGTTCTTATGCGTGTGTTTTGTGTTCAGTGAATATTACATTTAGATTTCTTTCCAACAGGCGCTCCATCTGGCGAGCGGAAGTTGGCTGCTGGCTGCTTTCACCAATCTCTCAAGTTTCTTTCTTTTCCAACAAGAAGAATACGAAGGCCAAACAGTTTGTAGAAACATTCTGTACGAAGCTCCTGTCATCTTTCTCAAAGTCTACCTCACAACCATGGTGGCCTTGGTATTCGTCATTCCCCTTCTGGTCATCAGCGCATGCTACATCAGTATAGTACAGAAGATTTCCGAGAAAGCGGATGAAGTGGTTTATCAGACAACATTCAGCAAAGGTCCTCGAACGGCCACGCTCGCATTGAGACGCTTTCCAAACAATTGGCTGTTCCGAGCTAAACAGAAAACTTCACGGATGACGTTTGTAATCATAACCTCTTTTTTGCTCTGCAGCGCCCCCTACTGTATCGTAGAAATGTGGAGGATGTATGGTGACGCAAGTTCTTTGGATGCCATGACGTATTCTATCCTGGCTGCATTAGCTGTTTCTAATTCCTCTACAAACCCGTTGGTTTTTATGTTTTTTCATTTCAGTTCAGGTGTCAGGCGACCTTCCAGAGCCCTCAGCAAGCAACAAACTGGCTCTCCGAGGACAAATTTCATAAAGTCTAGATTCCATCAACGGAAAGTGCCCACTTTCTCCCGACAAGATAAAAAGGAAAAGACAGGTCTTGCTGAGATTTTCCCTGACGTAAAATCTAAAGACACCTCTATGGATAATAGTTGCTCCATTAGAAACATACATCATCAACGGGTAAGAGCTGAAATATCTCATCAGGTAGCCAATCATCTCGAGGAATCCAAAGAACTTTAAATACACGCGTTGAACATATAGAGGTCATATAGACACCAGGCTCTGTGAATCAACGTTCTTTTAGCTTGTGTACGCGTGTCTGTATCATTGAAAGCCTTCAGTTAATGCATTTGAATAATATTGCTTTCCTAAGACGTTCAGGTAATATTATATATTTATATTAGTTTGTTATAACCAAAAACAAGCCGAAACAAAAATTAAAACACTCTGCGCCAATTGAAAGGACCCCAGGGTACAAGCTATAATGTGGGATATAAAATATACCCTAGGATATAGAGGTGACTGGGATGTAGGACCTACATTGCGGTGGGGATACACCGTCTATTAGTCATAATCTCCCTTCACTAGTCTCATACGAAGAAAAAAATAAAAGAATACCAATAGAAATTAAAATAAGAGATACATAAATTAGGAGAGAGAGATGTGGGTATATACATACACACACGCATTCATGCTGAAACAAATACAAGAAGGAAACCACATGGAATGTGAATATATGTCTCTTATTAATGTCTCGCTTATGTTCAAATACATTTAATTTATCGCAAACACATTTGTGAGGTGTTAGTGCAGAGATTTTGAAATTTCATGGAAAAAAAATACTCACTATAATATTCTTAATACCATAATATTTACTACGATAATGGAACCCACTCACTGAAATGTCTGTAATTTAAATTCGAAGTGTATTTTGTGAGTTTTTGTGCAATTTGCCATTTTTTTAACCGAAGTGTTCCTCATAAGTGACAGTGGAAAATAAAGCCTATTACTTTAATATGAAATTATCTTTAGATGCATTTTTATTCTTACGTATGTTCATAGCCAAAATCATGACATATGCATGCATACATATAAATATGTCCATCCAATGTTTCAATGTTCTCACTTAAGTCATCCTCAGGCATAAGAAAATAACACAGTTTAGGTAGAATAGAAAGTATGAGATTGATAGTCTAGTCCAGTGGATCTCAACTTTTCTTGTGTGGTCCACCTCCATAAGTTTTCACACCTCACCGACCCCTAGAACGAAAACAGGACAAAATGTGCTAAATTAAAACGCATTTTTCTATTACGAGGGGCCCGGCATGGCCTAGCGCGTTAAGGCGTGCGCTTCGTAATCTGAGAGTCGCGGGTTCGCGCCAAACTTGCTCACCCTCCCAGACGTAGGGGCGTTATAATGTGACGGTCAATCCCACTATTCGTTGGTAAAAGAGTAACCCGAGAGTTGGCGGAAGGTGGTGATGACTAGCTGCCTTCCCCCTAGTCTTACACTGCTAAATTAGGGACGGCTAGCACAGATAGCCCTCTTGTAGCTTTGTGCGAAATTCCAAAACAAACAAACAAAAATCTATTATGAGTTAAATATACGTCGAACTACAACCATAATTAATAGAACATAAAATAAATATATTTATCAAACTACAACAAGAATATATAACAATAATGACATTTTTACTCTTAAATGTGGACCCGGCATAGCCGGTAAGGCACTCGAGTCGTAATTTGAGGGTCGCGTATTCGAATCCACATCAAATGTGCTCGCCTTTTCAGCCGTGGGGACGTTATAATGTGACGGTCAATCCCACTATTTGTTGGAAAAAGTAGTCCAAGAGTTGGCGGTGGGTAGTGATGACTACTAATTTTATACTGCTAAATTAGGGACGGCTAGCGCAGATAGCTCTCGTGTAGCTTTGCGCGAAATTCAAAACAAACATTTTATTTTTTAAATAATAGCCCCATTTCAAGTTAAAAAGTAGCATTACGGTTTATTGCTAGTGATTATGTTGTATTCTTTGGTAGCTTTTTTCAAAAATCAGTTTCTCCATTTGGTTTCCTAATACTCAGTTTATTCATCTTTATAACCTTATATTGCCTTTAAAACCTTAAAAACATTGTAATTGACATAAAAGTGTAATTTTAGTCAATAAGTGTATGCATTTACAATCTATTTGTTTGATTTAACCAGCGTGTTACTTTATTACGAATTGTTTAAATCAATTTGAAATATTTCAAGAACTGAAAATGGTGAGCTTATTCTAATGTTCGTACTGAACAATCCTCATAAGTTTATGGTAGAATTTTGTTATCTGCATAATTCAGTCCAAATGTATCTGGTATAGTGTTTGTTTGTTTTGGAATTTCGCACAAAGCTACTCGAGGGATATCTGTGCTAGCCGACCCTAATTTAGCAGTGTAAGACTAGAGGGAAGGCAGCTTGTCATCATTACCCACCGCCAACTCTTGAGCTATTCTTTGATCAACGAATAGTGAGATTGACCGTCACATTATAACGCCTTCAAGGATGAAAGGGCGAGCGTGATTGGTGAGACGAGGATTCGAACCCGTGATCTCAGATTATATATCAAGCGCCCTAACCATCTGGTAATTCAGGGACTTATCACTCTAATAATTCAACCCATATTTATGATATTTAAAAGCGAGTGAAGTGGTAATTGAATATGAAATAAACTACATACTTGTAGCTTACTAAGTCTTCTCTCTAATATGTACTTCTCGATAACAAACGTGAAATAATGTTTAATAGAATACGCAAGCAATTAGCAAACCTGAAGTTTGAAGATTCGTCCAACACCAGTGAATTCACGAATATTTTAATTTAATTAAAACTTGAATGATAATATTTGACCTTTCTTCTGAAGACTGTCAAAATGCAGATTTGTGGTCGCAATGTCAATGATTTAACCAATTATAAAAATAACCCACGTATATCTTGTGAACTCAGAACCTGTTGCTTTCTACAAGTATGCAGGAAAATAGGTGTCACTTTTTACGAGTATACACTCATATTTTCATTAATAGGTGTCGCTTTCTACGTGTATACACATATTTCTATTAATAGGTATCACTTTATACTTTTATACATTCATATTTTTATTTATAGGTGTCACTTTCTACGTGTTTTCTCTCATATTTCTTATTAATAGGTGTCGCTTTATACGTGCATATACTCATATTTTTATTAAAAGGCGACGCTTTCTACGTGTATAGCTTATTTTATTAATAGGTGTCGCTTCCTACGTATATAACTCATTTTCATTAATAGGTGTTGCTTTCTACGTGTATAACTCATTTTTATTAATAGGTGTCGCTTCCTACGTATATAACTCATTTTCATTAATAGGTGTCACTTTCTACGTATGCACACTCATATTTTTTAATATGTCGCCTTCTACGTCTGCACAGTTCTGGATAGTCGATTAAACGATGTTTTAAAGAACATTCAGAAAAGTTACAAATGTTCAGATAGTGATATATCACACATGAAAGACACGTTTTGTTTGTCTACTAAGCACAATGATACACGATAGGTTACCTGCACATTGCATCCCACGAGTATCGAAAACCAATTTTTAATGTTATTAACCCCCACATCAGTTTGATAATACTTTCTGTTGTATGTCCATGTAACTACTTATCTGTACAGATATAATAGTACTGTCTGTTGTACGTCTGTGTAACTACTTTTTTGTACATATATAATAGTACTGTCTGTTGTACGTCTATGTAACTACTTATCTGTACCGATATAATAGTACTGTCTGTTGTACGTCTGTGTAACTACTTTTTTGTACATATATAATAGTACTGTCTGTTGTACGTCTATGTAACTACTTATCTGTACAGATATAATAGTACTGTCTGTTGTTTGTACATATATAATAGTACTACCTGTTGTACGTCTATGTGACAACTTATCTGTAAGATATAATAGTACTGCCAGTTGTACGTCTATGTAACTACTTATCTGTACAGATATAATAGTACTGTCTCTTGTTTGTCCATGTAACTCCTTATCTGTACATATATACATAGTACTGTCTGTTGTACGTCTATGTAACTACTTATCTGTACAGATATAATTGTACTGCATGTTGTACGTCTTTGTATCTACTTATCTGTACAGTTATAATAGTACTGTCTGTTGTACATCTATGTAACTACTTATCTGTACAGATATAATTGTACTGCCTGTTGTATGTCCATGTAACTACTTTAGATGGTGTGGATGGATCTTCATCAAAATTAGTAGGAAAGTCCAATCATGAGCGTAGCCGGGGTGTGGGGTTGAGAGTTAACTTCAGACAAGTTCAGTTGCTACTTGTGAAGTTTCATAAAGATCTGTGATTGCATGACAGATAATTTCACACACAACAAATGGTAAAATGCAAATTTCTGATTGAACACTTTTAATACAGCAAGGTTTGTCAGAACTAGAGAAATACAATCAAATAGCTATGAAAGGCTCAAACGTCTGTTTGTTTTTGTCAGGACATCTACAACACAGTTTGATTCAAGTTTAATATCACGGTGAATATATAATGAGGCCATTCAATCGATCTTCAGTGATGGTATTTCTCAAATACGTTTTGAGTCTTCTGAGGGTTGGAAACGAACACTCCATTGAGCTCGTTGACACAGGCAGTGTGGCAAATACTTTCAACACTCTAGAAATGACTGGGAACATTTCTGCATTGCACATTCCATATGCATCTATGACATTTTTTGGTCTGTTGTTGCAAGTGATTTGTACCAAACCCTAAGTTCACCTGCTGTGAAGTGCTGTCAATGTCAGCCTTGTATATATTGACCAAATCTTTAATTTGGTCACATTGCTGTGCTGTCGGTTTTCACCATTCTGTGATAAATCATGATGGTAGTAGACACATGAAGTTTGTAAGGAGCGTTTTGTGACTGGACAGACGGTCACATATTTGTGAAAGAAAGTGATCAACAAATGGTACAAATACAACAATTCGAAAGTACTCCTTAGGGCTAGTGGTTTGTGGGTTAGCAGGGCACATCTGTCTTTTAGTCTGCCTTGGCATTATGATGTCAATTTAAAGCTCACTACACAGAGTTTGAGCCTCACAGAAAATGTTAAATTCACTCACAGTATTATTTCTGAGTGGATTAAATTTTCCACTATTTCTGCGTGATGCATCGCAGCACCTAAATCAATGTTCTGTTACTGCAATAAGTTACACAGAGGTAAACTAAAGGAAAACAATTCAGCAATGGTAAGTGGGATTGACCGTCACATTATAACGCCCCCACGGCTAAAAGGGCGAGCATGTTTGGCGCGACTGGATGCGAACCCGCGACCTTCAGGTTACGAGTCGCACCCTTAACACGCTTGGCCATGCCGAGCCTTAAGAAAGAGAGATTTCTCTCACTGAGCTCAGTTTGAAACTTTTGTGGCTTTAAATTCGTTGGTAAAAGAGTAGCCCAAGAGTTGGCGGTGGGTGGTGATGACTAGTTACCTTCCCTCTAGTCTTACACTGATAAATTAGGAACGGCTAGCACAGATAGCCCTCGAGTATCTTTGTGCGGAATTAAAAAAACAAAACAAACTCTTTCTTACAATACCAATTAACCTCTTCAAAGAACCCTATTAATTATGATAAATATAAGTTTATTACGGGTACCGATAAAAGGCCAACGAAAAAAAATATGATGAAACAAATACGCACACAAATTTGGTTAGCCCTAATAAGAGGAATACGTTAGGCTAATAATCTTTGACAGCTCAAAGACATCTGGTTTCAAACAAAATGTCATTTATATGGATTGCAGTAAGAAAACAAATTCTATGTACAACGTGCGGAACTTTGTATAAAGCGTACGTCATGAAATGGCTTGAATTATACATTCTCACAATGTTTAATTTCTGTTTTATAATAGTATAGTTTTGTCACATTAAGAATCCAGTGAAGTTAGAATCCACTTAGAAGTTTTTAATGGCGATATAACAGCACGCACAGTATCATTCACAGGCGCGCTATAACAGTACACATCTGTATCATTCTTGATCTATGGCACAGCTCTGTAAAATGACCGAGATCGTAGACAAAGATTATGATTTTCTAAACAGACATGAAAAGCATCTTGTGTGAGGAGGAACACGGGGAGCCTTAACCAAGTACTTGATATGTACATGTAATAACTTAACAGTTTAGTTTCTAGTAGTGTAAGTTTACATAAGTGTGGTTTGAGTAATGAAGGGGTGGGGGCTACATCAACATATTGCTATGTAGTCCAAGTGTGATCTCTGTAGCGTAAATAACACATCCTGGACTACATAATTAAATATCTTCACTATTAGCTGGTTTTTTGTTGTTGTTGGTAGTGCGTATAACATATACACACATTAAAATTGTTTCTGTACATAACTCATTCATACCATAGTGTTAACCAGTCTTTGATGGGGTTTTTTTCCACAAATAAAATAACATTGCATCAGGTTTTGATCCATTTAATACGCAGTTTTGACTGGTAAATAGTTGAAGCCAGTCTCACATCTTTAGTTATTATCGAACAGAATATTATTTACTGGCTCAATATCTTAGTGTATTTATTTAACTGGTAAATAGTTGAAGCCAGTTTCACATCTTTAGTCATTATCGAACAGAATATTATTTACTGGCTCAATATCTTAGTGTATTTATTTAACTGGTAAATAGTTGAAGCCAGTCTCACATCTTTAGTCATTATCGAACAGAATATTATTTACTGGCTCGATATCTTAGTGTATTTATTTAACTGGTAAATAGTTGAAGCCAGTCTCACATCTTTAGCCATTATCGAACAGAATATTATTTACTGGCTCGATATATTAAAGTGTATTTATTTAACTGGACAGTTTCGACATTTACTACTTCTATTTTATTCACTGAATCAATTTATATTACAAGGTTGCATTTCAGATAAAAATAATCAAAACTATATTTACATGAAAGGTAACATTACCAGCAACTGTTGCTATGTCAAAGGAAAATAATATAACATGCTGTTCTAAAATGGAGTTTGAAAAGTGATGACTCACTCCACATAGTTACACTGAATCAATACAGTTAATAAACATGAGAAACTTAAACTTTCGATAACTTCATTGAATCAGTAACTCAAACGGCAACATCTTCGCCTACACTGAATCACAGACCGTTATGTCACTCTGTAGAATATATTTATGTTCCAAAATCAGTGATGTCGAGAAAACCTACTTGTAGAGAAAAATGTGTGAAAACGGTAGTTTGGGTTGAGAATTTTTTTTTTACGTAGAGGAGTGAACAACGTTTCGACCTTCTTGGGTCATCATCAGGTTCCCAAAGAAAGTGGTAACTGACCGGAAGCTGACCACATGTTTGAAAGGGGTTGTGTAACTGAATGTCGGAATGTAGAGGGCGTGATTAGATGTTTGAATATATAATTTTATATTAATTATTTTTTATTTTAAATAAAGAAACAAACAAAAACAAACGCGAAATTAAAGAAGCTTTACTTATACAACAACTCAAGCCCAAAATAAAGCAATACAAAGGAACATCTTTATTTTATACCCATATTAATAAACATAATCCAACATCTGAGCACGCCCTCTATATTCATCCACTCAGTTACACTACCTCCTTGATCAGCTTTTGGTCAGTTACCTCTTTCTTTCTTTGTTAATCTGACAATGACTGAAGAAGGTCGAAACGTTGTTCGCTCCTCTACATAGTGCTTTCTCTACTCATACAAGCCGTTTTTACATACGCATGTTCCAATACGTTTCACCACAGTCCTTATCATTCTGCAAGAATCAAAACTTGTATGTTTTAACAAACAATCTTCAAACACATTAGCAACAGAGGAACTTTGGTTCCTAATTTTAAAATATTATAAATATATGCAACTTGTACAACTGAAATACAGAGGAATGACTGAAAGTAATTACTGAAATCGTTGGACCAGATGCTCCACGTCACATCTTTCAGCAACTGATAAAAATCTTTACAACATTATTAACAGTCTGATGGTGTGAACTAAAAACAGGTTTAGGGATTGCCTGGATGTAAACCGAGGGACGTAATTGTAGATTCCAGTAAGTAACAGGTATTAACATTCAACAGTTTAGTTTGAACAATAAATTTAAATTAATGTGCAAACAGAGTAATATTAATATAGTAACATCATTCTATATCAAGTAAATACATACACATCAGTATTTTATAACCGAATATACGAAGGAATAAAAAAATGGAAGTTTATTTTACTTCAGTAGAAAGATAAATTTCTGGTAGCTTCTTGAAACTTCTTATTCAAATAAAAAATATGCACTACTCTTGGTTCAGAGGTTTTTTTCTCTAAGACCACCGTCCTGCTGCTAATCTGTTTGGTAATAATGCAATAATGCATTCATAACGAAACTGACACAGTAACGAGTGGTCGTGAACTTCTTAAGTCAACACGAAGTTTGTGCTGTAAATAAACCAATCTGTTCTAGCCAGTACTGGCCCTTATGTGTTTAAACAATATATAACATCTCAACAATAAATATACTTTAACAGCAATATATTTTAGTTGTTGGTGGGGAACTTAAAACACACTAATTAAACAATGAACAGGACATTGGATGTACCGTTTTTTACTCGGGGTCGAATACAAGTACGTTTGAAGGATAGCTATTTTCGTATCATAACTTTAGGAAACTAACATAGCACATTTTGGAGAAGGTCTTATTTAATAAAATTAAAGTAACAATTAAACATGTATATTTCTATTAAAAAATATGTTTATAAATCTCAAATCTTTTTTGTTTAAACATACAACAAAAACTAATAACAAATGTATAAAAATGACATCTGAATTGGTTCTTATGAACTTTTTTTACTGGTACAAAAAACATTTGAAGCTATAAAGTAACATAATGTTTACACAAAAACATATCTAGTTCACTAATATTTACAAAAAAGGCACTTGTATTATCAGGCCCCTTAAAATTTAACTACACAAATTAATAAGAACGTAACAAATAAGGGAATACAATTCTGTAAATACGAAAACATATGTAGCCCTTAAAATCACACAAAAGAAATATGATTTTGTAAATTTTTATTGCGAGTAAATTACACATTAATAAACAACTGTCATATCTTTTATTTATTGGTGGAAAGGGCCATAATTACCAACACTTTCCACTTTACTCTTGGTATAACTGTCGCTGGAATTTGTTTCAAACAAATAGTCAATCAATTATAACAAAAACAGAGACACTTAATGGCATTTTAAGTATCTTTAGAGATGTCTAATAATAGTCTTTTATTTTTCTTCTGATTATAAACAGTGAATAAACTGACATCTTCAGTAAATTATGTCCCATTTCTATCTTTATCAAAATCGAAAACAAGAATAAAAAAATAAAGTAAAATGTTTTAGATGTGGAATTTGTATTACAATAGTCAATTTGACAATCAAGGAATCTCAGATATTCAAATATATTTATTAATAAACAATTTGATCAGATATAATTAAAGTCGATAAAAAAATATATGCACGAAAGCACAGTCATTTCTCAAACGAAAAGTAGTCCGCGAAATAAATATATATAATTGTACTTTGTAACTGGACAGTGTAACAAGATCACCTCTACTATTTAAATCTTTAACTAGATATTGTATTTAACTACGTTTTCCAGCACATATGGCAATGTATCTGCATGCTAATATATCTGGCAGAAAAACTCGCTTGTTTTGTATTTCGAAAAACGTCTCTCTGTGTGTGTATTTCAAGCCTCTATTTAAGTAAATAAACTACGTGCCTAGAAAAAATTGTTTCCTTTGTTTCTCAAAGTGATAATTGCAATGCTAACCATCCAGAGGTATTTCAGTAGAATGGGACAATCACCTATTTTCTAATTCAGTACAGAGAAGAGGAAAAGTGTGCAAGAGCACATGGTTTGGTATAAGTAACTCTAATGTACACGTGTGCTCACACATAGCTAATACATTATCTTCACAAAAATTCAAATTGAACAATTATTCACAAATAATTCTTAAATTCAGTTCTAGAAGAGACCAAAACCACTAGGATAATGGATTAAAGGCGGTATTAGAATAACCAGCTGAAATCATAATTACATTTCCACTACTTTAAGTTTCTGAAAACTTCCAACAGAGAGCAGCAGTCACTAATTGTGTACTAAAGGAATACAGGTTCATAAAGCTGTGAAGAAAGCTGTTGTAGTGTCATATAGTTTAAGTTGACATATTTCAATGTAGCAATATTCCGATCCGAAAACTGTGATACCAATATAACATTAACATAATTTCAGTGGCAAACTATCCGTTAGACACGTAACTTATCACAATAAAACTTGAAAACTCTGTATCATACGTTGACGCATTTGTATGTTTGTCAACAGAAATTTTTCAAATATTTGAGGACGTCATCTACACGTCATTTGTCACAAGTGTCACAACGAACTTTTTCGCTACTTTAGATCTCATAAGAAAAATTAAGATTTCATTTCTAAATCTATGCAAATCAAAATCTAGTAAGCTATAACTGTGTTGTTTAAATTTAACCAGTTATACCAATCTTTGCAACTGGTTGAAACCAGACTGAACAATGATCAAAGTCTTACTGAATAAACCACTCATGTTCCACTTGAAACTATTTGAAAGTCTGCCAGGAAGCAGTTCACCCACTTATCTAAAGCTAATCATTTAGAGACCCTTAAAAAAATTGTGGCTTATGGACCAACAATGACATTGTTAATCATTGTGACGAACGTTTCTACATTTTACTTAAATGGATAAAAATAATTTAATAAATTGTTTATGGAAACGAAAAGACTGAGTAATACTGTCTATTAAAAATACAACTTTTTTATGATGGTCTTCCCAACATCAGTTCACGTACATATTTATTTGAAAATGTGAAACACAACTTTTAATTCACGAGTTGACGAGCAGTTATTACTTGCTCTAACTAGTTCCACAGGGAAAAGACAATTTTACAAATTTATACTTGTTACAGGAATCCCTTTAGAAATACCTCGTTTTAATTATAATAATACAATGTCTATAACCCAATAATATCATTGAAGAAAGGCCATTAATGTCCTTGATGCAGAAAACATCTAAAAAAACCCAAAAATGAAAACCACAAACAGATAAATAAATTACAGCGAAAAAAAACGAAGATACTTTTTAAGAAACACCATGATTTTCAAGAAGTTGAAGGTGCTACACAAGTGACAGTTTGTAATGAGAATCATCACGTATTTAAATGAATGTCCTTAAACGGTAGCAAATCGTGTTACATAAATAAATGTTAATATCATAGCAGATGGGGAACTCATGTTGTAATAGCACTAAATTGAAATATGTCATTTTAATCACAGAATAGCTGGGTTAAAAACCTTTAACTATATAAATGGACATCTTTTTAGTTTGCCACTAATGCCGTTTTGAAAAAGGTTTACTATTCTAATCTAAGATTAGATAGAAAACAGTACTTTGAAAACTAGGAATATAATCTAACTTGGATCAATTGTATCCATATATTAAGAGAAAATGATGAAATACGTGTGTTAAAACTTAATTTGTTCCTATAACTAACACAGCAAAAGTAATGGCAAAATATAATAGAAGTGTTTTTATAAAACCTACTTGTAAGCATAGTTTATATATTTCTTTATGGGAGATACGTGAACGTTCAGGAGTAGAAAGTTAGTACACTAGTTTGGTTGCCTCTTATTAGGAGAAAAGGAGGCATGTTTCTTGTCAGTGTTTCCAACCAGGCCATGTACATAGGAGCGGAGCAAGTTCCTTTCCTTGGCATGGGCAAGGTCCTACCAGAGACAGTGAAAAACTGGTTATGTTAAACCTGAAGTTAACATTTTCAAATAAATAAGGGAAAAAGACACATTAGTGTGAAAACTGTTTATAATAATTCTAAGAATCTATGAGCAAGACAGGTTCGGCTCGTTTGCAATTCTGCATGCAGCTACGTGAGGGCAAACTGTACGAGCCTTTCCTCCTTCAGCAGAAGTAAAGCAGCTGGTTAAGAGCACAACCCTTGGACTACTCTTTTTACCAACGAAGTAGAAGCCACTGTTACATTATAATGCCCTTTACGCTGAAACAATGAATATGATTGGTAACAAGGAGTTGAACCAGTAATCCTAAGATTGAAAGTCAAAAGATTTAACCACCAGGTCATGCCAGATCTAATAAAAAAAATTCGAAGAAATATTCTAAACATCAACTACATTTCATCTACCATATTCAGTGCCAGTTTGGCATTTTACCAAATACCAGGGCTTTTCAGGTTGGCTAAGATACAAAAAAGAGACCAGTGGTCTAGGTACTTTAAATATATATATATATAAATTTCTTTGAACATCTGTTTGGTTGCAAAATGAATTTAGCAAGTTAACTGTAAATATTATGAATTTTAATTATGCTGCTTACAAATCAGAATTATAAGGAAGAATTAATTACACAACATTCCTTATCTTAATCTAATGGCCTGGCATGGCCTCGTGCGTAAGGCGTGTGACTCGTAATCCGAGGGTCGCGGGTTCGCACACGTGTCGCACCAAACATGCTCACCCTCCCAGCCATGGGGGGCGTTATAATGTTACGGTCAATCCCACTATTCGTTGGTAAAAGAGTAGCCCAAGAGTTGGCGGTGGGTGGTGATGACTAGCTACCTTCCCTCTAGTCTTACACTGCTAAATTAGGGACGGCTACCACATATCTGATAGCCCTCGAGTAGCTTTGTGCGAAATAAAAACAAAACAAAACTTAATCTAATATCATTTATTTTTAATCGAATAAGCATAGTTATTATTCACAAAAACCAGTAAACTAACTTTTTAGTTTTTAAATATAGCAAGTTAATTATAGACCAACACAGTTTTTATTTGAATTGTTTCACACTTGATGGAGTAACACTGAATACAGTCGTAGCATGTGATTCATAAAACTCGTCCATTTCTGTTTCTAAATATAATTATTCACAAAGAGTATGGTGCATACATAATGACCAAAAATTTAGTGTTAAGGAACAGTGAAATCTATAAAGATTCATCTTTAAATAAGTTACAGTGAAATCTACAATAATTCACCTTCAAATAAGTTATTACAACTAATTTTAGAACATAACTTACATGACAATTAAGGATGAACTGTGAGAGTGTTGGAGCAGCAACTCGCGAAGTCTGATGTGACGACGAGTCTTAATGATCCAAGAAAACGACTAAATTAATGCTTCACTAAACGTTTTATTTCCATTAGTAAAATCATACAACAGACACTTATCTAAGAAGAGCAGACATTGTGAAAGGTTATTTGTATCCACATTAAAAACATCGCATGTTATGCATGCTTTGTTTAACATCAACTTACTTAGTGGGCTGTACATTAATTAACAGATGCACAAATTTTTATGAGGCTTGACGAAATAAGACATAAAATCAAAACTATTTGAGCTTTATTGTATGAAACCAGAAATAGTGTTGTTGTTTTTTCAGGCTATCTGTTGAATTATGAATTTGAACACTCAAAAAAAGAATATGGAATACTAAATGACATTACTATAACCTAAGATTTAGAAAATAACATACATCTTTCTCTGCTAAAATCTTAATATTCACACACAAGTATGACTTGCTTCCGAGATTTTGACGTCTTTCTGAATATGATGTTTCATGGTTGTAAGTCTTCATAAAGTTACACAATTTTTGAAGCTTAATACACGACGTATAATTAAATTGTTTTACGGCAAAAATACATTCTCTCGCTCTTGTTACAATGAACCACGAACAAAATTGTTTAAAATGAGCACTATCATTGTTGGTATTGTGACTTCCTCTCTTTGTGATGGAAGTTACACGTAACAGATAAATGTACTAAAAATTACTTAAAAGAAAAAAAAAAACTTTTTTTTTAAATATTACACTTTGAAACACGCAAACATCTTCTGATAAAGGATAAAGACACAATTACTTACTTTATCTTTAAGAGCCAGAAACTCTGAATCAGACACTGATAAAAGTGGGTCTCTGTCTGACTCATCACTTGTTCTCCACTTACTGATCAAGACGTGAAACTCTTGCTTACTACAAACAAAAACAAACATTTGTTCAGGTAAAGTACCACGTGGCCAGAAATAATAAGTTCAGTCCTTATGAAAATTTATCGATTAATAACACCTTCTAAACTGTATAAAAGTGGTATTTAAATAGACTAGGCATTTTTATATCTTCTTGAAATATTACAGTATTTATTTTGAATTTATCTTTTTTTTCACATACATACAAAACTGACACACATAATGCAAGTCAATAAAGCCAATAAAATGATTTCCTTTTCAGGCAACGTTTGTTGTTCTTGAAAATGGTTACCTGTTGGTGCTTGAGAGGAATATTACTCAACATAACTCTTGTAAGAATATGAAAAGCAGTGTCCTTCAATGGTTGTTGAAGTGATATCTAAAGGTTGCAGCGCCACCTATGTCGTAACGAGAACAACCAGTCACGTGATTAGTGCAATTCCTCAGTAAATGAGAGGTTCCTTGCAAACTCAGAACCTTAGCATTTAATCAGTAATGCCAGGAATATCTTTTAATTAATATAATCTGGGTCTCTAGTAGGTTCTGTGATTCAGTAAAGACAATCATCCCATGTAAACAATAAGTATACACACACTGTGCATGTGATTAATGTTCTTATGCAAATTATTCCCTTTGTATTTTATTAAGTGTTTTGAGTGTCATCTCTGTGTCCAATTGCATTACGTCATTTGCACTGACTGATGTACTAAGACCTATTTGGTACAGTTTTAAAGTTGATTAAATTTTACTTAAGAGATAACAAAGACGCAAGCAGTAAAGTGAGGATAATTAGCAAAATGACAAGTTCGAAAAATTGAGATAAAATAGTTTATCTTTAACACGTTCCTGTGGTCAAAATTGGTTATAAGATTAAAATTTGATGGTTGATTATGCCCATGATCAATTATGCAGGCTTGCAAATTTAAATTTCATAAAAGCTGTTTTGATTTTAATAATGGATTTTTTATAATTCAGCTATGCAGATTTGGAACCAATATTAATTTTTTTTCTATTATATAAGAACTTTTTAAAAATGAAGAAGAAATAAACTTACTTGGATAAAATTATTATTCCATTTCTTATCAAAAATAAAAACTGAAGAAAATCGTCGTCAAATGAAAATTCATCCTCATTCATCCCAATTTGTTTTGTGTGTGAAATCTATATATTTTAGTCTCAAAAGTAAATTATGAATTGTGGTCTTTTATATATATATTGCACCTAGAGCATCTTGTTTCAACAACCATCAGCCATCATGATGATGTTCCACCTTCCCTGATACTTCCTTCTCCATTTGCCCCGATGTCTTGATGACACCTTTCCAGATATTTCAGATTGAAAACAATCCTTACCATTATTTCTTTGTTGACATCAAATTCAAAATCTGAAGAAACTGTAACAAATGTTACAGGTACCTCAGGTCTACACACGACAGGTCTTGTAGCAGATTGAGGGTGTGGATTTCATTTTTATTTCAAGTGTTGTAACCTTGCACATTATCTGAACAAAAATAGAAGTAATACCCATTGTTTCTATGTTCCTACCAGCCCATCATTCTAAAAGGCAAAGGCTTTCTTCTTAACTTTAGTTTACTGTCTCAACTCTTTGACACAAATGGTGCAAAACTTATGATTTATCTTGGTCTCCATGTTTTATTCTAAAATGTGCAATATACTTTTTTAACAAATTCTGTAACGTTTTTGCCTTATGTTTATTTAAATCAAATTTATCACAAATATAAAATAATATGTTTGGGTCATTTACACCACCTGTTGTTGCAACAGTTTTGAATAAATAATGTTTAAAGGTTGTTGTTTTGAATTAAGCACAAAGCTACACAATGGGCTATCTGTGCTCTGCCCACCACGGGTATTGAAACCCGGATTTTAGCGTGTAAGTCCGCAGACATACCGCTGAGCCACTGGGAAGCAATGTTTAAAGGAAAAATAATGTCAAAGTACACACACAAACAAATACTATCCAGAAATGGCACATAACGTGGCCTATTAACTGTTTTTATACCAAGAATGAGTTTCTTGTGGGTTCTAGTATGATTGATAAGACACACCATGACTGGTCTAGAGAAATCTAAAGTCACTTATTTAAAAATACATATGACATTTTGTGCAAAATCTGTACAGGAAGAAAAATGAATGTCATTTTCAGATTCAGAATACAGGTATTACTGTACAGCACGTAAAAATTAAGATGATAAAACCTTTGCAGGTATGTATTGAGTAAAGTTTGTGTGTGTTGAAAATTTTCTTTTTTACCAGAGATTAAATTTAAAAGAGAGGTGTTATATAATTTTTTGATTGGCCGTACTTTCTGCTGTGGACTGTAGTTTTGCCTATTCAAAGCTCATCAGTACAGCCTGGGTCAGTAAACCAAAGAAATGTCACTAGGCCTTTTTTAATGTGGAGTGTACATGATAACTATGAGGAAGTAAAATAGGTTCAAATCACCATAGATATTAACTAACCCTTTCTCAACAGCTCAGGGTTCACACGTCATGTCATCTCGTTTGTTGACTTACATTCAAAATTTTACTGAACTACTATTTGATCAATTTATGTTAATAAGTTTGAAATCAAATTCTAGATTATAATTCAAGCTTTAATATTACATACGAGTTAATTTAAAAGTAAATATTAAAATAATACATCTAACTACAGATTTTAATGAGTCACATGGTATGCTGAATGCAGCACTGTTTAAAATTAGATGTTTGTGATGTCAAAATACTAAGTCTGTAGTTTCATACAGATTATTAATTCAAATTACTAATATTGACAAACTAGATTACAGAATAAGAACCTCATATCTTTTTATTTTGGTGAGATATTGCTCATGTAATGAATCAAACACAGTGACAATATTCACTTCTTTTCATTTCTAAAATGGTCCCTTATAGACTCTTACTACAATATATAATGCACATAACCAACTGACAGTTCATAATGTCCCCATGGTGGTTTTCTCATCCATTTTACTGTGTGTGAAAAGGTTATCACATTTTTTCAATCCAAGGTTTCAAGGAGGTATGTTGTGTCTTTAGACTGCTTGAAGTTTCATATTTTTTTAATTCTAAAAACAGCTTAGTGACTAAGTTTAATAAATTATATATGGAACCCTATTGTATCAGAATAGTTATTTATGACATTTTGGTTATTCAGCTGTAAATATAAAACCTAAGAAAATGTTGTTTCATATCCTCCACAAGCAAAATTTAGAAAGGCTTAGCAACCTATATCAGCAACAACTGAGTACAAAAGAAGTAACAAGAAGAGATAATCATTAATATCATTAATAATATTAATCCATTAAAACACAGCCAAGTTTTATATAACTGAATATGACTTGAGTGTATGTTATGTAATTCTAGTTAGCCATGACTGGAAGGTGAATATAATAAACAATAAATACATATATGTTCCTATATAGTGTTATGAGATTTAAAATACTTAAGACTGAACATTCGAAAATTGTTTTGTAATACGCAGTTATTCTGGCATGAAAAACATAATTTATATTTATTTCCTATTTTTTTTTATGGTTACGAGGTTGATCAAAATGACAGACCTCACACAGTTAGAGTGTAGAAAAAAACCTAAAATATGAAGTCTTACTGAAAACAAACATTTAAAATGTATTTAGGAGGTTTTAGAGATCACACAAATAACTTGAAATTACTTTGCAGTTAGTAATGAAACAGTCTATTTTCACAAAACAATCTTCAGTAAAAATATTTCACTAAAACGTGTGATTTTTTGTATACGGAACACTTGTAATTTTTACTAAATGCATAGAGCCTGTTGCAAAAGGGTTAAATAGTTCTATGTAATTATTGATTATGATTAATATTATTTAACAGGCCTTCTGCCAATCAAAAAAAAAAGTATTGTTTTTGTTACTGTGAGATTTAGCCTTTGTCACCATGGAGGTTATGAGTCAAATGCTTCAAACTGTGATTGGACATTGATAATACATTCTCTCAATAGCCAACTTTAGGCACTCAGGCATATAATAAAAGATTTGTTTGTTTTTTATTTTTAATTTTGCACAAAGCTACACAAGGGCTCTCTGCACTAGCCATCCTTAATTTAGCAGTGAGACTAGAGGGAAAGCAGCTAGTCATCACGACCCACTACCAATTCTTTGACTGCTCTTTTACCATTGAAAAATGGGATTGACTGTCACATTATAATGCTCCCATGGCTGAAAATGCAAGAATGTTTTTGTGTAATGGATTTGAACCCAGGACCCTCAGATTACGAGTTGAGAGCCCTTACCACTCGGCATTATGGACCCATAACACCAGAGTTTACTCTAAATATCGTGTATAACAAATGTGAGTACGAGCAGAAAGAAAGTTTCATTGAATGTGTGTGTGCGTGTGCATGCAGGTGAATATGGAGGAGGGATCCCCAGAGTGCTGTGCTATTTGAAACACTTCGTGACTAAAGAGATCACAAAAATTTTATTGTAAACTAAGCCCTTTCACAGTTTTGGTCCTTTTAGATTTGCCAGAAACAAGACAATCTGGTGAATGAGGCCTAACTTTTTCCATCTTGAGAACGATCACATTGGTGTTTCTATGCCATTTAGAAAATGAGCAACACCTATCTACGCGAGCGATGATTGGCTGACAAGCACTGAAGACGTAACTATGGATTCCCCCATGTACCCAGTATTGGTAGACTATTGGTAGACGTTGGAGATACAAATATTTTTTTATTATTTCAAGCACAAACATGATTATCGCAAGTAGCCATATATCTTGGACTATATCTTATATTTATTATCAAAATTTATTTGTATCTCACTAGAAATCTTCTTTTCACCCCTTTCAAGCCATGGGGAACAATTTATCACTTTATTGTATAGGCTTATATAATATATAATAATTTGAGAGTTGCAAAAAGTCGTAATATTTGTCTGTTTGAGCATATAGTCGTAACGTATACACCAAAATCATAATCGTTAGCATCTCTACATTTATACTGATCTGAAATAAAGTTTATTATGTTACATAGTAGGCTCGGTTATCCATTAGTTTTTGAACCACACTTACCTGGAGTCCTTAGGAGGCTTTATGACATCAGGAATAACAATAACATTGGAGTAATCAATCCTAAATTTACTCAGTAGAGCTGCCATGCTAGTGAAAAACAAGCACAGTTATGTGTCTAAATCAGGTAACTGAAAAAAACATTTATTTATTACCTAAAAACAAACTCACTGATAGCTCGATTTATAAAGCACAGTTGGAAAGAATCAGACAGTTGTTTTGTTCTAAACAGTGACATTTCTTTGCTTGCAAAAGTAATTATTAGTATTCATCTTCTAACAAATAAAAACAGACAAAAATTACAAACTTATTAAAGTATTTTGAAAACAACATTAAATTTTATAACCATATTTGTAAATTTTAATGGATGATCTATAATAGCCACTAGATGGCATTTGATTATGTATTTATTTATTATTTGATCTTCACACATATATGCCTAATAACTGTTATTGAACCATTAGATGCAATTAAATGTAAAAGTCGTATATTGGATTTTACTCGTACTTTTACTAAATTACTTACTTTCGTTGTTCTCGATCAAGCTCGTCCTTTTTGTTGGCCAAAGAAAATACCCTGAGTTCACAATTACTCCACAGAGAACGTGTTGTTAAAAGGTAAGGAATAAGCATTGTAAGACCTGTAATTAAAAACATATACTTTTAAAAATGTTAATTTGGAGCTGTATGTAAGGTTTCATCTGTTTTGAATTTTGTGCAATGCTACACGAGAACTATCTGCACTAGCCATCCTTAATTTAGCAGTTTAAGACAAGAGGGAAGGCAGCTAGTCATCACCACCCCCTGCTAACTCTTGGGCTACTCTTTTACCAATGAATATTGGGATTGACTGTAACATTAAAAATGCCCCCACAGCTGAAAGGGTGACCATGTTTGGTGTGACGGGGATTCGAACCCACAATCCTCAACCACCTGGCCATACATGCAAGATGCTATGAAAAGACAAAAATTCTAATAATTACTTACTTACCACAAAAGTTTCAGCAAAAGTTGAAAATTAGACTGAAATTTAACATACAATCAAGAACATGGTAGTTGTGGATATTCAAGATTTAAGTGTTTACAATAAAAATTAAACATATCAACAGTAACCAAGCATGACGGTAATACCTGAATCTGATTGATAATAGCTTTAACTTACCTCCGTCATCATATAACCACCACACATCGATTCGTCCTTTCTTTTGCTTGTGTTGGAACTGATTTACGCTACTTAAAATATTTTTTGGAACATCTTTTAACATTCCTTTCAGTATCTTAGAACTCTTCTGGGCTTCTGCATTATTATTTTGTTCTTTTCCAGGTTCGGCAGAAGTGAAATGAGGAAGAACAGGAGTAGACACTGGGGTGGCCTGATGAGAGGTTGGTGCTGCGTGTTGAAGAAAAAGTTTAAAAATATCTTTTTACAGAGGTTAATTGTCAATATATATTTTCTATTCACAAAATATTCACATTTTAAAAATTAGTTTTGCAATACAAACCTATAAAAGCTGTACTTTAAGCTGCTGCAATTGAATAAAACAAAATACAGTCCTGTGAAACATTTACGTGCAAAGAAAAACAAAATTAGGAAAAATTTGCTCGAGTCAGGTTCTAATACCTTGTTAAAGACAGCAAGTGGGATGCTTAACGTGATGCGATAAAAATGTTATTGTTTAAAAGCAAGATCAAATAAGTGATAAAGGAAGATAGCAGCAGCTATATACACAGAAGAAACTATGTAAATATTTTACTGGTTTAATGTGTCATAACATAGCTGGTCCCCAAATGGTTGGCAGAAAGCAAAAGAATTGTAAATTAAGAACTTCTCCTGAATGGATGTGACAGGCCATGCAAGGGTAAAGCACTGTTGTTTTAGAATTCAAACCAACAGTTCTTTTCAGAACCACTCACACAGATTTTTGCCTTAGAAATAATAAACAAAGGTTAACTCAGGTTTTACTTTCGATAAAACCATCTTTGTTTTTAGTTATTTCGGATCACCTATTAACAAATAATGCAGTGGTAGACAGAGAAAAACAAATTGAAGGAATTCAAAAATATCATATAAAAAATATTCTAACACAAATGCAAAATTTACATGAAATCTATTAAAAGAGAAATTCTTAAGTAGAACAGTTTCAGAAACTTTACTAAAGGTTGGTAGAAACCACAACAGGTAAAAATTGATGAATAAATACAAAGTTTGCAAAAGAAACCAAGCATTAATAATCTAAATCAGTGTGGTTTGTTTTGAATTTCATACAAAGGTATACTAGGGCTATCTGTGCTAACCATGCCCAATATAGAAATCATAGACTAGAGGGAAAGCAGATAGTCAGTGCCATCCACCACCAACTCTTGGACCACTGTTTTACCAAAAAATAGTGGAATTGACCAAAACATTATAATGCCTCTACAGTTGAAAAGGTGAGCATATTGGGTGATGGAGAATTTGCAGATTTTGAGTGAAAAGCCCTAACCCACAGGCCATGCCAAATATTTTCTAATTAAAAATTGTATACCATACATTCCCAATATTTCTGTTACAAAGTTCAAAATAGTTCCATTGCTTAAACGTTGTGTATTTTCACCCCCCCATATGATCCCACTGCAATAACTTTACTTCCTATGACAGTGATTTGACAAGCAAATCCCTCTTACTGAATGATAAAGGAAAAATTCGTTTTTTTATAATTGGTTCACTCTGTTGCTAAAAAAAGAGAATTGTCAAGAGAGGGCTTTAAAATTCAATATTCTTGACAACCTACTTGATATTTGCATATTTTTAATCAACATTAAACTGTAATTCACACTGGTGAAGGTTAAATTGGAAATTAGTGTGAATATGTCTTTTACAGTTTAAGGCAAAAGTAATACTTTACTATCTTTTAAGATTCGGGGAACATTTGTTCTTTCATTTAAAACATTCAGTTTCCTCTGTTTTCATTTTCAGCATGCGTTTTCTTGACATCAAAATATTAATTATATTTGGACACACTTAAATAAAGAGGAAACTTGTATTTATTACATTGTAAAACACAGTTCAAACCTGTTTCCACAGGCTTAAGTAGTCATGCACCTTCTTCTCTTCTATTTGGGGTACTTGTTTGTTTGTTGGTTTTTGAATAATGCACAAAGCTACTCGAGGGCTATCTGTGCTAGCCATCCCTAATTTAGTAGTGTAAGACTAGAGGGAAGGCAGCTAGTCATCACCACCCACCGCCAACTCTTGGACTACTCTTTTACCAACGAAAAGTGGGATTGACCGTAACATTATAACGCCCCCATGGCTGGGAGGGCAAGCATGTTTGGTGCGACTCAGGCGCGAACCCACGACCCTCAGATTACGAAGTGCATGCCTTAACGCGCTAGACCATGCCAGGCCCATTTGGGTACAGCTTGATTTATGGTGTACCACCAACTTATGGGGCCACCATATGTCTCTGTCAGTATCCAACACTTTTACTAAAAACATGGGTAATATTTGAGATGTAACTGACAAAAAACAGGAAATCTAAAATAGAATGCAGCATAAATCATTTTAAAATGTATTGATCATAGAGTTGTTTGAACAATGCAAAAAAAAATTTGTTAAAATATTTCACTAAAACATCCCGTAATTGAAGTAATACCTTCAATTATATAAATATAATACAAAAACTTAATGCTGGTAACAAATCAAATAATCACAGTGACAGGAAAGGTGGCAGGCAAACAACTGAAAAATATATAGAGTCTGAACTGACAGTTTAACTTACCTCCACCAGAAAACGCTGCAAACATCATCAACCACGAAGCAGTAGGCTTCATTGCTGAGGACAGATAATAAACAACTTATCAAATGTCTGTCAAAATATAAGGAATACAAACATCTTTATTAAAAATGTCAATAATACAAGTCTCAGTACTGACAGTTCAAAGCATTAATAATACCAGAACCTTAACACTGTCAGAATCCCACCAGAATAGTTTAATATTATAAATGTCACAGAATGTTTTGAAATTCAGTTCTTCCACTGAGGCAACCTTATTAAAGGATTTTTTTATGAAGATACGATAAAGTTTTTTTTCAAACCAAATTTGTTTATGATTACATGAAACTTATATTTTATTCAAAGTACATTATCAATAATCTATTTGAAAAACCTCTTAATTATAAAGACATTTTCATTGTATTTAAAACATGTATACATTCCATTATGAAACAGTTATTTGGCTCTTGATGGTTTTTGATGTAATAAGAACTAGAACACATAAGTGAAAACTTAACTGTTTTAATTTGAAACAGCTGGAGTCTCAATTTAAACATTTCACAATGGGTCATGGGCTAAAGGTCATGTCATCAAGTTTGTTGATTTGCATTCGCACTTATATTGAACTACTATTTTTTTTTAAGTTTCTGTCAATAAGGTTGTTTATTTGTTTTGTATTTCGCACAAAGCTACTTGAGGGCTATCTGTGATAGCCATCCCTAATTTTGCAGTGTAAGGCTAGAGGGACGGCAGCTTGTCTTCACCACTCACCACCAACTCTTGGGGTACACTTATACCAACGAATAGTTGGATTGACCATCACATTATAATGCCTCCACGGCAGAAAGGGCGAGCATGTTTGGTGCGATGGGGATGTGAACCTGCGACCCTAAGATTACGAGTTGCATGCCTTAACATGCTTGGCAATGCTGGCCTTCAATATGTTTGGAATCAAATATTTTGTAGATTATAATTCAAAATATAATATTACACATTTGTTGATTTCTCAATTTAAAAGTAAATATTAAAAAAATACATCTAAATATAGATTTTAGTGAGTCGTGTTGTATGTTGAATGCAGCACTGTTTAAAATTAGATGTTTGTGATGTCAAAATACTAAATCTACAGTTTCATATAAATTATTAACTCAAATTACCAATATTAACAAGCTAGAATATAAACTTAAAACCTCATATCTTTTTTTTTCTGAGATAAGGCTTATGTACTTCAGCAAACAGTGTCCACATTCATATCTTTCAATTTTTGAAAGGTTCCTTATAAAACTCTTACTACAAAATACAATGTGTGAATAATCAAATGACAGCTCATAATATTTCCCCTAGCAGTTTTCTCATCCATTTCACTGTGTGTGAAAAGGCTATTACATTTTTTTCAATTCAAGATTTCAAAGAGGTAGGTTGTGTCTTTAATTTGCTCAAAAGATTCAAACATTTTTAGACCTACATACAGCTCATTTAATAAGCTTAATGAATTACACTAGAATTCTAATTCTATGGCATCAGTATAGTTATCTATGATTTCTTGGTTACTGAACTTTATTTATTATACCTAAACAAAGTGTTTGATATTCTTCATGTGGAATACTTTAAAAGGCTTAGAAATCTAAATCCAGCAGCAATCGAGTTCAAAGGTCATAGCTAGAGAAGGAAATTGTTTGCTTTACTTCTATATTTATTTCTAAATAACCTTTATTGTTGTTGTTTTGAATTAAGCACAAAGCTACATAATGGGCTATCTGTGCTCTGCCCATCATGGGTATCGAAACCCGGTTTTTAGCGTTGTCAGTCTTCAGACATACTGCTGAGCCACTGGTGGGCCTAAAGAGCATTAATCTATATGCAGAAATAATGTATAATAATTTAAATTTTGCTGTATAATAATAAAATACTTGTCCACTAAAACACTGATAAGACGTGGTTGGTTTTACATTATTAGATATGGTATCATGAGTACATATGCACAGTTATCAATGCAAGTTATGATTTGTTACCTAGGCTCAACCAGAAGGTCAATATAGTAAAAAACGATAAATATATAACATTATCAGACTTACGCTACTTAGACTAAACATTTGTACTTTTATGTAGACATTCTAGCATGAAAAATAAATATAATTTACATTTATTTTCCAAATTTTTACTTGATTGTTATGAGGTTGGCTAATTGACGAACACTACATAGGGTATAGAAAATAATAAAAAGTCTTGCTGAGAACAAATATTTGAAATGCATTTAGGAGGTTTTAAAAATTAGACAAATAATATTTGAGATTTTTGGGATGAAAAAAATTCTTTTTATCATAACATGAAATCACTTTGCACTTATACTTTACATATTTAAGAAATAAATCTTTAGTAAAAATATTTTTTTTAAAAATCTGATTTTTTTGTGTACATAAAACTTGTAATCTTTACTAGAAGTCTTTCAAATTTTGTGAAGGTACACATACTGTATCAAACGTTACACTATAAATATTTAACATTGGCAAATATGTATATGAATTTGTATATATTATGCAGAGCCCAGAGCATAAGAGTTAACAGCATAAAATTAATGAAAAAACAAAATATTTTTGTTGTTTGTTTTTGCATTTCATGCAAAGCTACTCGAGAGCTATTTGCGCTAGCCATCCTTAATTTAGTAGTGCAAGACTAGAGGGAAGGCAGCTAGTCATCACCACCCACCGCCAGTACTGTTTTACCAATGAATAGTGAGACTGGCCGATAAATTACAACACCCCATATCTGAAAGTGAAGCATGTTCGGTATGATGGGGATTCGAACCTGCAATCCTCAGATTATGAAACGAACGCTGTATCTCACCTGCCCATGCTGGGCCTCTTTCCTCTTTCGGTGTAATCTTTCCGCTCCTAAGGTGAGTAGAAACACCATTCTCTATGCAGCTAAAGCATATATAAAAAAACAAAAGATATCAAATAAGCAGTAACTTAAAGTATTCTTGATGTTTCTGAAGAAGGAAGGTCCACAGTAACTTAAAGTATTCTTGATGTTTCTGAAGAAGGAAGGTCCACAGTAACTTAAAGTATTCTTGATGTTTCTGAAGAAGGAAGGTCCACAGTAACTTAAAGTATTCTTGATGTTTCTGAAGAAGGAAGGTCCACAGTAACTTAAAGTATTCTTGATGTTTCTGAAGAAGGAAGGTCCACAGTAACTTAAAGTATTCTTGATGTTTCTGAAAAAGGAAGGTCCACAGTAACTTAAAGTATTCTTGATGTTTCTGAAGAAGGAAGGTCCACAGTAACTTAAAGTATTCTTGATGTTTCTGAAGAAGGAAGGTCCACAGTAACTTAAAGTATTCTTGATGTTTCTGAAGAAGGAAGGTCCACAGTAACTTAAAGTATTCTTGATGTTTCTGAAGAAGGAAGGTCCACAGTAACTTAAAGTATTCTTGATGTTTCTGAAGAAGGAAGGTCCACAGTAACTTAAAGTATTCTTGATGTTTCTGAAGAAGGAAGGTCCACAGTAACTTAAACAAAGAGGATCAGAGTTAAGTATTTTTTTCAGACATTAAACATTGATTTTGTCACATCTCGGGAACTTCTATTTAATGAAGTTATAAAATTTTCTGTTTCTCAGTGGGTCAGCAATATGTTTGTGGTCCCACAACCCTAAAATCTTGGGTTTGATTCTCAATACCAAAAAAACAAATAAAACTAAATCAAATAAAAAAGTCGTATTCTTTATGCTAATGTAGTACCACAGTCTTTGCCCTCAATTTCTGTATAATTTAACATTTGTGTTTTCTGGCACTTGAACTAGTTTAATATTTAATCGTTTTGAATGACTAAATGATTCAACAAGGTTACTTGCTTTGACATAAAATCTTTCATTATGTTGGCTAATAATTCAATCATAAAAATGAACAGCAATGCTTTGTAACAAAACAAAGCCACCAGGACATAGGATATTATTTGGAATATGAAATGTGTCATGGGTTTTGGAGGTAACTGAAGAAGTAGAACACACACTGTGGTGGGGATACATCATCTACCACTCTTAACTACTATCTGCGATATATGTCACATGTAGATAAGAAAAAATTAAAATAATAGATAAGAGAACAGGATGTTAATATTACAACATCCCATATCTATATCACCGTTCACTACTTGCAGACAGTTGTGAGTAAGTGACTGTTCTCAGCAGAAAATTACAGTCCAGCATGGCCAGGTAAGTTAAGGCATTTGACTTGTAATTTGATGATAATGGGTTTGAATCCCTGTTGCATCAAAAATGCTCGTCCTTTCAGCCATGGGTGCATTATAATGTGACAGTCAATCCCACTATTCGTTGACAAGAGAGAAGCCCAAGAGTTGGTGGTGGGTGGTGATGACTGGCCTTCCATCTAATCTTACAATACTAAATTAGGGATGGCTAGTGCAGATAGTCTTTGAGTAGCTTTGCATGAAATTCAAAACAAACAAACAAACAGCAGAAAATAAGCAAAAGATAAATAAGAAAAAAAAGTATTAGCACTAGGATGACATTTACCCCCCCCTCATTATAGCAGTGAAATCTCAAATTGATAAAGTATTCGGAAATTAAAATATTTAATAATGATATTACTTTAAATATTTTGGACAAAAGAAAGAACTTTTCTTTTCCAATGTACAGCATTCTCTCTTCTAAATCGTAATGTTTCACATTCTTCTAACGTACAACAACAAATCTTATACTTTACATTACAGCCCAGGTCCTGGTGACTCTGTTTCATTGTGCAGTATTTTTGTTTATGGCCTATTTTATAATATGGAGATTATTTATTATTTCATTTCAGGCTTAATCTTGCTGTTTGTAATTCAGTTCTTATTTTGTGATGAAATATTAACTTCTTAGATAATATTTCCTGTATTGTCATGAAATGTAAAATATAATAGTGTAGATAAAATGGGACTAATGAATATTGGAAGTATCCTCTTGAGCCATGTTCTTCAAAATTAGAAACAAGATGCCAAAATATACACAAATACACAGAACTGAATTTAACTTTCAAATAAAGGATTTAAACTATATATATTGTCAAATTAGTACAGTCAGTCAGTAACAAGTGATTTTATTTAGAATATTATACTCTTCTTTTTGGAACTGGTATGCACATCAATATTTATACCAAGTTACTTTGTTACCTGTACACTATATAAAGTTTGGAACTGGTACACCAAGTCAGTGATGCACTAAATTATTTTATTAAAACTAAAACTCGAAAAAAAAAATTCAATTAATAATGAGAAATAAAGTTCTAAAAATGTATTCACACCTGGTATATCTTAAAGTAACGTCTCACAAAAAATATACTTCCCAAGAACTCGTATTTACTAACCTGACAACTGCGCACTAGAGATATTTCGTGGAAAGTTAAGGAAAGACTCCTCTCTCTGTAAATCTGGCTGTCTCTCAACAGTATTTTCATTCTCTTCAGCAATGTCATATTCAGAATAATCAAACCCAGCTTGAAGTCGTAAAATTCCCACGGACATGTGCATGTCAAATGCATCACTGGAAATGATGGTTTAAAGATTTAGAGAGCCAGAAATAATTACTTGTCACAATTCAAAATTCTCTACATGTCTTGCATCTGGCTCTCATGATTTCAATCTTTAACTTCTTAGTTTCTCTCTTCATATTTCATTTTAATTATTCTATGATGGAAGATTACTGTACAATTTCATACCTTATTTCTGGGTCAATAATTGTTCAGAGAATAAGTCCAAGGTACTGGAGATTACGACTCTTTGCCCAAAGCTAAACAATGGTAACCCATGCATGGTATTCCTAATTTTGAACAAATATATACCAGAAGGAAAACATATGGTCAACAGAAATTACCATAAACTCTTGGCTAAAGAAAGAAATGTGTTTAATTATCACTCTTATGACACACCTATGACCCAAAAGGTTAGATGATGTGTAGCAACAATGGGTTCACTTGGGTTCATAGTTTGGGCATACTTACCACAAGCCAAATTTGGCTTTTGAGAATTTTAAGAACATGTTTGGTGCTGTCAGGAGGTTTTTGTCCATGCCTTTAAATTTTATATAGAAATATAAATGCACAGGACTGTATAAGTATAATTACTGTTCAGATCAGTTGTATATATTATTTAATTTTTATCCAACCCAAAATCATACCCTTTTTGTTATAACGATTCAGAAAGTTTGTTTTTTAAAAACAAGCACACATATATATCCAAATCGATTAGAAACAACTTTTATATATATATTTAAACTGTAATTTAAGCTTATCATCTTAAAAACTAAAATATTTTGCATTATGTGTTGCAAGTTGTTCACTATTTATAAAAGAACAAACTGGTCTGAATTTCACAAATAAAAAGTGAAGAAATGGGTTAATAGTTGCAACCAGATTGAAAAAGGAGTATAATGGTTTCTTCCCACAACGTTTGTAGCACAATACGTAAAAAAAGATTGTCACCCCACATTATAAATAATCTGTTTATGTGTTACACGTGGACACGTACATAAATGAACAGTAAAAGTTGAAAAATCCAATGAGGCTTAATAATAAATTATGCATATATACCACCAACAATGATATTTTTTATGGTTTTTGTATATATTTTTTTAAATTACAGAAATAATCTTACTGGAATTTAAACACAAATAGTGTAGTTTAAGTGCAAGGCTAAACAATGTGCTGTCTGTACCATGTCCACTGTAGGGACTGAATCACTTAAGGGCATACTATTTGTTATACAATGTGTAATGTACGTTCTCTTAGCACCTGGTACAAAGTTGTTTTCAGTTCCACGGAACTATTTAAGTGAGCAAACAAGATAACTGGCTGATTGTTTCTGCACTGATTTTTCTCATAACATAATTCAGCTAATTATTGAAATCTTTCGGAACCTACTGAAATTCTACCTATCCTACCAATATTCATTATGGACTGTGTACTTGTTGGAAAGGTAAGCAGCTAAAGGAGGTGTCCATGGAGGTGTTTCATTATGGACTGTGTACTTGTTGGAAAGGCAAGCAAATAAAGGAAGTGAACATGGAGATGTTTCATTATGAGCTGTGTACTTGTTGGAAAGGCAAGCAGCTAAAGGAGGTGTCCATGGAGGTGTTTCATTATGAACTGTGTACTTGTTGGAAAGGCAAGCAGCTAAAAGAGGTGTCCATGGAGGTGTTTCATTATGGACTGTGTACTTGTTGGAAAGGTAAGCAGCTAAAGGAGGTGTCCATGGAGGTGTTTCATTATGGACTGTGTACTTGTTGGAAAGGCAAACAGGTTTTTTAATATGGATTCTGCATTTGTTTTAAGGTCTTTCAATGTAAATTCTCCACTTGTTGGAAGGTCTTGCATTATGAATTTTGTAATTATCAAAGTTCAACATAAGTATTCCAAAAAACGCTGAAACTGTCAAATACCTGTCATCTCTTTATATTTATTGACATTTTCACAAACGAAAGAAGAAAGAAACAAAAGAACAAGAAAATAGAAAGAAAAACAGTCTATAAAGACTCTTTTTTTCTCAGAAAGTGTTGTCGAAATTGCAATTTAAATGATCATAAAATTTCAAGTACTTATACGTGAAAAAAAGAGAAAAACACCCTTGAAAATATTTGTCATTGTTCTATTTTAGTACTAAATTCTGCAGTTAACATTCTGAAGAAACTGACAATATAACAGGAAATTCTGCCATCAGAGATATGCATTACATGCCAAAATACACAAGCAAAAAAATCCCAACAACTTCAAGGAATCTACTGGAAACTTACTGGATGACGTTAAAATACTCTAAGACGTCTTGTTCCTCGCATTCCTGCCAGTCGCTTTTGTAGCCCATGAAAATCATATTTGGACGAAGCTTTCCTACACCAACCAGCTGAAAAATCATAATATTAAAAGATAAAATAAAAATAACATACAAAGTTTCTTTTTATGCTTAGCTTCATTTTCTCTCTCCTTATATACCTAACCTTCATGTTTAACTACATATATGTATAATTTAGTTTATAGAAAGAGAAATGTGTGTTATATATTTATATATATATATATAAAAATGGAACATATATCTGATAGTTTTGTTTAATTTAACTAATTATACCAAAAGCATTAATCAAAATATTTATGCCACATAATATATCACAGTGCCAGAAACTTAAAATCTTCATCGTATGTTCCTGTCCACAAATTTGCAGATTTTCATAAATATTTCAACTGTAGACAGCAACAGGATAAGTGGAGAATGATAAAAATTATTCATTACACTAGAAATACAACAATTAAAGTTAGAATAATAAAAACAAAAACGAGTAAAACACTAAAGCAAAATTTAAAATTAATTTTTTTACAAATCAAATAATTATTTTCTCTGTATGCTGCAGATATTTTAATCTATTATATTACTTGGGACAAAGATGCTACAGTTACCTGCTGCTATCCATTACATTTAATTACTAACCAGAAGGATGGCAAGGAACCTACAGATATGGGTATTTGAGGTTGTCAAAAAATAGCAAGGGATCTACAGATATGGGTATTTGAGGTTATGCAAACCTGTGCAAGGGACATACAGATATGGGTATTTGAGGTTGTGCAAACCTGTGGAAGGGACCAACAGTGATGGGTATTTGAGCTTACACAAACCTGTGGAAGGGACTTACAGATATGGGTTTTTGAGGTTACACAAACCTGTATGAGGGATCTCACTCCTCTCGAGAAGCTGCTTTCTTCTATTAAACTGTAAAATGCTTTAACTTTTCTCTTCTGCAAGTACTGATGTGCTTCTCGGTTAAGATGGTCCCTTTCCCGCTGATTTAATCTTTCCTAATTAAGATAAGAAAAAAAATGTTTCTCGTAAATCTACAAAAGAACAATACAACTCAGATGACTGATGAATCAAAAATTACACAAGATTTATCCAACACATAGAAAAGTCATGAAATCTTGATGGAAAATAATTCTTTAACTATTAATTGCTGTTAAGGTTTAGTGAGTTTTATGTCTCACGTTATAATAAACATTACATGTAATATTTTTACTCAGACTTCTAAATTATAATATTTGTATGTCCATTCAGAAGAACTTTACAAGTCTGAAATAACACAAAACAAAATCTAATGCATAATGTAAATGTATAATTTAGCCAGTTGAAAAAATGTAAAATAAATTAACATAAAAGATACATTTCTTTCATAGGTAAGAACTTAAGTTAAATTTACAGTGAATTGTTACACCTATTATATAAAGATAGATATAAGTATGTACCTGGAACTTCTTGTAACCATTATGCACTCATGAGTCAAACCAATAGATAATACACTTACAAATGCCAGATAAACTTACTTTATGAACATCTCCACATATCATAAGGCTTAGTTTCTTGGTGATGCTGTAAACAAAATCTATCAGAGAAGGTCTACTTGTAGGTTTTCCTGTCAACACCAAAATCTGAGGCCTGAAGGTTTATGAGGTAATGCATTTTAATATCACGAAAACGTTAAAATATAAAATGTATTGATTATTGCATTTTATATTCAAAATTACAATGAAACAATATCTTTAACAATACAAAATATATTCAAGTTTTAAGGTTTATTAATATATTTTGAAATAATTCATAAAGCATTATATTTTGATTTGTTTTAAAATTCATTGTCATGCATGTAAAAACAACACATTTTCATTTTAATGAAAATGAAAAAAACAATAACTACATTTTGAAGAGATGTGTGTGTGTGTGTGCGCTGCTTCACAGTTGTATAGTTAAAGATATTTTTTTCATATTACATTGAACTTCAAAAATTCTTTTCCACAGGTAATCTTAAACATTTTTTTTTAAAATCTAAGCATGAATTATGAAATTAGGCGATTCTACAAACAAAAATCATGTTCAATAATAAATAAATTGAAAAATTCATCTTTACTTCACTTATTGTACATGTTTATGCTTCACAAAAGAACACTCAATTATATGTTTCTTCAGTATCTTGTTTCATGTCGACTTAATTTCTACTCAATTAATGACCAGCTTTACTACAGCATTGAATAAACGTTGAACTGACAAGTCCGTTTCATTTCTGATGCTGATTAATTAACCTTAAAATAAATTAAGTGTAGAAAGATGTTGTTGTTTTGAATTAAGCACAAAGCTACACAATGGGCTGTGCTCTGCCCACCATGGGTATCGAAACCCAGATTTTAGCATGTAGGTCCGCAGACATACCGCTGAGCCACTGGGGGGCGTTTAGAAAGAAAGCCACACATTTGGATAATATTCAGTTAATGAGTGTACAGTCCAGATATATATGTGTAAAAACAAAATCAAATTAATTTTCAACATTAAAGGTCTAAGATTAAGTAATTAATTTTCTATGGTGAAACTAAATAAGTATTATGTTTCTCACGTATTCATCACTCAGTAGGACTGCAGTAAGTCTGCAGATTTACAACACTAAGATTGGAGGCCTGTGGTGAACATGGGATACAGGTCAATGTGCAGTAAACACGGGATACAGTTCAATGTGCGGTAAACACGGGATACAGGTCAATGTGCGGTAAACACGGGATACAGGTCAATGTGCGGTAAACACGGGATACAGGTCAATGTGCTGTAAACACGGGATACAGGTCAATGTGCGGTAAACACGGGATACAGGTCAATGTGCGGTAAACACGGGATACAGTTCAATGTGCGGTAAACATGGGATACAGGTCAATGTGCGGTAAACATGAGATACAGGTCAATGTGCAGTAAACATGAGATACAGGTCAATGTGCGGTAAACACAGGATACAGGTCAATGTGCCTTTACTTAGAGAAACATCCAAACTTGTTTATTCACTAGCATTTAGGTGAAATGTTAACTAACAGAAAAATTGAGAACTTTCATGTTAAATTACTGAAGAAAAATGTAGAGGGTGTTCGGAAAGTCACTGTGCAGTTTTGTATGTTAATAAATATACAAGTGCACAGCGACTTTCCGAACATCCCGTTTCAAATCTCGGTGCAAGAAAATACAGCAACTTTTACCTGTAGTTTTTTACATGTTCTTGAATCTGGTTCAAATTGAGAACAGAAGTAAGGGCATCTTTGTATGTCTGGGCTTGAGTAGATGAGCCCCAATTCACATCTGTAAGTTCACAATCATATGTTGTTGTCATTCTTGTATGTTCAGTGTATTACTTTTGCAAAGAAACACAAATATGAAATAATTTTTGTTGTGAATTAATCCTTGTGCTTGCATATCATCGCAAATAAGATTGAAATATTCTAGAAATTACCAATCAGTTTAAATTTTAACCATCTCTTAAAATGCTGCATAACAATACCAAAATATATACTTCATAAGTATTTTACATAATATAAACCTGACAAATGAAATACGTTTACTAGCATAGAAGGAATTATTACTAAACCAGAAGTTTACAAATATTCTTTGAATTACAAACACTTGCAAAATATTTTTTCATCTTATTCTAGCTGATAAAATGCTTTTACAAATATTTGAATTATTATTTTTATAATCCTCAGTTAGCTTTACCAAACATACAAGTTAATAACAGAATAAAAAGCTTTCCAAACACTTAAACTGTCTGAACATTTGAACGGCACTGATTACACAAGTCAATAAGGAAGGGTTTCATATCTACATGAATTTATCGGTTCACAACTAACACACACCTACAAAAATGGCACTGATTACACAAGTCAATAAGGAAGGGTTTCATATCTACATGAATTTATCGGTTCACAACTAACACACACCTACAAAAATGGCATTGATTACACAAGTCAATAAGGAAGGGTTTCATATCTACATGAATTTATCGGTTCACAACTAACAAACACCTACAAAAATGGCACTGATTACACAAGTCAATAAGGAAGGGTTTCATATCTACATGAATTTATCGGTTCACAACTAACAAACACCTACAAAAATGGCACTGATTACACAAGTCAATAAGGTAGGGTTTCATATCTACATGAATTTATCGGTTCACAACTAACAAACACCTACCTAGTTTCCTGTGAGATATGAATATATACAAAGCCAAGACTATACCATAAGTTAGCAAAGCTGTCCACCAATTTATAACAAACATAACAGCCAGACATACTATTGCACCTAACAAACTAATCCACATGTTGTAGTACTTGAAAGCTGGACGGAAACCTGAAATCACCAAAATGTTATTACGGATACATTAGAGCAGGTTTTTCTGTATGAATGTAAATAAACAAAATCCAAAATTATACAGAAATGTGAAGTCAAGTGAAAAGCTCAGAACTGATAGAATGTTACAAGGCACGTTAAAAAATCATGAATATTGATTATTTTACAGCAAGTAAAATCCATCACATCCCCTGTTAGTACAGCAGTAAGTCTATGGATTTATAATGCTAAATCAGGTGTTCAGTTCCCCTCAGTGGACTCGGAAGATAGCTCGATGTTCCCCTCAGTGGACTAGGCAGATAGCCCTGAAGATGATATAATGTATAATTGTAATATTCATACAATGTGCATTCTGTCATCTATCAATATATTCCTGTACACATTCATTGATAGGCACTGTACGGCAAGCTTCACAAATGCCTAATTTCTCACTTGCTGTAATTTACAAAGACAATAAAGACTGAAATGGACATACATTAAATACTCTGGTTGAAGGAAATGATCTTGGTTTTGTGACTGAGAAACCACTTAAGTCATCTTAACAATATATCGTAAATAGCAGTAGGGCAAATAGGTCCGTAGGTAGCACACGTACACTGAATATTGGACAAGAGATATCACTGTTTCACTGTACAAATTTAGAGTTCTGAACTCCCATACTCATGAAGGACATCAAACTGTTGGAGAGCGTTCAGAGGTCAGCCACTGGAATGATACCTGGGATTATGAGGAGAGATTAAAACCTCTGAACTTGTTTTATCTAAAGGGAAGAAGGGTTAGAGGTGATTTGATGATTGATAATATAGGTTTATCAAACTTTTACATTTTTGGCAGCAAAACAAACAGGACAAAGTCATAAGTTCAAATTATGGCAGCACAGGAGTTATCTGTGGTTTAGACAGCATTACTTTTCAAACAGGATAGTTGGCTTTTGGAATGAGGTGCCTTCTTCAAGGGTGTTGGAGGCAGAAATATAACTTAGTTCAAGAAAAGATTGAATGACTAAATGATTAGAAAGAAGTGGTAATAGCATCCTCAATGGACTAATGAAGTCCATTTTGTTTGTTAAAAACTTACAAAAAATATCTTGTATAAAGATTTTTAGTGGAAAGTTTATAAAAATAAATTAATTTGAAGAATAAATAGCATTAATGCAAAAACAAATCAACAACAAATACTATAAATTCCTCAAACGCCACATAAATACACAGTAACTGGGAAAGTAATATCTAATCCACAAACTTTTAAACCGATTCTGTTAAAACTTTTCTTGTTACAACCACAAAATGTGTAACGTTTTGTTTCTAAATGTACAAAACCAGAAAATGTAACTGAAAGTCTTTTAAACGTGTTGTAACGCTAAGGGTTCAAATATATTGATGAGTTTAGACATACAGAAACCAATGTTACAATGCCTCGTTCTCCAGCTCTGAACTTAAATATACCTATTTATATGCATATAAACAAAATGGTCAGCGAAACCCACAAAAACAAATCCATAAGATTGAAATGGTAGGCATCTCAAAATATTTCCCATAATACCTTCCTCAGCCTTAAACCTGTCCCTTTAAATCGTAAAGATTTTTCATAAATGAAAAATATCATCTGTTACACTGGCATATTTGAAAAATATAAACTTTTATAAAGTATTTGCATACTTGTGTCTTGTATAAAGACTTAGCTATTGTAATTTCAGGAAGCAGACTGTTGTTTAGAGCATTTAGAATTATATGAAAATCTCTGGTTTAAATTTTAACTACAAAAATCAGATAAATATAAGTTTTGCTTTACAAAGCAAATTAATGTATGTTTTCCCAATATCTAAGTTTGTGCACAAAAACCCATCAGCACACTATTGTGCTTAATTATTTGATATAATGAAAATTATAAATAAATACATGGAAACTCAAAACACAAATATTTATGTATCTACTAGCAAGAGTATCAAAGGGCAGAATTACTGTGATGCGTTTAAAAGAGAATAGTGAACTTACAGTACGAAACAATTCAAAACAGTTGGAACTTACCTGGGGACATAGAATACGTAGAATGAAAACAAGAGAAGTTTATTAAACAATATGCAGCAAGGAAGAAGTTCGATATAATGGGAGCTATTATATTCAGATCACCTGAAAAAGGAAAAGTTTTATTACACTGAGATCACTTAAAAAAAATGTAAAAAGTTCTGTTTCTAGTTTATACCTAAAAACCAGAAATAAAATTTTCATACCCTTATTTTTTTTGTTTATAGCCCCCTATGGTTTCTCATGCTAAACTTACAACCGTTCTTAATGGAAATCAATTTCTAACAACTAAGTTGTTTGTGGTGGTGGGGGGGTAAGAGATATATTTTCCACTGTTAACCAACAACATACACACATATATCTATAAAAATAAAAATGAAAAATAAAAGAACCGACTGGAATGAAATATGTAGGTGGTACTCTTTTTTTGTACAGGTCATTATATGAATAAAAAAAACAACTGGACAAATAAATGTAGTTTTAATAATTAACTCACTTTGTTGGTCTCCCAGCATCGAGACTTAGTCTTTGACAAGCTGCTTAATTTACTTATTTATTTTCAAAAGTGAAAAAAATTATCTTACGATTCTCATATGTTAGGACATACAGGGTGTTCGGAAAGTCACTGTGCACTTATATATGTAAATGATCACAAAACTGCAGAGTGACTTTCTGAACACCCTGTACTTATAACCTCAGGTTATTTAGCACAAAAAACACTTGTCTATTACCCAAGTCTTTCATTTCACACATCATATAAAAGATTAACCAGAAAACACTTGTCTATTACCCATGTCTTTAATTTCAAACATTATATAAAAGTTTAATCTGAAAACATTTTCTAAAACGATAAAAAAACAACAGTGGTCATACCGATAATCACACAGGCAAGTGCTATCACAAAAGCCAAAATGTAGGCTCTGAACGGTTCCTGGTTGCTCCCATACCCTTTGGCAAAAAACTCAAATTTTGGAAAAAGTTTGTCTTTGCATAAAGCCTGCAACAATAATCCTAGTGTTACTCGAAGAAGCATGACTGGTAATAATCATCATAAATTCTACCTTGATCACAAAAATTATCATTACATATTTAGCATTAAAAAATAATAACAGATTAATAACATTATTTACACAGAAGTTAAATGTGTATTTTATGAAAAACATTTTTAAAATTAAAATTATTTATAAAAGTTTTCCACTCTGACAAACAAAACACTTTTCCTTGTTGAGTTGTTCTCATGCTGTGTGGAAATATACAAACTAAAATTATGAACGTCCTTGACACAACACAAAACGTGTGAAATTACCTATCACAATTCTTGCATCAGGAGGACGTACATAAGTTGGGTTTTCTCGTCATTATTCAGATTTCATGATTGTAGTCATCACGGAAACCCCACCTTTTGGAGGCAGTAAAATGGGTCGGAATCTACTCATGCCAGAAGCAAGTGCCTGTTTGATTAATGCTATTTCTAAAAATGTAAGATTCAAAATGAGCAAATTTAGCTCTGTAAAAGGAAAGCCAAAAACCTACAACGAAAGAGATGGAGTCATGAGGGCCAGTGGTTCACCACAAATATGGAATCTTTGACAGGTAGCTACTTAGACCAAACATCATGCAAAATTGAAGGGTATATTCAGGACCACAGTAAATGGACTGCATTCATGGGAAAATGAGTGGACCAGCCTAATAAGAAACTGAAAAAATGCATTCTTTTTACTTACAAGGTGATTAGCACAAAGAAGTCCTTGCCTTAATCACCTTGTAAGTGACATATAAAAAGAAGAAGTCTAGCAGTATGTATTTGTTCAGCATTATGGCACTATGACATAACATGTGTTCACATAATTATGACATAACAGATGTTCAGGGTCAGATCACAATGAACTATAATGTACTTGTAATGGAAAATTCTCTTCAACTCATTTAAGTTTACTGTATCTATGACATCAAGAAAAACACAATGGAAATACATATGGTTGAAGACAAAAGGCTCTGAAGTCTTTGAATAATAAAGACAAAAGAAACTGATGACATTCATGATATATGAAGGTAGCTATGTCATCAGTTGTGGATAAGATGATAAGTCTCTGTTACAACATGATACAAAAGAAAAAAAGGCAGTTATTCAAATTAAGTTGATTATACATACAAACTGTTAAACCTGGGAAAGAGAAGATAATTTAGCATTATGAGCCAAAGTATGTTCATGAATAAGGGTATAAAATACAGTCCCAGAATACTCTTGCATGTTCATGAATAAGGGTATAAAATACAGTCCCAGAATACTCTTGCATGCCAGAGGTATACTGAATGAGTAGGGTCTCTAAACAAATTGTAAAATTTTGAGCGTCATTGGAAATACTGAATCAGAATTATGTTGATATTTGAAAGCAAAGTAAACAGCAGCAAGTGTGAAAAGTAAAACTTGATTTATGGTGGAAAGCACCAGTTAAGTACCATACACTATGTAAAAAAAAATGTTTACTTTTTCTTGTTCCTGGACAGAAAGTGTTGGTTCCCAATTACTTACGCCTAAAGTAAATTGAAAAGACCAATTTTTCTCTTCAAACTTTGCTTTTGTGACCTGGGAGCATATAATGAAAACATGATGGGAGACTATATTTGGGGGCTGATACGTGAAAGTGATTTACATAACAGTCGCAAATATCGAGAAACTACTCACTTCTAAACATTTTTGTATAACTTTAGTATAAATACATGTAAATCTTGATTCATATGTTGTTTTATTCAGAACTTATGTAAATGAAAATGTACAAATTTGTCCGTTTTTACATATAAAGCAGGTTAATTTCTAAATTTCATTATTCAGGTCACAAAAGCAAAGTTTGAAAGGAATAATGGCCATTTTCTGTACTTTTACAACACAAACAATTAAAAAATAACACATACTATCCAGGAACAAAATTTGTATTACATAGTGTTACGTGAGCAGGTATGTGGAGGGCCAAGCTCCGAATTTCTTTATTTAGTATTTTGAAGAGAGAAACTGAAACATGCTTACCATTGTGGTAATAAACGAATTGTGTAAGCAAGGAAGTTACAAAAGGTTAAACGCGATGAAAAAGATGAATCAATGATCAGTTTAAATAAATCTCATCAACAAGTACATTAAGAACTCAGAATTTTGGTCACCTTCGTCGACATCGTAAGAGTAACTTAAAAAAGAAAGATTAGTCATAGCCCAAAGGTAGGTCTAGCTATTTTGAATTGTATATTACCTCTATAATATTAAATGTATTAATGAAAAAGAAAAACACCTGAAAAACTTTTGGAGCACTAACAAGGCTTGCAAGAGCAGAGGACAATGTCGCTGCAAAAATTCCAGCATAGGTTAAAGGTCCAAAGGCTGAAATTAGTTCCATGACCTGAAGAGAGTAAAAGGTAAAATCAAAAAAGTGAATTTAAAGTTTGAAACGTTTCACATTAAAAGTGATAAAATAAGTTGTGTATTTTTATACTTATTAAATGACAAGTTTACCTCAACAACAGCACATACTGAACAAAAAGCAACAGGATTAAAAGTAATAAAACGTCGGATCTAGCTGATATAAGAACAGATCCATAGCTGAAGAAAACTAACTAACCTGATAAAAGTTCATAAGTCCGAAATGGCATTTCCCTTCAGGTCCATATGAACAGTTTTGTATCATTTCAATTGTCCCATTTGCTACAAACAACTCGACTCCATTAGCATCACGAAGACATACACAACCAGAAATTATGGCAAACAAAATATACATTGTACATGTAATGAAAATAGCCAGAAATGTTCCTTTAGGGATGGCTCGTTGGGGGTCCTGTAATATATTCAAAATCCTGCATCAGTTTGGTATAGTTCTATTGAGTTTTGTGTTGGTTTTAAAATTCTTTCACTGCTAATAATAATAACCTTAAGTTAAGAAGAGAAGCCAGTTTCTTCCATGGTTTTATTGACAAACTGAGGTGATCATTCTTAAACCAGATTATAAACTAAAAAATGTGGTGGTGGATGATACAATAAATAAAAAAAATTCTAACTTTCACACAGTTTTATTTATGACATATTTATTATTACCACACCAAACATTGCGCATAAGCCTTACAAACTGTATTTGTGTATACTTAAAAGATGTGTGGTGTCTCAGGCTGACTATGTTAATGAGATAGCAGCGCAAGTAAAGAAAGTAGGTGTCCTTCTCACAGTGTTTCACACGATTAAGTAATAGAAAGTCATGGGCTGAAGTCAAAAGGTTACAGGTAAGAGTGAGATGCAACTATAACTCAATAACTGACTCTTCAAATCAGCTTTTTGTGGAGAAGAAACTTCAGCTGATATTATGTATTATTGTTAAGGTGTTGGACTTTTTTTATTTATTGCATTCCTCCATAGAAAGCACTACCATGATGTCAGAGATACATAAAATGTTTGTGTGGCCTCCCTCTCACACCATGTGTATGTTGTGTTACAGAAATATGGCAAAAGTAGCTGGCCAAGGTGATGGAAATCATTTAAATTAATCCATGAACCTAAATTAATTCCTGGACATTGAAAAGGGTTAATTGGGTTGCAAACTCAATTTCATTGAAAGCCAAATATCCGAGCCACTTTTACTACTCACTGCAAAAAAGTAATTGTTTAGCATTTCAGTCATGCGAGAAGCAAATTTTTATTTTTTAATTTGCATCACATTTTGAGATGCAAAAAATAGTGTGATAAATTCCCAACAATATCCTGCTAATGAAATACAATTTTGTTTCAACATCATTCATGCCCTTCTTCCATCATTTCGAAAGTGAATTTTAAGCTTCACAGGAAAGACAATATTGGCTGGAATATATGTGGCGCCTTCTATGAATATAGTTTCTTTTAACTTCCGTCAAAGATAACAACTGCTCAATAACAGTAATGATGGGGTGTGAAGGAAATTGTGAACCCTCATTAACATGCCCCTTGTTCCAGACGATCATCCCACAAAGTTGGTTAAGATTGGTCTAGCAGTCTAGAAGTAGTTAGATAACAGATACACTGATATTTGTGCTTTATTTATCGATCTCTATATATGGTGTATTTAAACATTCAACTACCATGTGATATACATGTATACAACATTAAAACCAATGCCACATAACATACTAATGATAACAATATGTCTATAAGCAGTCACATATTTCACATAAATGAGCTTGAAGTAATAAAAACAATCAGTTGAGAATATGGAATCATTTCATTACTCTCTGTTGCAGTAGAGCCCAGCATGGCCAGGTGGTTAAGGCACTTGACTCATAATTTGAGGGTCACGGGTTCAAATCCCCGTCACACCAAACATGCTCGCCCTTTCAATCATGGGAGGCATTATAATGTACAGTTAAGCCCACTATTCATTGGTAAAAGCGTAGCTCAAGAGTTGGTGATAGGTGGTGATGACTAGCTGTCTTCCCTCTTGTCTTACACTGGTAAACTAGGAAAGACTGGTGTAGATAGTCCTTACATAGCTTTTTGTAAAATTCAAAACAAACTGTTGCAGTAGAAACACATTTGAAAACATTTTAAATAAAGGTTTTCTTTATTGAAAGGTTAAAACTCATGGAACATGAACATTTATTTGAATGATTAAAAACCAAAAATGAACAACAGTTTATAATACACATCTTTATTTAAGCCAATCAATGGTTGTAATCGTCACTACACGTGATTCAATGTGGTTTAATGCAACCTTCAGCAGTGTGAAAACCAGTTACTGTGTGCATCAAAAGTACAAAGGCCATGACTGTGCAAAATTAGCTTAAATTTAACAAAAGTTTATGATAGACTGTAGTTTCTAACTTATTTTTGTTTTTTTTAACAAGTACTTCCAAAAACTTTCAGATGCTGTTTCTTTATACTTCACGAATAAATTAAATAAAGGGTTTCATGGATATTAAAGTAATTACTGAGCTCTAGAAAGTTCTTTACCATGCTACCATATCATGAATGTATCAGACACACCTAATCCATATTTCTGGTTTAAGTTCAGTTTTAAATCTATCTATAAAGAGATTCCAAAACATAGGAGATAAATGAGAACCCAGCTAAGCCTTATTTGTTTATAGATCTAATTACTAAACTGAAAATAAGAATTTTAAAACACAAGTTTTTGTTAAGTTTATTGTGTCTACAAGTTCAGTGAAAAGTGCATTGTTTACACGTAATCGGTCTTCAGAATAATTGGTATACGCATCAACAGGTGCTTTAGTGAATTGTGATACAATGTAAAAAAATGCAAACATTCGTCGCTATTTAGATTAGTCTTACGTATCTGTTTAACAAATTCTATGGAATGTTTAAAGAGATAAGTATCCTTGTAACTTAAGAAAGAACACTTATGCGATAAAAATTCAACAATGTTGTAGAAGTATGAAACTATGGGTCTGTAGATCTCAGATTTTGTGAACATTGGGTAAAGGATAAAATCTTGGAATTACAAAACTACTCGAACTAACAATTTGTTTCCTTTGGAGAAGTTAGGCTTAAGAAATCTATTTTTTTTCTTTAACCAATTCACAAAGTCTTAAGAGCATTGGTTTTAATCTTTTTATACATACCATTGTTTAGTAACAGTTAAACATTCTTAGCACATCCCTTTTTATTTTGGATACAATATTCAACAATGAAATAGAACAATATCAAACCATGTGATATCACATAACATCATGTGGTAATATCTGTACCAATTTTGAATATCACCAAGGATATTCATGTTAAGACACCATCTGTTCTTGTGGTAGATTGTATAAAGTTTGGTGTGTTGTTGTTGTTTTTTTATCACACTGCTTGTTTCATAGAATTTTTTTAGAAATCTATCTGTGCCATTTATTTGGTCTTGTAAACACAATTATAATGCACAACTTAATCAATGTATGTGCTTAAATCACATTTACTATGTGTTTGACTTACGGAAAGGTCTCCACTAATATTTGCACCAGCTAGGATTCCTGTCGCTGCTGGAAAAAATACCGAAAACACAGAGAAGAAATCTTCTCCACGGAAATTGGGTCGAAGGTTTTCTTTGATCAGAGCAACTGACAAAACCAAACGTATTTAAACGTCAATATACAGTGTTCATAAATGTTCCACATCATCAGACACAAAAAATTGTTGCGAGTACAACTGGAAATAACTGGTATTTATGCATGAATATTTATACAATTAACCGGGCACAAAACTGAAACTATGGCACAGAAGGGACCACTAAAACTAGATGCAAGCAGCCAGGTATAGTGATTATGGAATTTCAAATATTTTAAAAAACGACAAATATTTTTCTTTAACTTTCAACTGATAAACAGAAAAAAGTGAAGAGTGACCATCATAACTGTTTTCATTTAGGTCTGGATGTTGATCTTTATGTATAAATTAACATCATACATGTCCAAAAACAAAATGAGGAAAAACTAATGATTGGTTAAAATTTCTGATACCTTTGTACTAGCTTGTATACTTTGCATTTTCTTAAAAACGTTAATAACTGTTGCTAGGCATTGAACTAATATTGTTGTGTCATTTTAAATGTGGGAATAATTCAATAAAATCAAACTTTGACCTTCTTAGGTCACCTTCAGGTTAAGAAAGTTTGATTGTGACCATTGCCGAACATGTCGTAGGCTCACAGGTTCAAAGAAAAAGAGTTATATTCCATTCTTCTTAAGTAGTAACAACACATGCAAAATATGAAAGAATGTATCAAGACCGAAACTTACCATCCCAACCCACAAACCCTCTAGCCTGCTGGATGATGTTTGGTGAAAGAAGACAACCAATCAGAAAGTTCCCCATAGCAATCAAAAGTATAACAAGCAAAAATATCTGAGCCTGAAAAGAAAAAAGAAAGATGTTTATAGCTATCTTGAAATTTTGTATAATATTTAAAATAAATTGAAAATATATAGTAATCAGTCTATACCCAAAATATAAAAAGGCTTTCAATGTTCCAACTGAATACATGCATATGTATATGTGTAGCCATATCTATACACTTATTCAATAACAGAATCTAATTTCAGTAGATCAAACTATTTAACCTCATATATATGGTCTTTTACTTCAGCATTATCGTAGTAAAAACTTCATATTTTTCTGTCCATTTGAAATCAGTGTATGATATTACAGCCCAACTTTAGTAGCAATACTTTCACACAAGATGACACACTAGATATACTGATTTTGTGAGGTTTCTAATAACAACGACAAAAGTTACAAAAAGTGACACTTCAGTTGCCTTAGAAACACCTAATCCTCTCACAATCAGCTTAAGAAACACTGTAGGTGTTTTTAATTGTTATTGTTTGTGAAAACTAAGCATCAGCTGCAGTTTTGTTCTGTTTTATCCAAAAGGTGTAATTGTACAAAACCGATTCACACTGCATAAAATTAGTTGCTTACTTTAAACTTAACCACTTAAAAATGTTAACAAATACATTCTACATTCTACCTGCTAATTTTAATATTAGGCAACAATTTTATGAAAACAGAAATTAGAAATTTTATGATTCGTTTTGTTATTTTTCGATATGTGTCTGCTCACTGCTTCTCGAGGCACAAAATTCATTTTTGCCTTGATATAAAAGTAAATACACCTGTTATTCCACATTTTGTGGGAAGCATTGTAATTATTTATTTGATTCATAAAAAATACTGTTTGATGAAAAGTAATGTACTGATTAGTTTTGACTTACTCTGAATACATATAGCATAAAAGAAACAACAGAAAATATAGGCATCTTATTGAAGCTCAACATATCTGACAGATAACACTCATACAGTTTACCTTTGATTCCCATTGAGTTCCAATCATTGTTATTCCAAGCAAAACCACTACTGTCACACTTCCGATGATACGGACGTCATTCATTTCTCCATCAATTATAATTAACTGATAGGACTATAAATAAAAAAGAATTGTTCTTTTATTACACAGCTCAAATTAGTTAAGATAAAATGTTTTTTTTCCTTCTTAGAACCACAATTTTTCATCTTGTCGAAATGACAACATTTAGCAGAACATATTTGCTACACAAGAAAGTTGTCTTTGTAGCCAAAATATGGTAAATATTTTAAAATAGCCAAATCATAATATTTACTACAGTTCAATTTGTGTGCCAAATCATAATATTTACTACGGTTCAATTTGTGTGCCAAATCATAATATTTACTACAGTTCAATTTGTGTGTCAAATCATAATATTTACTACGGTTCAATTTGTGTGCCAAATCATAATATTTACTGCAGTTCAATTTGTGTGCCAAATCATAATATTTACTGCAGTTCAATTTGTGTGCCAAATCATAATATTTACTGCAGTTCAATTTGTGTGCCAAATCATAATATTTACTGCAGTTCAATTTGTGTGTCAAATCATAATATTTACTGCAGTTCAATTTGTGTGCCAAATCATAATATTTACTGCAGTTCAATTTGTGTGCCAAATCATAATATTTACTGCAGTTCAATTTGTGTGTCAAATCATAATATTTACTACGGTTCAATTTGTGTGCCAAATCATAATATTTACTGCAGTTCAATTTGTGTGCCAAATCATAATATTTACTACAGTTCAATTTGTGTGCCAAATCATAATATTTACTACGGTTCAATTTGTGTGCCAAATCATAATATTTACTGCAGTTCAATTTGTGTGCCAAATCATAATATTTACTGCAGTTCAATTTGTGTGCCAAATCATAATATTTACTACGGTTCAATTTGTGTGCCAAATCATAATATTTACTGCAGTTCAATTTGTGTGCCAAATCATAATATTTACTGCAGTTCAATTTGTGTGCCAAATCATAATATTTACTACAGTTCAATTTGTGTGCCAAATCATAATATTTACTACGGTTCAATTTGTGTGCCAAATCATAATATTTACTACAGTTCAATTTGTGTGTCAAATCATAATATTTACTACGGTTCAATTTGTGTGCCAAATCATAATATTTACTGCAGTTCAATTTGTGTGCCAAATCATAATATTTACTGCAGTTCAATTTGTGTGCCAAATCATAATATTTACTGCAGTTCAATTTGTGTGTCAAATCATAATATTTACTGCAGTTCAATTTGTGTGCCAAATCATAATATTTACTGCAGTTCAATTTGTGTGCCAAATCATAATATTTACTGCAGTTCAATTTGTGTGTCAAATCATAATATTTACTACGGTTCAATTTGTGTGCCAAATCATAATATTTACTGCAGTTCAATTTGTGTGCCAAATCATAATATTTACTACAGTTCAATTTGTGTGCCAAATCATAATATTTACTACGGTTCAATTTGTGTGCCAAATCATAATATTTACTGCAGTTCAATTTGTGTGCCAAATCATAATATTTACTGCAGTTCAATTTGTGTGCCAAATCAAAATATTTACTACGGTTCAATTTGTGTGCCAAATCATAATATTTACTGCAGTTCAATTTGTGTGCCAAATCATAATATTTACTACAGTTCAATTTGTGTGCGAAATCATAATATTCACTACAGTTCAATTTGTGTAAGCCTAATACGTATTTCTGAGAAATACAAGTTTATAACCAACCTGAAGCAGGTCTTTTAAGGTTTCCCCAAAGCCTACAACATACATAGCCACAGCAACTGCACTTGCTAGAGAGAATATTAAACCAATGGCACCACCAAATTCAGGTCCCAAGCTCCGTGAAATCATGTAGTATGATCCACCTAAAGGAATAAAAATATAGTTTTATAACCATAAAGTGTCATATATATAAAATAGTTATTTAGTAGTTTTAAAATTTTAAAATATAAAAGACTTTTTGAAAAACAAGACTTATGTATATTATACTTGCCATAAGACTGTAGTATTAGGCCCATTATTTATATTTTTAATGTTACATGCTATATCTGATCCCTCAGAAAGTTTAAGAATCTTAAGAGTACATAATACTAGTATCCCAACCACACTATATTAATTGCATCCATTGCCAATGGCCTTGTTTTGCTCATTCCAGAGCGTTTTGGGTTCACTGAAATACAAAAAACACAATAGTAGGCCTAATGCTAATATCAGTTTGTTAAGATGTATGCACAATAAGAAACATACACAAAGTACCATATTTATGCACCATGTTCACTTAAAATAGTTTATACTCCCAAGTCGAGTTTGAACAATGAAGTAGATTATTGGCTTGCTTGCATTATAATTTATACAGGAATTGTTTATAGAAATAACAAAGAAGTGGAATCGACTTTTAGTTTTATACCTGTAGTTCCTGCAAAGCTGAAAACAATTGAGTCACAATTAAACTAAACAATATGACCCACCTCCCTTTACCTCTCCATTGGTGCAAATGGCTGACATTGATATTGTTGTTAAGACTGTAACCACCATGGACAGAAGAATGACAACACAAGCTAGTCCTGAAACCAAACACAAAGCACAAGAAAAGCAGTCAGAATATATGCTCTGAATTTACCAAAGATCAGATGCTAGTTATGTTTTTTATAATTATTTATCATTACTTTAATCAGATGACACAAAAGCAAACACGTCATGCAGCATTACTGAATAAAAGGATTTTCAAAAGTGAGAAAAACTACTGTTGCAAATGGACATTACTCTGTAAAGATTTGTATCTATTATCCAAACTGTGAAAACTCATCAGTAGTTAATGTCCTCAACTACTAACATCTCGGTTTTCACACTATAAATGTACTTGAACATTTACAAAGCAGACCTAACACAGCTAAGTTAACACACACATTCACATATATACAGTAGGGAAAGAAACTTATTACATAGTCAATATAACCAGTGTTACAGTTACCTCGTAAGGCTGTATTAAAGAGTTGGTTCTAAAGAAAACTTATGGTCACGATTAGGACTTGTTTAATTATTATTTGCTCCATCGTGTGTATAAAGACATATATATATACAAACAAGCATGTCACTATATTTCAGATACATCGTTATAAAAATAAACAAGTTTATTTTTTTTATAAACATAAATAAAATCACAGCTTCGTGATGACGAAAAACCCACTTGAAGTAAAAATGTATCCTCAAGATTGCTGGTGAGTGTTAGCAATTTGATAGATAACAAACAAACTGAAAGAAAAACATTGGGTAGTTAGAATGTATACCTTGTTTCAGTTTCTTAGGTGAAACAAAAAATAATAAAAGCAACAAACAGAAATAAATAAAGCTCTGACTCACCAATCCCAGCTTGTCCTACAACCCAGGACAACCGAATGAAGAGCATAACACCCCAAATGTTCAGTAGGCATCGTATCTAAACAAAGATTGAACCTAGTGACAGTTAAATATTACATAAATTACATATCTTTGTACATTGTCAGGCTGTCAAACAACTACATGGTAGTCTGACATAATCTGTTGTGTTATATATTGTTGACTCCAGTATAATTCAGTACACAACTACCCAAGCACATAGTTATCTGGCAAATTATTACTAAAGCAAAGTTATCCAGTACATAACTATCCAAACAGATAACTACCTCAATGTACAGTTATGAATATACAACAATAATCTGGGTGTGTTTCTAATAAGAACTAGCAGGCTTAAGTTGGTCATCAAACACAATAAATTACTATAACTCAGACAAATAAGTGGTATTTATTAACACATAATTACCACATTGAATAATTACTCAACACAAGTACAATATAATTACTTACAGCATTTTAATTTGTTAACCAGTATGCATATTAACTTTATGCCTGCACATTATCAAACATCAATTAATTAAAAAAAAAGTTGTTTCCATAATAAAAGTCCATAAGTCGAACAATTTTCAAAATTCATTATCAGACGTATATTGCAGCTTACTTACAAAAACTCCCTGTATCCAACCAAATTTTATAGTGTCTGTGGTAACCACTTCTCTCTTGAGAGATTTGTGATTCTAGAAAAAAACAACAATAGATATACAGAATGAAAATAATCAGTGATGTCGAGAAACCCACTTGTTGAAAATTTTATATGCAAAAATGGCTCGTTTGGGTTCAGAAAATATTTTAAATAGAAGAGCGAACAACGTTTCGACCTTCTTCGGTCATCGTTGTTCGCTCTTCCTATTTAAAATATTTTCTGAACCCAAACGAGCCGTTTTTGCATATAGAATGAAAATATATTCTAACACTAATTTCAACTAGTAAAAAAATTAATGCATATTTATACTAAGATGACAACTGATGGTGTATATATATATAGTCCCAGAATAATCCAAATGTATCACAAAAATACTTTAGCTGTTTTGATAACGAGTGTGCACATTACTATCTACATATCCATTTCATGCACTTCAATGAAAGTAAACAAAGTGCAAATCTTAAAACAGTTTATATACATATTAAAAGCTTGTTAAAAATTTTAAAAATGTTTTAATGCTAGGTTAGAATAATACCATAAGTTTATTCTCTGATAATATTAAATACTGTAAAGTTTATCCCGAACTACAATAAAGCAAAACCGTATTCAAAGTAAAGCATTATTATTTTTCTTTATTGAATATAAGGTCCCCCTGCTAGCATTGTGGCAAGTCTATGGACTCACAACATTAAAATCAGGGATTCGATTCCCGTTGGTGGACTTGGCAAATAGCCCAATGCTATAAGGAAAAACACACACACACACACACACACAAAGAAATACAGGCGCTTTTATTGTTTTGACATTCAAAAGCAATATATAACAAACACAAACAGATTTCATGAAGTCAACCCTACCATTTAGATTTACACTGTTACTTGATGCATACAAAGATTGAAACTTTCCTTCAAGCTTTTATGTAAACAAAATGCAAAAATGATGCTACACATGCTAGTATGTTGAGGAATTATGATAATCAATGATTTATGGTGCTGAAAACGTAGCAAGGGGTAAAATAACATCATATATTTCAGTATGAGTTGTGATAGGCAAATTTGTAAATTTCACGGTAGTGAGCATATTGTAATTAATAAATGTACAACACCTTTTATTTGAAGTACTTACAGATATTGTCAACTTCTTTAATCATTAAACGGCCCAGCATGGCCAAGTATATTAAGGCGTTCGATTTGTACTCCGAAGGTCGTGGGTTTGAGGGGGTTTGTGGAAATTAAAATCTCTGACTTTTGTATAACTGACACCAAAACTATCCCACATGCTTCGTGTAATAGGAAAGTCGCGTGCAAAAATTATTTATACACTTGAACAATTAATTCCTACATTTTCTGGAGTTTACTTATGCATGGAATATGTGAATACGTGAACACTGTCGCTGATAAATAACCACTTTTCCAAAACGCAATGTTCTATATTGCCACATTTAAATTAACTGTCGGGTCTCTAACCTCAATGTTCAGCAACTAGTCAACTACTTGCTGTGAAAGAACTGGGCTTTAAAAATCATATTTTCAAAGCATCAGCTGTATGCTTAAACATTCGTTTGCTATATCTGTACGAAAATATATTACACAGTATTTTTTTTTTAATTACATCCATGTGTCTCCGATATTCTATATTCACAAAGACGCGTTGTCAGGTAGTCAAGGCACTCGGCTCGTAATCCGATGTTTGGCGGTAGGTGGTGCCTTCCCCTTTATAGTCTTAAATTTAAAACAAACCAAATCACAAAGACGCGAAAAATTAAAAATAAATGTATGATAATATGATCCTTATCTGTTCTACGTGTATTTTCAACACTTGGGAAACAAGTATTAAGTTTCTATAATAACTTAAATTTTAGCCTAAATCGTAATGTAAAGCCACATTATATACAATTCAACTGTTTTGTAATCTCTTCATTACAATACTATTATACAAGATATGGATTGTTACATCCTACTATACGATGCAGTAAACCGAGAGCGTAATTTACTATTTTTTTACATCAGAAAAAGTTTCCGACTTTTTCAACAATAATTCAAAACAAAACATGTTCACGTGATGACGTAATCTTAAATTGTCGTTGAATCACTGTTTCACAATGCGTTAACCAACAGGAATTTGTGAAAACTTATTAAAAAAACCGTATTGCACCATGTCTCGTATCACCAGTGCTATGTTCCACTACAAACTGCGTCAATCGATATTACGTCACTACCAGACATTCTCCAGTACAAGTTGCTTATGACAAAAAACAAAACCATGACTTCCTGATATCCTATGACGAAACTATATTACTCCATACAACTACAATATATGTGTGTATATTTAATAGCTATGACATATATGTATAAAGTATCCTATTATCTTATTTTTACCGAAGTGAATTAAAGTAAACAAGAAACAATTTCTAACACTTATCATTTGATAATATATATTTTTGTACGATTTCCGAAAATTGTTATTGTCCAACCTTTGTTCATTTGCATTTTTAATTTATTTTTTTTTAATTTCGCGCAAAGCTACTCTAGTGCAATTGCGCTATCCGTTCCTAATTTAGCAGTGTAAGACTAGGGGGAAGGCAGCTAGTTATCACCACCCACCGCCAAATCTTTGACTACTTTTTTACCAACGAATAGTGGGATTAACCGTGAATTATAATGCCCCTACAGCTGAAAGGGCGAGCATGTTTGGTGCGACCGGGATTCGAACCCGCGACCCTCGGATTACGAGTCGATCGCCTTAACACGCTTGGCCGTGAAGGGCCATTTTTAAAAATAATTAGTTGAACAAATGCGTAACCTCTCAAACGACTTTTAAAATATTCATTCACAGTTATGGCTACTACCAAGTTTCCAAAGTGGCTCAGCGGTATGTCTGCGGACTTATCGCTAAAATCCGGGTTTCAATACCCGTGGTGGGCAGAGCACAGATAGCCCATTGTGTAGCTTTGTGCTTAATTCAAAACAACAACAAAGTCTGGTTGTGTGCCGTTGTTTTTGCTCGCTGTGCGCGACCTTGGAAGGTCAGATTAGAACCTGATCTCTTCCTCCCTAACCAGATTTAAAAACACAAGTTGGTTCGTTTTAACTTTCGCGCAAAGATACACTAGGGTTACTTACTCTTGCAATTCCTTATTATTTATAACGTTTCGCCTGCCTAGAAAGGGCGTTCGCACTATAACAATTAGTAATACGTAGTTAATAAATTCAAATTGTTTCCCATGTATCTCGGTGAATTTTGCAAAGAGAATTTCCAGACTTCAAATCGAAATTCTTGGAAGTATTTTAGTTATGATATAGAAGAGATTCACTGTACCTATTATTAAAGCCAATAAGAAGAATTGTGGAGGGCCATTTAGACCAAAATGTGAAACACTCTCAGCTTAGATCTGCAAAATATATATACAAACTAAATACTCAAACTATGCTTCGTTCTTCTTTATGGCTAATTATTTTGTTTTTGTGTGTCATCATTTCTTATGAAAATCAGAGGCCTCCAATAGATAGAAATGGGTCCTAGCCTCTGAACCTTTGAGAAGGCCTTAAAAGATAAAAGTGGGTCCTAGCCTTTGAATCTTTAAGAGGGCCTCAAAAGATAGAAATGGGTCCCAGCCTCTGAACCTTTGAGAGGGCCTTGCTGTCAGATGAATCAATAGTGACACTTGTCTTCTTTCTTTTGTCTTCTTTAATTCAAAAGATCTCCACACTTTAACTCAAAAGAAATGTACTCAGTTGATTTACTGATGAAATAATCCCAACTAAATGCTGTATATGTATGCAGGACAAATTTATTGCATTTGTTTATCCTTAAATGCACCCCCACTTTGATGTTTTTGCTTCAGTGAAATTTTTTTATCCAAAACATTTTTTTACTTAATGAGAAACAACAGTTAGCTTGTTCTGAATTTTTGTGTAAAGCTACACAAGGGTTATCTGCACTAGCTGTCCTTAAATTTAGCAGTGTAAGACTAGAAGACAGTTAGCCATTATCACCCACTGCTAACTCTTGGGCTACTCTTTATATCATCAAATAGTGGGACTGACAATCACATTATAATGTCCTCATGTTTGGCAGAAAGAGGATTCAAACCTGCGACCCTCTTCAGATTGCAAGTCGTGTCCTAACCACCTGGCCATGCATGGCCTACAAAAAACAATGGAAATCATAAAATAGGTTGCTTTCTACTTCCCATGTAATTATTTTTCTCGCTATAAATGTTTCATAATAAGACCAGTGCTAGATGAGTGTTGCCAGATGCCTCAGGTATTGTCCCTATAATTTAATGTGTACATCATTCAAAATTTTACATTTATTTTAGGTTTTGCTTCATTACAAAGCTGTAACAGCAAAACATTTAATTAATGAAGCTAACTTCTGGAAATATGGATTTTTTTATGTATATTTCAAGAAATACTTCATGATAAACTCCAGTTTGCCTTAAAAAAAGTTTGGAATAGTGTTATAAACAGAGCACTTGAATGGTCAACAAAATCATAGTAACTATGGAGAACCAAAACAGTAAATAAAAGACAATGTGATAGAAGGTAAAAGGAGATATTTACTACTTCACGGGTTGAAAAAATAAAAAGGGCAAATTATTTAGTAGTAGTTTGTTTTATAACACTCAGTGTGACATTATGAGTAATTTTCAAACACATCCAAATGTTGTTGGTTTTATCTACTATGAAGTTATAACAGTCTGTTAAGGTTATTTGATAACTTATTGAAAATTGCATTCTAATACACTGTAATTACAAAGGCCATTAAAGTTAGAATTACTAAAAGGGAGACATATATTATTTATACACAAGCTAAAAGAAGCTTAGAAATATGACAAAAATATAAGTATTGGGTTATCATATGTTCGATAAACTGGGCCTCCTACATTTACAAGTTTCTTAAGTGGTTAGAACAAAATAACAGTGCCACAAGTACAAAAAAACTAAACACACTACATACTATTTATAAACTAGAAAGAAAAACTTTATGGACAGAAAAAAAAGCCAAATTTACTTTGAAATTTAAATGCAAATAAAATATGTGTAATTCACTCTCTTGTCATATCCCATTTGTTTGGACCAAAAGTAAAACTTTATGAAGCACACAGAATCATAAACATAAAATAAATTATTCACAACATTTTGTGTAGATTTTCAATGTAGCTCGAAAATGGGGTAGATATATTTATTTATCATTTTGTGTGTGTTTTTAATATTATGTTTACATCATTTGGAAAACTTTTTATTTATTTATTTCAAGAATATTAAAATTAATACATTGCTGCGAAGTAATATAGAACAACATGCTTTGTTAAAAACAGCCAAAAAAGCCCGAGCAGTAGAAATAATTTTTAAGATATGGATCTAAAAATAAAATAATTCTCTAAGATGCATTGCTAATAAAATACTTTACACTGAGATATTTTCATGTAATTACAATGTAAAGGTATAAATAGTTTTGTAAGAAAATACACGTAACATACTCGAAACATGAAATTCACATTTCATACAATTTAACCTATTAGTTTTGCATGAGACATTTCTCTTTCTTTAAAAAACTAAAATCAACATTTGGTAAAGCTTCCCTTATGTAATGATGCAAACATCTGCGATTTTGTGTATTTTGGTTGGTATTTGAATATCCTAATAACTAATGATGTATTTCTGTGGATCTAACTTGTAATCTAAGCTCACTTCAAAATTCAAGCACAGGCTTTTCATTTGCCCATCTCACCCTTCCCATAATATAAACAACTGTGGGTTCAGTATGTGTGTGTGTGTGTGTGTGTGTGTGTGTGTGTGTGTGTGTGTGCAGATACTGTGAGTGTGTACAGAAAACAATAATTATATTAAATATAAATATCCAGTAAAACATGTGAAGAAGTCGTATTTTGGTTCACACTGCACTTTACTGTTAAACCTGTGTGCAAAACTTTCCACTGACTCAAGAACAGTTTTTATGTTTCCTTTTTGTGATGCACTTCCATAAACACAGTACGCATGATGAATGTAAACGATCTGCACCAACATCGAATATAGTTATCATCACAGTGAGGATCAGAGAAAATCGTTTTTTTGAAGAACAGCTCAATATACAATTGTAAAAACTACAATAAAACAGTCTATTCCATGATAACTGTATTTGTCAGTAGAAAAGAAATAAATAATCAAATCTCATACTCACAAGTATCATGTATACATGTCATTAACACGATTGAGTCAAACTGTTTGGAATAAATATCACTTTCTAAATGAATTTAAGAAAACAGCAAAACAACATTTCTATATAAAGAAAGTTTGTGTTTAAATACTTCAAGTTTTTGTGTTGTTTACACTCTTTCACATGTCTTTGACATGATAATAAAATAAACACAACTTCTTATTTATAAATATAACACTTCTGAATAGAAAGTGTAAACTTCTGATATAATTTACAAAAATACAGCAAAGCATTAATACAGTTAAATTAATATTCATTTCTTCGGTTTTTCTACATTAATTGCTTAAAGATTCTATAAATCTCCAGTGCAATGGTGAATTTATTTTCAGAAATTATGTAATCTATAATGTGCCAATACACAATAAATTGTACAAGCATAAGACTAAATGTTTGACAAATAAAAATCACTAGTTTAATTATTTACATTTCAACTTCACAAAAATAAGTGGTTTCATAAAAAAGTTGTATATTTATTCTGTTATAAGCTGATCTAGTAAGTTAATGCTTAAGTATAGTTTTATTAAAGATTGATCAATTGATCATAATAGTACCAAATAATCTTTTTAAACCTTATATTTTCAGTTAATTCTTCATATTGTTAATAAACTGTAAATGTAAGTTTAATGAAATGTTGAAAACATGATTTTGATTTTTTTTTTATTTCCATTGAGAGATTAATGTATTTACACCCATATAACCACTTCCCACTAGTAATCCAGAGCAGTGCAGAAAACACAAGCTATTGCTGGAGAGACTAAACCCATTGTTGAGATAATTGTTTACATTATTAGTTTAGTGAGGTGATACTGGTTTATAACTACTGCCAAGTAAGATAACAATAAAGTATATCTCATGAATATATCACAATAATAATTGTAACCGACTACCTTTCCAGTTGTTTACCTTTTTTTTTCCCCACACACACCTGTGAAAATCTGGAATCAAACCAATAAAGCATAATGATTCCACTTTTTATCTTAGATTGGTAATTGTTATTTACTCATATTTAACTGTTTAAATCTTTAGTATTACTGTGGGTTTCTTAATAAAGTTTCTCTACACTGTTAACAATCATGATAAACCTAGGGCTGTGACGTCAGAGACTTCATCTTTCTGAGACATTTATAGTTTTCTATTGTACACACTTTATGTCCTTTACCTATTTTTGTCTACCTTCTGTAACTACTCATAGTGGAGAACACAGAACAGCATCATGACAGTATCAAATTAAAATATGCTGTCATTAATAAACATTCGCGTGTATTTAAAATGAAAAGTTAATAAATGACCGCGTTACTTGAAAGTGATTTATAAAATTACAATAACGTTTTTGCACTTTGGCAAGATGTATAGTTTTACTACATTACATAAAACTAAAAGGTGTTCGATAACTAACTTCTCAATTACCAGATTCACAACATTTTCGATTTTGTTACTGGCGTTAATTAATATCCTTACCTTGTTCCCTCCTGTTTGTTGTTGGTATTGGTGTGTAGCTTGATGGAGTTCGTCCAGAGTTGGCCGGTGTAAGTATCCATGAAGAGACATAACATTTCGATAAAAGTCAACATTTGGTAAAACTTCTCTGGTATAATGGCGTAAACTTCTGACATTCTGTGTATTTTCGTAGGTATTTGAATTTCCTGAAAGTGAGACTGAATGATTTGTTGAAGATCCACGCCCATTACTGGTGTTAAGACCAAGTTCTAATTTGGATTCTAAGCTTATTTCTGAATGCAGTGCAGGTTTTTCACTGACAAAATCAACTTTGTCAACCTGAAATCTCGATTGCTTGGATCCATCTTGACTTTTTCCTTCCATTTAAGAGAACTTCTTAATAACAATTTTCAATGACTGAGGAAAAATTACATTACTGAATCAAGCATCCACCAAACGCCTTCACACATTTCTCCCAATCCTACTAATCATTAATACAGAGAAAGGACGATATGCAGCACCGCCCTCTACTATAAAAATTTCCAAGTAATGTAATAAAAACCTATATATATATATATATATATAATAGCTCTGCAGTAAAAAGATGATTTATATTTCTCATCGATGTTCTTTTTTAAAATAAATTACATTATAAACATGAGCATTCACCTAATATTGCTGATATGATTAAAAATACACTGACAAAGATTCGAAAAGCTAAGAATACGTGTTGTGAACTAATATTTGATAATTATTATTGAAACAAAAAATCAGTTTCATTTTACTAGTCCTAGGTGGCTTTAATACAATAAAACACACGCACTCATTTTCCTACATCTCTCTTTGTAATGGTGATATTTATTGCGATTGTTACATTAAAGTTTGAATAAAAAAAAACATAGTTTCATTTTATTATAACTTTCTTTACAAATATTCAGCCAACTTGAATTTAGTATTAAATGAACAATTTGTGAAATCCATGGGAGCTGTAATCGTACTATGTACCTTTTAAAAGTATACTTGATGCAACATACTGTAAGTTGAAACTACACAAATAAGAAATGTTAAGTATAAAGCGTTTGAAATGCCATATTGTTGTTTATATTATTGTTTTGACGTTTAAACCAATAAAATATGTTGTTATTAATTTAAAATAACATTTAGAAATTTCTAGAATTAAGTAGATCGATCATTTGACTGTAAACGGAAATGTATGGCGGCCTAGTGTCTAGACGTCGAGTCTCGTGCAAGAACAGACATGCGCGGATTGCTCTGGAGTTCTGTGGAAGTTACGCGATTGTTTGAGAAAAGTAGGCCTGCTAATATATAAACAGACGGAGACGCGAGAAAAAGAAGAATCAGACATTAGTTTTATTCAAAACAAGAGATGTTGTTTTTCGTTTGAGAAAGTTTAAACGTTTGCTGTGTGTTAATTTAACTTGGATTTGTGACTGGAGCTAGATCTACAGAAGCTGTGATTTTATTTCGTCAATCTTTACAATTCATTCGAATTAGTGGTTATACTGAGAGTCAACACGTACAGGACTGTTTAGGGGAGACCGAAGCGGAAAACGACAAGTTGAATCATTCATCGAAAACACCGTAAAAAGAACTTCGTCATTCTCCATTCAAACTTCGAAATTTCTTCGTGGGACCAAATTCACACCCTAGACTGGAATTTCGGATTTCTAATCTGGACTTTTGGACTTTCATTCTAGATCATATTATTAGATACAGGCCAGTAACATTTTGTATTGTAATTAATTTTGAAGGTTTAAACTTAATATCTGTCATTGTTGTTATGTAATTTATGTTATATCTGTTACATATATAATAGTTTATTGTAATAAATTATACAAGCTGTTATCTGTGTCTTTCTATTGCGTTCAGTCTACAGTCAACATACATAAAAAACGTAACAGAAAGTAACACAGTTCTCTGCAAGATAGCATTAATGCTTTGGTCAAAACAGGCAACAGTAAGAAATCAGATGGTCCAGAACCAATATGAATGCCATTAGCTCGATGAAGTCAATGCCGTCCATTAATACAGTTTTGGATTTATTCTACAGTAAATTCCATTATGTATTAAAATACTCCCAATTATTTCACCTTTTAAGAGGACCGGCATGGCCAAGTTTGTTAAAGCGTTTGACTCGTAATCCGAGGGTCGCGCGTTCGAACTCCGGTCGCACCAAACATGCTCGCCCTTTCAGCCGTGGGGGCGTTAGAATGTGAAGGTCAGTCCCACAGTTCGTTGGTAAAAGAATGGCTAAAGAGTTGGCAGTGGATGGTGATGATCAGCTGCCTTCCTTCTCGTCTTATACTGCTAAATTAGGGACGGCTAGCAAAGATAGCCCTCGAGTAGCTTTTTGCGAAATTAAAAAGAAAAATCAAAATAAAATAAACCATTTAAGATTGAATATTATTTTGTTATAGCACGCCTGTTGTGGTGAGCAGCAACATAATGCGATCGAATTAATCTTCTGTTACGCAGTTCGGTTCGTTCATATTAGGCCAAGATCGGCTGCAATCAAGTAATACATATATATATTTGCTTATTTTAAATGTTGGAAGTTGTTAAACCATTAAAATACTTCTTTGAATGGAGATATACTGAACCAAGTATAAGCAATTCGTGAGAATCCCATCGCAAAATTAATGAGAGCCATTTCGGGAGCACCGTAAAGTAGAAATTGAATGGCTTTGTTGCTGTATGTGTTTTCTTATAGCAAAGCCACATCAGGCTATCTACTGAGCCCACCGAGGGAAATCGAAACCCTAATTATAGCGTTGTAAATCCGGAGACATACCGCTGTACTAGCGCGGTCCGACTTTGTTACTCACGGATAGAAATAATTCTGTCGTGTTTAGCTTTATTTCTATTACCAACATTGTAAAGAAGACAATTAAAAAACTCAATATCTTCAGATTATACCTCAGTAATGTAGAATTTCCACACATATTCTCTTCCTCAGACTTGACAGCAAGTCTCAGGGCTCATTACGTTAAAACCCGGGTTTCTATACTCCAAGCAATAGAACATGGATATTCCAAAGTGCAACATTGCGCTTAACAATAAAAACAAAGAAAATTCTCTCTCGCTGTTAATAAGGTTTTAAACGATATACTTTATGGATATTAGGATAAATTCTTAAAAATTATTTACTTGGTCAAAACGACCAAATCAAAGTTTAAGTATAAAACGAACCATTTTTACAGGTTTGCATGAAATATTCTTTGTGTTTATTTATATATATGTATATAATATAGTAAACATTCAAAGTTTTGAATCTTTAGTTGTCTTAATTAAAGCCGAAAGTGCCTTTGATTGATCAACTATGTTGGAAGAAAAAAAACAAAAAACGTATGGGATTTATTTGTACAGCTGCTTGCTTATAAACAAAACATCTGTTTCCATTCGCAAAGTACTGTTTCCATTAAATGTATTCTGTTTGTACTTATTTTTAGAACATGAATTAGAACGTTTTTTTACTTTTGTTGTGAATGTTTTGCGTGTATTACTTTATATAAGCACACAACAACAACTTTAATGTACTAGTAGAGTGCAAAATTAACGTGTAATTGTTATGTTAAACTGACTAAATCACTGAATATATATATATTCGTTTGTTATACAGATATTTGAATCTTGTTTGTTTTACCTGGTTAAAACTCACTGGTGTCAATCTGGGGAGAGAGTTAGGGTTAGGGGATCCAAACCTCCAAGCCTTAATTTTTCTTTTGACAAATTTAAAACGACAAATTAATGGGTTATGTTTATGGAAAGTTGCTAATATTAATATACATAAATCAAAAACTCAAAATTTCTTTTTATATTTCTTCCTCTGGCTCTTACGTAATTTATGCTGTTGAAGTATCAGAATCGAAATGTTCTTTGCCATCAGAAATTTATTAATTTATTGTAAAGATTAAGGTTCATCTTTGTCCCTCACCCATATTTTGGTGAAACGGAGTCACTGTCAAAACTCTTGCATTTAATTTTTGAGATTCTGATAACTCATTCTTGCAGTGTTCTGGTGTGTCTTCTGGTTAGTGATAACTCATGTTTGGAGTTCTCTGGTGGGACTACTTATAATGATTTAGGTTCATCTTTGTTCCCTCACCCATATTTAGTGGAACGGAGTCACTGTCGAAACTCTTGCATTTTATTTCTGAGATTCTAGTACTTTTATCAAATGTTTGTTTCCATAGCAATTTCAGATGTAATATCTACTGATGAATAGTCCAAGGAAGATGATAATTAAGTTTTACAATAGCTTAGTACATTGGAGTCCAACCTGTTAACACAGCAGTTATAACATGCAATAAATGAATACCTTCTTCAGTGAAGGTCCGGCATGGCTAGATGGAATAAGGCGTTCGACTCCTAATCCAAAGGTCGCGGGTTCGAATACCCGTCACACCAAACACGTTCGCCCTTTCAGCTGTGAGAGCGTTATTGACGGTCAATCCCGCTATTCTTTGGTAAAATAGTAATACAAAAGTTGGCGGTGGGTGGTGATGACTAGCTGCCTTCCCTCTAGTCTTACACTACTCAATTAGGAACGGCTATCGCAGATAGCTCTCGCGTAGCTTTGCGCGAAATTCACAAACAAACAATGAATTTTCTATGCTAAAAAGGAACAATTATTTATGCTAGTGGCCACTCCGTTCTTAAAAATATGTTAATACAGTTTATATTAAATGTCAAGTTCACTATATGTACTTATTATTTACATCAAATTCCAAATATGTTAATATTAAGTACGAAAATAAGTGTTCCAAAGCTCAATATTTTTGCTTATATTTATCTGTAATTTAACATATTACATGCATATATATATATATATATATATATATATGTGTGTATAGAACTTTCAAACATCTTTCTTTATGTATAGGTTGTAAGCAACTACATCAAACTCCATATTTTTGTACGCATCTCTACAATGTACTTGAAATGAGGAGTATTTTTTTTGGATAAAAATGATTTCTGCTGACATTTGTTTTTGGTTTAATTTGTATGAATACGAGGATTTTTAACACTAAGTATTGCAGTTTTTACGTTAAAACTTGAACAATTCACTAAAGTCAAAAGTTTTCTGAAGGGCATACCTTAAATATTCAGCATCACTCAATAATTCTACAAACTGTATTCCAAGTTGTATTTTTGTTACATGTTTTGCGTTACTGAAAACTTTCAATGATTTATTTTGCCAGTGCTCTTTTCAGTAGAAGCTGATATCAGACAAGTTGTGAGTTTATTTTTGGTGCTTCAGTTAATGCCATCTGTTGACACACTGAGAAACATATATCGAAGTTTAAGATGCAGTTTCTTCCAGAAACAACAATAATTACATAATTTGGACTTTGAATTAGGATTTTCATGTTAAACTGACAAGCAAAATATTAGAAAAAATATTAGATTATAGTAAAAAACACTGTTCTTTACTCTTACGATCTTCAAAATTTAACAATCGAAAGGATATGGAATACCCAGACTTTCTTGTAAGTATTTTAGTTTCACAAATTATAATGGTAGGTACTTGGGTTTTTAAAACCCGGGGTGTTCGAAAATAAGTAGATTCTTCTTTTGCCTCTCTCGCAGGATTGTGCTTTAGAAGAACAATGACAGAAAAATAAAAAAATACTAAACACAATAGTTATTTATCTTCTGGATCTATTTTCGCAATATTTGCCTTATTCACCGAAGATAATAGAAATCTTGATTTTAGGATTGTAAATCCAAATATTTGCCGCTGTCCTACCAGGAAATCCTGGAGAGAAAGAATGGGGGCAAAACCATACTGGTCTTGTCAACAAAAAGCAACTTAAACAACCGAAACCATAGTGGACTTTGATCAAAAAGATAGGAGTCTCTAGATCCAGCTACTATAAGAACTCATCATATTCATCAGTTTCGAGGTAATTTCTTTCATCACCATATCTTCATTGGAACATGAATCACAAAGAAATATTAAATGTTATTACTATAAAATACCTCTTATCCTTTTCTTCCACATTTTCAACATGAAACTTTCTCGCAAACGAGAGTATGTGTGCAATCTGAAGTACACTTAAATAGCACTTTTGAGAGTTTCACTTTATTCAAGGTCAGGAAACTGAAAACATTGTGGAAATTTAACCACAAATTTTCAACTCTTTCGACTTTTGAGGATAAGAGGTATTTGATAATAATAATATTTAATATTTATTTGTGTTTTAAGGTCAAGAAGTTAAAATATGTGTTTAAACACCAGAATAATATTTATTAATTAACATTTTATCCAACACTTAAGACATTTTAAAACGCTTTCTCTTGACAATAGGCTTGTTTGCAGTCTAAATTAAGCATTAGGCCTAATATACAAACATGACATAAGGCTTAGCTGAATCATGATAAATTTTATTTTGCTTTAGGTTACAACTCAGTGTTATACAATTTCTGAAATATTTGTTGTATTTCAAAATTTGTAGTGCGCTTAAGGACTTACAATTTTGGTAAGAAATTTGAGAAAAACGATTTTAGGCGCCAGTTACATATGAATTTTTAAAACCAATGTTTCGTCTTTCCGACCTCCTCAGGTTTTAATATCCACAACTGTTTGATATTAAAATAGTCATTAAGTTATAAAACTATATATGTATATATATGTTGATGGTAAAAGTTGTTTAGAAATTACCGAATTCTGAATAAATTTTCTGAAGCTATAAAAAATAAGGATTAAAAAAACCTTTTCTAACAAATCAGTATGAATATTTGAGCACCCAACATAAACACCGTAGTTGAACTAAGAACAACCAGATGACAGTTTTGTGGTTAAGTGACGATATATATTATTGAGCATTACCTAAAAAGAAATGTGAAAGTGTTCTGGACAGAGTAGTAAAATAAGTATCTTATAATTTGTGACGATATCTTGGCTAGGATATATAAATCTAATACCGTTGTTTTTGATGTGTAGAAACTGGGGGGGGGACACTTAGATAACCCACATTCACTGGTCGGACGCCAATTCAGCCAATTTTCAAGATGCTGTGTGAAGAGTCTTGAACAGTATGGCCTTAAAAAATAAAAGTAGAAAATAAACAAAAAATTTTGCTTCTTTTGAATTTTCGCGCAAAGCTACACGAGGGCTATTTGCTCTAGCTGCCCCTAATTATTAGAATTTTTGTTTCTTAACTTGCCACCAAAAACCATTACTTTACCTATGGTTGAAGGAGAGATTCTGTGTTAATGTTTCGTAATTTAAAATTGACATAAAAAAGTGATAAAGAAAAATAAGTAAAGCTCTGTTTCAAAAGAAAACACTGCGAAATTATAATTCTCCTTATGTTTATCAACTTATAAATTGTTCCATAGATGGCGCCTAATTAACAGAATTTTGGGTTCTCATCTGAGCTACAGTTTTATTCTCGTGCTGGAAAACAAAGCTGTCTGTGAAAGCTGTTTGTCGATTTTTAGAGCATAGCTACTCGAAAGCTGCGTTTAGTATCCCTAATTTTGAAAGTGACAGTAAAAAAATTTGACAAATCCAAATCTTCACGACAAGCTGTCTGCGCTACCTCATTGTAGGCAACAAAATCAAATTTTTGGGGTGATAAGTCTTCAGACTCACCGTTAAGTTACCGGTGGGCACTCTGAAGTCACAGATAAGAGGAAGAGCAGTTAGATAGCTCTTGGACTATTCTTTTACCATTGAATAGTAAAATTGACCGTCACGTTATAACATTTTCATGGCTGAAATGGCGAAAATTTTTGGCGATGGTTTTGATTCCACGACCGACAGATTTCAAGTTGAGAATCCTAACCGCTAGGGCCCCTGTGATTTGTTTGTTTTTTTAATTTCGCACATAGCTACACGAGGACTATTTGCGTTAGCTGTCCCTACAAGCTGTTTAAATCTTTTAAAATATTTCAAGAACTGAAAATGGTGAGCTTATTCCTATGTTCGTACTGAACAAATTTGTTTGTTTGTTTTGAAATTTCGCACAAAGCTACTCGAAGGCTATATGCGCTAGCCGTTCCTAATTTAGCAGTGTAAGACTGGAGGGAAGACAGCTAGTCATCACCACCAACTTTTGGGCCACTTTTTTACCCACAGATAGTGCGATGACCGTTACATTATAACACCCCCACTGCTGAAAGGGCGAGCATGTTTGGTGCGACCTGGAATCGAACCCGCGACCGCCGGATTACGAGTTGAGTGCTTCAACTACCTGGCCAGGCCGGACCTACTCCTTGTGAGAGAGTATATATTACGTATCGTAATAAAGTTAATATCAGGTCAAGACAAAACGTAATTCGGTTTTGTTTCTTGCTGTGTAAACGTAAATAATTCGCTCATGATTTTAGGACCAGAAGAAGAAGGAAGGTGCTCGGGCTGTAGGGTTTTATAAATTTCTGTAAAGAATGTATTTTATGAATGTTTTTAATTTTTTTGAAGTTATTTAATCCATAATACCATTAAATATGTGACTAAATAAGACTGTATAGATATCCACGTTTCTTTCGTTGTTGTTGTGTTTTACGTTTTAGATGAGAGAAAAATCCTCAGATCACCTAAAACTACATGCGATTCATGTAAAATATGTCGTGCTGTTCGAAAGGAGGAAAGAAAGTTCTTCTGTGATGGATAGATATAAATGTATATAGATGTAAAGACGGATGAACAAAGAGGCTAAGATCAGTGATCACGTGTGGATAAAAGGTCTAATGGAGTATTTCAAATGTAAGATGCATAAATATATAGAGTTAAATATATACACGAACCTAATGGATAGATAAGTAGCTTCAAAAGGTTTTGACATAAAACGCTAGCTATCGCACTTCTTTCGTCGATTTCCTTTTCTTCTTTTTCTCTCCAACAAATAAAAAAGACGTTTTCGCCAGTGCGTTTATAACATAACCGGTAGGTGGCTCTACCACTGTTTAAAATATAGGATTAGAGAACAGCTGTTGCTGTCGTGTAACGCGCGCATCTGACCCTCTTCGCTTCACAACTGTGTTTTAATTTAATATTCAAGCACGCCCACTGTGTGCACAATTCTGCTCTTTCCACGTGTCTGCTTTCCTTCTCGTCCATTACCTAGATCAAACTGGGAAGAACAGAACCCAGTTCGGTACGTCACACTTCTGGGTATTTGGTAGGGGTGACAGTTCTCTCTCACACACAGTAACATGCCACCCATTGGCCCCCCCTCTAGTACAGCGGTATGTCTCCGGATTTACAACGCTAAAATCAGCGATTCGATTCCCCTCGGTGGACTGAGCAGATAGCCTGATGTGGCTTTGCTATAAGTAAAACAAACAAGCCACCCATTAATGACATTTACCTCTATTTCTGTTTCCTTAAAAATGACGAAACTTCTGCCATCCCACAGAATCTAGTAATTATGTATGATATTGCAACCTTTTTATATTTATCATCGGTCCAGCATGGCCAGGTTGGTTAAGGCACTCGATTAGAAGTTCGCGAGTCACGGGTTCGAATCCCATCACGCCAAACATGCTTTTCCTTTCAGACGTGAGGGTATTATGATGTGACGGTTAATCAATTGGTAAAAGAGGAGCCCAAGAATTGGCAGTGGGTGGTGATGACGAGCTAGTTTTCTTCCCTGTAGTCTAAATTAGATACAGCTAGCGCAGTATCGCTAGGTAGTATCGTGTAGCTCTGCGCGAAATTCAAACAAAGCCAGTATTTAAAAAAAACAACCAGCATATTTTAAATGGGAAAAGTGACCGAGAAGTGTGTGTTCAATTTTTAATCGTTGCTTAATGAATACCAGTAGTAGAGTTTTAACTAAACATGTTAGTTTGATTGATCTTAGTTGTAAATCTCTGATGTAAAACTCTGTGAAACTGCATGGAAAAGCTTTCAGGTTCCCCGGGCATCAGCTGCGACATCTGGTGGCACGTGCACGGCAACAGTAAGTTTCTTAATATTCGCATGGGTCATTACGCAGGCGAGGAAGCGGTTTCTATTCCGATGAAGGTTAGGTAGAAAGTGAAATAAATTATGCTAAGTTCCAGTGCTAGAAGTCAGCGAATTTGTTATTTTTGTAACTCCCAAACTTTACTGAATCTGAGATTGAAATGACAAATCTGACTTGCTAAAACAAAGTGAATCTCTCTCATCCTTAATAACCCTAATACTTTACTGAAACTTAAATGAAAAATGTTGGCTGAAATTAAGTAAAATTTATTATCGTTATGAACTGTAATGTGCTACGCGTAATAATTTATTTCGGACGAGTCTTCGACGCGATGTTTGTTAAGTATTACGATTTCAAATAACCGGAAATTTGAGTTTGAATTTAGAAATTAATTAAATGTTAATATGTATCAGATTTATGGTATTTGTTAATAGCATTGATAAACACAATTTTCATTTTCAATACAAATATATTTTAATATGCAAGCAAAAAGATAATACAATTTATAATAACGGTTATTACAAATAATGATTAATGTACAACAGTTTCACAAACAATACTGAATCTTATATCTGGTCTATAACTGGTTATTTTATCGACGATTCAGGTTCACATCACGAGCAAATTAATTCTGAGTTGATATTGTAATATCTCGTTTAAGATAGCTAGCTTGATTGGCTTCACACCGCTGACTTTTTACCGATGATGATATTTAATGTCTTCGTAGAAATACTAACGTCCGAAGTGAATTTACTAAAGTTGAACGGCTTTAATGCTCGATATCTACAAAAGTTCCTGGTCCAGTTTTGTCGTTTTCTGATTAATTCAAATCATACCATCCGAAGCCCAGAGCACAGTGACTAGATTTGACCAATAATAATTATCTATCTCTCGATTAGCTGTTTTTATAGCAATCACGCTTGTTTCTTGAAGTTTTAACAATGTTCTAGCGCGTTTTCGTGAAACAAATTTTGTTGATTTTTACTCTGAAGAATCTTCTACAAATTTCGAGAAAAGACAGGATTTGCGCAATACATAGTCAAGTTTGGTTTGTTTTGAATTTCGCGCAAAGCTATACGAGGGTCGTGTTTGCAAGCCGTTTCTCTAATGTAACAGTGTAAGACGAGAGGGAAGGCAGCTAATCATCACCACCCACCGCCAATTCTTGGGCTACGCTTTCTCAGCAAATAGTGGGATTGATAGCCACATTATAACGCCCTCACGGCCGAAAGGGCGAGCATGCTCAATGCATGACGGGGATTCGAACCCGCAACCCTCAGATTACGAGTCGAGTGCCTTAACCATCTGACCATATCGGGCCTACATAGTAAAGATTATACGTCACATGCGAAAAAAAGAAAACTGTAGTGAAACAAACGTAGGTATTAAAATAAATATATATTTATTTATAAGTAAATCCGTTACAGTTGAGAAATTAGGCTTAAGCTAAGTAAATATTTTTTATTGTTATAATTTTGATACGTTACTGAATCTGAAAACACAAATTTGACTTGCTAAAACGGCCCGGCATGGCCATGTGAGTTAAGGCGTTCGACTCGTAATCCAAGGGTCGCAGGTTCGAATCCTACGGTCAACATATTAGCCTATAGCTTTACCTAAACAGCTCCACAATGGATGTCCCCGTCGCACCAAACATGCCGCTTCAGGTGTGGGTTGTTATGATGTTACGGTCAATTCCTTTATTCGTTGGTAAAAAAAGTAGCTCAAGAAATGGCGGTGGGTGGTGAGCGTTCGACTCGTAATCCGAGGGTCCGGGTTCGAATCTCTGTCACGCATTAAACGTGCTCGCCCTTTCAACCGTGGGTGCATTATAATTTGACGGTCAATTCCACTATTCGTTGGTAAAAGAGTAGATCAAGAGTTGGCAGTGGGTGGTGATGACTAGCTGCCTTCTATCTAGTCTCACACTGCTAAATTAAGGGCGGCTAGCGCAGATAGCCCTCGAGTAGCTTTGTGCGAAATTCAAAAACAAACAAACCTACTAAAACTAAATAAATCTAGCGTTCCTGAGATTTGTGAAGCTAAGGGGGGAAAAGTAATCTTAAAAATCCGTCTAGTATCTTTCAAAATTGAAGGGAAAGTTTAAAATTGGAACTTACTGCTTGAGATGTAATGAAAATAAATACAAGACAGATAAACCACCTTTGATTAAGGGGTCAAGTAATCAATAATTTTATAATTTTGAATATTTACTTCCGTGCTTTAAATGCATCACGTGATATTTTTAAACTTACATATTGAACGATTGTTTGTTTTGGAATTTCGCACAAAGCTACTCGAGGGCTATCTGTGCTAGCCGTCCCTAATTTAGCAGTGTAAGACTAGAGGGAAGGCAGCTAGTTATCACTACCCACCGCCAACTCTTGGGCTACTCTTTAATCAACGAAAAGTGGGATTGACCGTCACATTATACACCCCCACAGCTGGGAGGGCGAGCATGTTTGGCGCGACTCGGGCGCGAACCCGCGACCCTCAGATCACAAAGCGCACGCCTTAACGCGCTAGGCCATGCCAGGCCCCATATTGAACGAGAATCAAACCTTTGGTATAGTATCTTTTCCTAAAATTTTGGTTTGAAGCACATACTGGATTTGTGTGTGTGTGTGTATGTTTTCGCCTTGAAAGATTCCCAGTGTCATGGCGATATGTCTTCATACCTATACCGCTCGAAACCGCGGTTCGATACCCGTGGTGGCCAGAGCACAGAGAATTGTTTGCTAAAGTTTGTGTGGAACTACAAACAACATCCGCGTTACAAACGTTAAATGAGATTCCTTTTTGCGATATCTGTTTCTCAGTTTAATTCTGAAGGGAACCAAACTCCTTTGTTACGGCCAGAATTTCAAATCTTGTTCAACAGTATTTGTTTGTTTGTGAACTTCGCGCAAAACAACACAAGTTACCATCACCCACCGCCAACTCTTGGGCTACTCTTTCACCAACGAATAGTTGAATTCAAGTCACATTATAACACCCCCACGACTGAAATAATGAGCATGTTTGGTGTGACGGGGATTTGAACCCGCGACCCTCGGATTACGAGTCGATTACTTTAACCAGCTGGTCACGCCGGGCCTCTACAAAACTTTAAAATATTTGTTTTCAGTTAGAAAAGGTTCAGAACTCACTGATAAAGTTAACATAAGATACAAAACTGAAAATATGATGATTAAAATCGAAACGATGTGTCTTTTTGTCAACTCACCATTTTTGTCCATCTTCAACGTGTTGTATTAAAAATAATATTTAGTTCAAAATAATTTAAGTGAATAAATATATTTTAATAAGAAAATGCAATAATTGATTTGGAATAATGACCCAATTTGTATTTTACTACTGGGCTGAGTTTTGGGTTACTTCAAATAACGAATATGTTTGAACTTACCGTAATCTACTTTGCTTTAAGATATATTAGAATCCCCATCGCATCAATTATTCTTGCCCTTTCAGACATGGAGGCGTTATAATGTGACGGCTAATCCCACTTTTCGTAAATTAGGGACGGCTAGCGCAGATAGCCCTCGTGTAGTTTCGCATCAAATTCAAAATAAAAATTCAAATATATTAATCTTATTTGTACATTTATCAGAAATGTTCAATTTCAATAGTATTTGGGTAACTGGGCCCGGCATGTTCGAGCGTGTTAAGGCGTGCGACTCGTATTCTGAGGGTCGCGGATTCGCATCCCTGTCGCGCCAAACATGCTCGCCCTTTCAGCCGTGGGGGCGTCATTTTAATGTGACGGTCAATCCCACTATTCGTTGGTAAAGGAGTAGCCCAAGAGTTTGCGGTGAGTGGTGGTCACTAGCTGTTTTCCCTCTAGTCTTACACTGCTAAATTAGGGACGGCTAGCGCAGATAACCCTCGAGTAGCTTTGTGCGAAATTCAAAAACAAACAAACTTTATGATTTGCTCAAAACAACAACGTTTATTCACATTCAAAAGCAGTTCTCCTTCAGTAACATACTTCTTTCCATTCCTAACTAGACATAGTACACGACACTGTCATTAGCTTCGAAGTTTTCGTGTGAGCATATCCACCTTGCACACTTTCATTAAAACGTTATAAGCACATTCGTATCTTACATACTTATTCGTTTTCATATAATATCTCACTTCCCTTTCGTTTTTTCTTTTTCATATTTTTATGCACGTGTGTGTCTTGATTTAATTAAAAGTATTAAGTAAATTGAATTAAGTTTAAAAACTAAGTGCCTGTGTTGTTTTTTTCTGAAATTCTCGCGCAAAAGTATAAAAAAGTCACGTAAGCCTAGTCCTCACTAATTTTGAACTGACAAACTATGGAGAAGGAAGCTCATTCAATAGCCCCCACCGCCTATTCTTGTGCTACTGTTGTTGGACGGAATAGAGGGACTCGAACGTACTCTTAAAGTGCACCTACTGCTTTAAGTTACGAAGCGCCATTTTGTGATAATGGCACACGAAACATGTATCACTAGTCCACGGCTGGCTAGTTGTCCTTATGGAAATCTCTAATTCAAAGATTATATTATGCATACTGCTCAAAAGTGCCCTCTTTTGTTTTTGTTTTCTTGCTAAAATCAGAGTTGTCTTTAAAAAAAAACAACACGAACAAACACTAAGAACAACCAGCAGTTTTCCATCATTTCACGCTGGATATCTTCTCGCATGGAAGAGGCCAAGTTTAAGAGCATAGAAATACATTACGGAAACATTTTAGGAATTTGTTCGTTTTTGAACATTTTTCAGTTCTATGTGTCAAGATGAACGTGCTCCTACTGTTTTCCTCAGAAACAGATATTTCTGGTTGTGGAAAACCTCTTTTTCCGGAAACGTTTTCCTCAAACATTGGTTATGTTTCCGACTTCAGTTACAAGAGAAGCTACTGATTCAAGGATCAAATCCGTTACTGTTACGTCATCGGCGCCTGGTACAGAATGATACATTTCTAAACACTTAATAGTCATAAAATAATTTCATAAATTAGAAACTATTTTTCCTCTTCTCATAAGATATCTGTGAAATATGACAGTAATCAAAATTTGTTTGATTTTGTTTGTTTTTTTTATATTTCGCAAAAAGCCACTCAAGGGATATCTGTGCTAGCCGACCCTAATTTAGCAGTGTAAGACTAGAAGGAAGGCAGCTAGTCATCACCACCCACTGCAAACTCTTGGGCTACTCTTTTACTAACGAATAGTGGTATTGATCGTAACATTATAACGCCCCCCCACGGTTGGGAGGGCGAGCACGTTTAGCGCAACTCGGATGCGAACCCGCGACCCTCAGATTACGAGCGCATGCCTTAACGCGCTCGGCCATGCCGGGTCGCTAATCATAAAGCTACACAATGGGCTATCTGTGCTCTACTCACAACGAGTATCGAAACCCGGTTTTTAGCGTTGTAAGTCTGCAGACATACCGCTGAACCACTGGGTAGCGTGTAAATAAATAGATTATTAGAGTTCTAAAACACATTTACATATTTATATATAGAAAAATGGGACGGGCTGGCTTATAGGCTAGCGTGTTCGGAATGTGTATTTGAGAATTCCTTGTTCGCGACCCGTCAAACGTGACTCGCAGTTTAAAGTCGTGGTGGTATTATGTAAATGACAATCAATATTCACCAACCGCCTTTCTTTTAGTTGCTTTGGACGAAAGCCTGAAATAAACAAGCTGTCTGTCTGTTAAGATTATTTCATTAAGCAGACCTGCATAGTATAATGTACACGCAATTTTACTAGTAGGTTTCTTATTGTTTGCTTGTTTTTTTAATTTCGCGCAAAGCTACTCGAGGGCTATCTGCGCTAGCCGTCCCTAATTTAGCAGTGTAACCCTAGATGAAGAGCAGATAGCTACCGCCATCCACTGTTAACTTTTGGACTGCTCTTTTACTAAGGTAAAAAGGGATTGACCGACACATTATAATGCCCTCACGAATGAAAAGGCGAGAATGTTTGGTGTAACGAAGATTCGAACCTGCGACCCTCAGATTATGAGTTGAGCGCCTGAACCATTTTGTCATGCCGGATCTATTACTAAAGTTGTTTTTTCCTTTATTCTGATATATATCATACAGCTTAATTTTCAAATCGTAATGCAGCCCATATTAAATGTTTTACACAACTCTGAGCTATACTTATAAACTTCCAATTAAGCCTTATTGGTCTCCGCGTTTCAAATAATTTGTTTAATATTTCAATAGTCATCAGCTTACTCATGAAAATTATTTTGCCTTATTAATTTTATGTTTCAAGTTAGGGCGAACCTGAGTTTTCAAAGCTTGCCGAACTTCGTGATATATCATTTGGGTATTAAAGGCAGAAATATGCTGAGTTATTAAAATCCAGCCAATAAGGATTTTAATTTTCTAGTGAATGTTGATATCTTCCATTTTCTTAATATACAAATTAAGCACGACCTGATTGATAAATCGCTCGACTCGCAACCTGTGGCGAGTTGGAATATTGTCACTGAATATGTTTGCTCTATCAGCCATGGGGGGTAGGTAATAATGTGACGTTTAATCCTTCTATTCGTTGATAAAGGATAGCCAACAAGCTATTGGAGGCGGTTTTGACTATCTATCTTCCATCTAGTGTATTACTTCAAAATTAGGGCCAGTTAGTGCAAATAGTCCTCGAGTAGCTTTGCTCGAAATTTCCACAAACAAACAGATATATCTGACTGGAGCTGTTACATGCTGGTAACACCAGTTACTGTACATCTCTTTTCATCAGTTTCTTATGGCGATATTTTTTTTCTAATCAAAAATTCATGCTAATCGATAAACGATAAATTAAGTTCAGTCCAAATACGAGAAAATAAAGTATTCGTGACATTAGATTGTTTTATTGGTTGAGTTTCAACTCTTTTTTTTTTTTATATGGACGTTTTGTTTTATCCAAGTACTTTAAAGTCCTGCGGAGTTACTCACTCAGTGATGTCGAGAAACCCACTTGTTGAGAATTTTATATGCAAAAACGGCTCTTTTGGGTTCAGAAAATATTTTAAATAGAAGAGCGAACAACGTTTCGACCTTCTTCGGTCATCGTCAGGTTCACAAAGAAAGAGGTAACTGGCCGGAAGCTGACCACATGTTTGGAAGGGGTTGTATAACTGAGTGTCGCAATGTAGAGGGCGCGGTTTGATGTTTGAATATATAATTTTATCTATAATATTAATATAGGTATAATGGCGTTCCTTTATATTGGTTTATTTTGGGTTTAAGTTGTTGTATAAGTAAGGCTTCTTTAATTTTGCGTTTGTTTATGTTTGTTTCTTTATTTAGTATTTTAGTGTTTTCTATGGTTATGTTGTGTCCATTTGACTTGCAGTGTTCGAAAACGTGTGAAGATGACTTTTTATGTTCTTTGAATCTGGTTTCCATTTTTCTACTTGTTTCTCCTATATAGAAGTCGTGGCAGTTATCACATTGTATTTTATAAATAATGTTGGTGTGGTGTTTGTCAGTGTAGTTCTTACATAGTATAGATCTTAGTTTTGTGCCAGGTTTTTGAATAAATTTAGTGTTAACTGGAATGTTATATTTTGTTTCTAGTTTTTGCCAAATGTTGGTTATTTGTTTGCTGATGTCAGGAATATATGGTATACAGCAGTATATGGTTTCGTGATTTTTTGATTCGTGAGATATATTTACTTTTGTTGGTTGATTTTGCTTTCTGTCTAGGTGTGTGCGTATAATGTTTTCTACGGTTTGTGGAGGAAACTTATTAATGTTGATGAAGTATTGTTTTATTTTGTCTAATTCATCGTTAATTTTATCTGGTGAGCATAGTTTTATGGCTGTGTTTATCTGGTTTCTTAGTATGTTGAGTTTTTGTTTTGTTTCATGTGCTGAGTCCCAAGGAATGTATAGTCCAGTATGGGTGATTTTTCGGTGGATTTCTGTTTTGAATTGTGTGTCGGTTCTTATAATTTTGAGGTTAAGAAATGATATTTGATTGCTTACTTCCTGTTCACATGTGAAGTTAATGTTGGGATGTATAGAGTTAATGTGATTGAAAAAATTAAGTATGTGTTCTGTAGATTTGAATCCCGCAACCGTGTCTTCTACATATCTGTACCAGTATAGTGGTGGTTGTAATGCTGTATTAATTGCTTGTGTTTCAATTTATGTCATAAAAATATTGGCTAGAACTGGTGATACTGGGTTGCCCATGCTTAGGCCATTTGTTTGTATGTAGTTTTGGTTGTTGAACACGAAGTTTGTCTTTATTGTGGTGAATTCTATGAGGGTTGCTAACTGGTTACTGGGAATGTCTATAATTGGGTTAGGGGCTCGAATATAGAGTTCTAAGGCTATCTTGCAGGCTTCTGTTGTTGGAACTTCTGTGAAGAGGGATATAACATCGAAACTGGCCATTAAGGCTTTATGATTAAGTTGATTTCACTGTAAATTAACAACTTTTCTAAGTCAATGGGCCCTGGCCTAAGTCAAAAATAAGTTTTTTTTTGTGATAACAATGAATTTAAGTACAGACTTTCTTATTCTCTTTACAGGTCCATAACGACTTCGAAATAGGAGATATATAAAAATAACATTTGGGATCTATTTCTTGTCTCTCATAGCTTACTGCCCAAACTGACGTAACTTTTGTTTTTTTGTTTTTAGAATAATATCACATTGGACTATTTGGTGAATCTGTGACAGGGAATCGAATTATGGACTTCAGCGTTGTAAGATTAATGTTTTTTTTATCGTCTTGTGAACTTCTTGGTTTTCAAACCATAATTTTATTCGTTGGATTTTGCAAATCCTCACATTTGCTATTTGACCACTGTTAGCACTCAACTTACCGCTTGACGAAAGTTTGGTTTGTTTTTTAATTTCGTGCAAAGCTACTCGAGGGCTATCTGTGCTAGCCGTCCCTTATTTAGCAGTGTAAGACTAGAGAGAAGGCAGCTAATCATCACCACCCACCGTCAACTCTTGGGCTACTCTTTTACCAAAGAATAGTGGGATTGACCGTAACAATATAATGCTTCCACAACTGAAAGGAGGAGCATCTTTAGTGTGATGGGGATTCGAACCCCCGACCCTCAAATTGAAGAAAGTCTGTCTTTTCCAGCTCGAAAGATTTATTTGAATGTGAAAGAATTCGGACGCTGGTATGAAGCTATTTTCCTGCAAATTTTTAAATACGTGAATTTCAGAGTAAAGAAACAACAAACAAAGCCATGTTTTATTAGCCTTTGGGCGTGCAGATAAATTTACTTTGTAGTTCAAATCCCGTAATTACACAAAAATCTCAGGCCTGGCATGGCCAAGCGCGTAAGGCGTGCGACTCGTATTCCGAAGGTTGCGGGTTCGCGCCCACGTCGCGCTAAACATGCTCGCTCTCCCAGCCGTATGGGTGTATAATGTGACGGTCAATCCCACTATTCGTTGGTAAAAGAGTAGCCCAAGAGTTGGCGGTGGGTGGTGATGACTAGCTGCCTTCCCTCTAGTCTCACACTGCTAAATTAGGACTGCTAGCACAGATAGCCCTCGAGTAGCTTTGTGCGAAATTCCAAAACAAACACAAAAATCTTGAGAGAGACAGAACACGAGTTCCTCTTTTCTGCTTACCATTAGCGACATGTTTACAAACCGTTCTTTGAACAGTTCTTTCGAGAAACGTTTTGGGTAGGTTGTGTAGCAGTAGTCTTCACTGTCGAAATTGAATTATAGCATATTTACAGTAAGTAGCAGTTACAGCCCTTTACACAAATACCGCTTTAATCTCTTTTTACAGTCTAGACGATAGTGTAGATGATTACCGAAACTCCATTGACGTCATTACGTCTCTTCTTTTACCAAGAGACAGAAAACTTTCTCTTTGATGTACACCGACCAATGACGTACAAAGATGCGCACCAATCGGAGCGTGCTAAGTTCTAATAAAAGACCAGCAAATAACACAGTTATTTAGGCTTCACTTTTGATTTGGTTGACTGGGAAGTGCCTGGAAATTCTTACAGGTTTCTGGTTTACACGTAATATTTCTTTGAAATTATTTTTAAAAAATGGATTGGAATTTTTTTCTAATGAAAATAATTATATATTTATATAGCATCTTATACTCTGCAAAATACCAATAACACAGACCAATAAAACTGTGCTTTCAATTACTGTTTCATTATGTAAAGTATTTATTGAGAAACGTAGATTACACTGTGTAAAAACACCTACGTGTTTTAATTCAACACCTTTCAACATCTGATGTTTCTGTGGTTCACGATTGAACAAAATTCAATAAACTGAAATTTCCACCAAACCAAAATTATCTGTATTTAAAAACTCTGCACATGTTTTGGTTAAAATGACTTAACATGTTGATTTTATCTAAATAAATTTCTTGAAGTAACTTCTTCACTAGTGTCGCATTATGTTTCTTTAGTTTTTTTGTTTTATTCCTAAAATGTGTTATACATGTATATTTCAACATGCCCAATGGTATGTGTATAATAATTTTCTTCACATAATTCTTCTTAATGTTGAGCTGTTAGACTGTAAGAGAGTGCAATAAGTAAGCAGCATCCACCGCCAACTCTTTGACTGCTCTCGTCTTGGCCAATATTGGGATTTGACTGTTACTCTTATAGCACACCTATGACCATAAACTGCAAAACTGGTTTTTGTGGCATTGGGACGCAATCATTAACTATTGGGACTCATAGTTTAAGTACGATAAGGACCAGGGGCATCTAAACCCCATTTTTTACGGATATTGATAATTATTCCTAAAAATAGAACAAACAAACGTACTTTAGAACAACAGACTAATAACAAGTTCATTGATACTTGATGTCGAAAATTGTTCGAAGTTATATAACATCTTATCAGTAGTGATAAACTACAGCCAGCGTTTCTGTCACTGTCGACAAATATATGAAGGAAAAAAAAACAGCAAAATACGGTCATGTCCTTTTACTGATAAAGCACACTTTGTGAACTTTGTTGAGGGTCATCTTGTCTGGACACGTTTCATTTGGGTTGAAAGCAAACGTGACTGAAACGCTATTTCCGGTACGTATGGTCATAAAGGCACTGTGGCCTTGTTAGAACAAATAAGAAGTGCAATTATAAAGGATGAAATCAGAAGAACCGAGAACAGAATGTCAAATATCGGTTTAAGGTAAAGAAAGTAAACCGATGAGTGAGACAGGTTTGCTTACCGTAGTTTCTAAAATCACGTTGTTCTCACCTTCGTGCATTTTGAAACACCTGGTGCATTTTTTAAAATACATCGGTACTTCAACTGAAGTTTCATAATTTTATTGTCGTATTTACTGTACAGAGTCCGGCATGGCCAGGTGCAGGTGGTCAAGGCACTCAACTCTTAATTCGAGGGTCACGGGCTCGAAACTCGGTTGCACCAAACATGCTCGCCCTTTCAGCTGTGGGGGCGTTATAATGTGAGGGTCAATCCCGCTATTCGTTGGTAAAGGAGTAGCCAAAGAGTTGGCGGTGGGTGGTGAAGACTAGCTGCCTTTCCTCTAGTCTTACACTGCTAAATTAGGGACGGCTAGCAAAGACAGCCCTCTAGTATCTTTGCGCGAAATTCAAAACCAAACAATATTAATAGCCCTCTAGTGGCACAGCAGCATATCTGTGGACTCACACGTTAAAAATCGGAGTTCCATATTTGTGGTGGGCACAGCACAGATAGCCCATTGTGGAGCTTTGTGCTCAATTCCAAATAATCAATCAGAAGCCCTCTAAGTAACTCTTTCAATTTGTTGCAATCAACTTTTTCAGTTTTGTAAGATTGTTTACCTATTTTAATATATTTTTTCATAAGCTGCCATGTTCACGCTGTGAAAAAGGGCTTTTCATTTCTGTACAAAAGTCCATCAAAAACTGTAAATTAGATCAGAATTTATTTTAAAATAAAAACTTCAAAGAAAAGATAAAGGGAAGGACATGTACTTGCAATTTGAATATTGGTTAGTCTTGCGCACGAGCTCTTCAGAAATCAAAAATGGTTTCAGTTGCCAGACAAGAAACCAATACATGCACATTTTTAACACTGTTAACTGTAAGTACATTATATAATATTAATCTTATAACATGGTGGAAAGAAAAAAATAAGAGCGAATGAGTTTCAGTTCCATGAAAAGATTCGTGATGAATTTTGGTTTAAAGGACCGAACCGTCAAGTCTTGAATTTGTTGGATAACATATTCACAGATATACTACCAGTTTGTGAAAAATGAGTTATTGAGAGCTGTATTAGATAAGTGTTTGAAGATTAATTAATGAAACTGTTAACCAATATCTGCAGTGAACATTGCTGTAGATACGAAGGTGTAGTTCAAGAAAGCTTTTCTGTTGATAGCTCTGCATAGTCGAAACTAAAGGTCAGAAGATTTTATGTGAATCGAATGCTGGGGATTATTTTTTTGGCCTGTCTTTTCAGAATGATACTTCCATCCAGTTCTCTGATGGGTTTTATGCGCTTCATGCATATGGCCTGTTTAGTGACGCACAACGATATCCTTTCATCTAATTCTATTCTTTCTTGAAATATATTGATTTAACTACAAGGGTTTTAAGACGACGAATTTCCTAAAACCTTCGTGTGTTTTTTTTTTCTCCAATCCTGCAACGGCTAAAAATAACATTCATATCTCTTCGCTACGTAACACCATGCTTTCTGAACCTGGTTACGGCTAAAAATTCCATTTTCGTTTTCCTTCGCCCAGTGATAAAAAAAATAACATTTTAACTTAAAACATTTTGTGTGTGTTTATAAACGAATGTGAAATGGCCCCTCATCAGACTAAAACGTTTGTGTTTAACATATATCGTGTGTGTGTTTTCTTATTGCAAAACCACATCGAGCTATCTGCTGAGTCCAACGACGGGACTCGAACCGCTGATTTTAGCGTTGTAAAACCGTAGAGTGACCAGCGGGAGACTGTAGTAATTGAATTGTTGATGGCCTGGCATGGCCGAGTGCGTAAGGCGGGCAGCTCGTAATCCGAGGGTCGCGCTAAACATGCTCGCCCTCCCAGCCGTGGGGGTGTATAATGTGACGGTCAATCCCACTATTCGTTGGTAAAAGAGTAGCCCAAGAGTTGGCGGTGGGTGGTGATGATTAGCTGCCTTCTCTCTAGTCTTACACTGCTAAATAAGGGACGGCTAGCACAGATAGTCTTACACTGCTAAATTAGGAACGGCTAGCGCATATAGCCTTCGAGTAGCTTTGTGCGAAATTTCAAAACAAACAAACAAATTTGTTCAGTACGAACATAGGAATAAGCTCACCATTTTCAGTTCTTGAAATATTTTAAAAGATTTAAACAGCTTGTAGGGACAGCTACAGCCCTCGAGTAACCTTGCGCAAAATTAAAAAACAACAACCTCCATGGTATGAACATATCATACCCAAACACCGAAAGAGAGAGAGAGAGATAATTTTCGAGTCTTGTTTATATTTTTTATAATTTCATGCAAAGCTACACGAGGGCTATCTGTGCTAGCCGTCACTAATTTCTTAGTGTAAGACTATAGAGAAGGCAGCTAGTCATCACCATCCACCGCCAACTCTTGGGGCTACTCTTTTACCAACGAATAGTCGGATTGGTCGTCACATTATACCGCGCCTGCGAGTGAAAGGCCGAGCATGTTTGGTGCGACCGGGATTCGAACCCGCGACCCTAGGATTACGAGTCGAGTGCCTTAACCACCTAGCCATGCTGGGACATCTAGAAATACAATGAAGTTTCATGTAGGCGCATCCCTTAGAGACAGTAAGTCTGCAGGTTACAACGCAAAAATAACAAAAGCAAAACAAATGTTTGAATACACGTGGAAGGTAGAACTCAGATAGCTCGTTCTGTAATTTTGGGCTTAATTATAATTTATACAAAAACAAACCAACAATAATGAAGGTACTTTAATTAAAAAGAATTTAATGAAATAATAACTTGAACGAATGTTCTACCTCAGCTGTACAGATGACGAACCTAAAATGCTTTAAATGAATGTTCTACCTTAGGTACATTTGTGACTATCCAGAAACTTGGTAAACTTTCTACCTCAAGTTGTACAGACGGTAAACCTAAAACTGTTTTTGGTGAATGTTCTATCTCCTATCCAAAGACGATTAACGTAAGCTTTTATTGATAAATGTCCTTTCATAAATGATCAGATGACTAAACTAAAACTGATTTAGGTGATATTCAGCATATTCTATAATTTATATCTGTTTTAGTGATATAAAATTGTTTTCAGTTGTATACGGTGATCCAGACATTGTTCCAATTTTTTTTGTTTCTTTATTCGCTGGAATAAGTAATGTCTATTTCGCTTAAGGGGGTATTTTAATAATGTTTAGCATCAGGATTGAAAGGATTGGCAACTGTAGTATACTTTGCTGGCCGAATTGACGTTGCTTAAATGTTACAGCTGAACAACTGTTAGAGAGCGAATGTCAAGATGTTCGATGGCTATTTGCGCTAGCCATTTATAATTAGTGATGTCAGACTAGAGGGAAGGCAGCTAATTGTCATCACCCACCGCCAACTCTTGGGCTAATCTTTTACCAAGTAATAGTGATAATGACCGACAATTATAATAGTCCCGTGACTGAAAGGGCGAACATTCATTCACAAGAATTCCAACATAGATTGCGAGTTAAGTGCCCTTACCACCAGTCCATCTCAGTGAAGTATCATTGAACGATAAAAAACGACTAACTCTGTTATTTGTTTAGCTTAATAACTAAGGTAAAAAACAACATATTTAAGTATTTAATATTTTTAATATAGCATTTAAACATATGTAAAAAAACTTAATATAGTATACAGAAAGTAGCAATTAAAATAGTTTGTTAAACAAAACAGTTTTAAGTCTTCAGGGTTAGTTCCAGTTTTATAATTTCATTTTAGACATTTCTTTCAGTCAGCTAAGAAAGGAATGCTTCAGTTTTTGTATGTCACAAAAAACAGAAAAAGAATTGAATCTACCTTTGAGCAGAATGCAAACAACTATGCCACAAAAAATGGCTCTCTCGCTGATTGAGTGGATAAAAAAAACATTCTTTATATGTTCTTCCGTTTTATAGTAACTAGTTTTTATTTTGTTTGGCAAAGACCGTGATGAACTGAAGTAAAAGGCTGTTAAAAATGTGCTCTGATTCTCAGATGTAGTGTTTCCAAAGTGCAAACATAATTTGTACGTGATTTGTATTAATCTTTGAACCTATATGGTATTTTAGTGTGATATCTCTTTCTAAGTGAACTAGTGACGACACAAAAATATAGTTCTATACGTTCACCAACAGGGTTCTGACCAGCACTGTAATGTGAGGGGAGTCTTTCCTTCCCAAAAGTGAGACGTTTTTGTAGACATACACACGAATGTGGTTTCCATGGAATTTCGGTGTTTGTTTTAAAATATCAGAAGATGGCGAACCTTTAGGCTTTTAAAGTATCAAGATAATTCGACGACTTTTAACACGATTACGTTACGGACTTATAAATATAATTTCCAAATTGAAGATTTCTTATAATTTATATTTATTCTCCAAATTATATTGATCCAGTTTCAACCATTTCTGGCATTTTCTGGAAGTTTCTTTATCCCGACATATATTGTTATTGTTCGTTCAGTTCTACAATTAGGATTTCCGGTAAAAAAAACATTTTTATTATTGATTTTTGTTTGTTTGTTTGTCTTGGATTTCGCACAAAGCTACTCGAGGGCTATCTGCGCCAGCCGTCCGTAATTTAGCAGTGTAAGACTAGAGGGAATACAGCGAGTCCTCACCACCCACCGCCAACTTTCGGGCTACTCTTTTACCAACGAATAGTAGGATTGACCGTCACATTATAACACCTCCACGGCTGAGAGGGCGAGCATGTTTGGTGTGATGGGGATTGAAAACCGCGGATTACGAGTCGAGTGCCTTAACCACCTGGCCGTACTAATCCTTAAATTATTGATGTAAATCAATTCACTTATCGAAATATAACGGATTTATATAACAGGCAAATTAACAAATCGCTCATACTTTGCACGAAATCACATTTTAACTCCACTTGATTTCACATGTTTGGGAGGCTCGATCGATTCTAAATAATTCAGCTTTTAAAATTGAATATGTTTGTAGTATCACCCAAGATTCATTGTGTCATGGAGAGACGTCAGTCCCATTGTGTGTGTGTTAGGTGGTTATTATTATGATAAGTAACTCACTGAAATGTGTCAATAGAGTCTGCCATTTATATTTAACTTCGTCATAATTGTCATGTTTATGTCCTTTAAGACACCAATATTTGTTTGTAAACTAAGTTTACAAAAAAATGTTTTGTTATGAATTTTAAAGTGTGAATCAACCGTTACCTTTTCAAATTAATAATCTGAACAAATTGAAGTAAAAAACAAAATAGAAGGTATATTTATATATTTAATAAGAGTCCCACTATCCAACTAACATTGACACTAAAGGTTTCACTGTCACTTTTATAACGCACATATAGCTTAAAGCGGGCCATTACTTTGTGATAGTGCACAGATTCGAACTAACCTCGCCAGCTCCGAAATCATCAGCTGTACCACCTGGTCAAACCTCCTCCAATTATGAGACAAAACGTTTATCTTTTTTCCTTTTTTATTCTTTGTTTGATATCAGAGGAAACATATTTATATAAATTTATAAAGACTCGGTCTGGTGGCTGACACGAAGAATGCATGTAATAAGAATTCCAGATTCGATTCTCTTGCTGAAAACTTTGTACCCTTTCAGCTGTGGACACTTTTAAAAAGTGACAGTTATTTCCTTCAGATTAGTTCTGTTGGTGTCGAGTACTGATATTTATTTTCACTCATGGGCTGAAGGTGTAAATCCGGGCTAACTATTCCCGAAACATGGATCTCATGTATCGCAAAAGGCGACTTTCAAGTTGAATACACCATATACAAAACTGATTATTTTATCACAACGGCCAGTGGTTCTCGTCTTACAGCTTTGTTTTTCCCTTAACATTCGGATTTTTGGGTTAGCCGAAGTTTTGGATAAAATATTTTTTTAAACATAATATTTTCCTTATATTCCTACATTTTTTGCATCATCAAAAAAATTATGCAGATATGTTTGCTAACCCTTAAAAGGTAGCCATTCTCAATTGCTGGCGCTACCAATTGAAATCCTGCTGTTTAAGAGATAAGAAAGAATGTTTTACTAAGAGATGATTGTGTAAACAGAAATAGTCAATAATGAAGCTGACATCTCTTTCAGAGTTATAAATGTACTCAATGTTTGTTATGAATTACGCACAAAGCTATTCGAGGACTATCAATGATAGCCGTCCCTATTTAGCAGTATAAGACTGGAGGGAAGGCAGCTAGTCATCACCACCCACCGCCAACTCTTGAGCTACTCTTTTACCAACGAATAGTGAGATTGACCGTACATTATAACGCCCCCACAGCTGAAAGGGCAAGCATGTTTGGCGCAACCAGGATTCGAACCCGCGCCCCTAAGATTACGAGTCGAACGCCTTGACCTATCTGGCTATAACGGGTCACATTTACCAATGAAAAGGTTAGATGCAAGAAATTTTATTACGCTTGAGGCGATGTTCAGTTGCTTACTGCGCAATAAAATCTGAAATCTGGATTAATTCAATCAGTCGTGCTTATTAGTGGAGACACTTACCTTCAGTCGTGCTCATTGGTGAAGACACTTACTTTCTAGCAGTTCTGCTGCTCATTTGTGAAGACACTTACCTTCTAGCAGTTCTGCTGCTCATTTGTGAAGACACTTACCTTCTAGCAGTTCTGCTGCTCATTTGTGAAGACACTTACCTTCTAGCGGTTTTGCTGCTCATTTGTGAAGACACTTACCTTCTAGCGGTTTTGCTGCTCATTTGTGAAGACACTTACCTTCTAGCAGTTCTGCTGCTCATTTGTGAAGACACTTACCTTCTAGAGGTTTTGCTGCTCATTTGTGAAGACACTTACCTTCTAGCAGTTTTGCTGCTCACTTGTGAAGACACTTACCTTCTAGCGGTTTTGTTGCTCATTGGTGAAGACACTTACCTTCTAGAGGTTTTGCTGCACTTTGTTAAGACGCCATTCAGAGCAAGAGAAAAACATTTGAAATATAGAAAAGAAAAACTCATCTAGGGGTTGATGTTAGTGGTCTTGTCGTATTTGTACATGAGGCCCGGCATGATCAGGGGGTCAGGGTCATTGATTCACAATTTGAAGGTCGCGGGTCCAAATCCTCTACCCACCAAATATCCTCACCCCTTTCAGCTGTGGGGGCGTTATAATGTTACGGTTATTCCTACTATTTGTTGGTTAAAAGAGTAGCCAAAAAGCTACTACATTGGGGACGGCTGTCGCAGATAGCTCTCGTGTAAATTTGTGCGAAATGTAAAACAAACCAGATATAATTACTCCTGACTGGAGATGACGGATTCTCCAGGTCTCCCATTCTATACAAATATAACTCGTCAGTTCTATTAGGAATGGCAGGTTGTCTAGATCTCCCTTTCTAAACAAAGCGATTTCTTCTTCATTATCAGTTGTACTTGTAAAATTGATATTTACCTTCAAAAAGTACTGATAGGAAACATGAATTATAACACTCGCTAGGTTGTATAGTGAACTCACTAATTCACTGAAGTAATAATTTAAATTCTTAAAACGTGCGTTGTATTGCTTGTTTTATGAGACTTGTCTGATAATACGTCACACTCTTCAGTTTTAAGACAAATTATTTGTGTGTGTTTTCCTTGTAGCAAAGCCACATTGGGCTATCTGCTGAGTCCACGGAGGGGAATCGAAACCGTGATTTTAGCGTTGTAAGTCCGTAGACTTACAGTGGGGGACCAAATTATTTGGGGAACTTTTACTCTGAGAGCTTTATGAATAGGAAATTTATGTTTATTTATATATAAATTTCCTCTTCCTATGGGATTTCGTGTATTGTTCTTTCTGGATACAAAGCATTTGGAATTATTTTTATTGGATTTTTTTAAGGCTTAGCCATTTGCTTGTTTGAGTTTCACTGTGCTATAGTTAAGAATAATGTGATGGAACATTTAAAAAAAACTGTGAGCTTAGATACTTGATTTTACACAGTTACTGAATGAAAAATGTTAACCACGAGATATTGCTCGCGTTTCAAAAATATTCCGTACAAATAAGTAAAAATAATAATAAGCGGTTGAAAATTTCGAAATTTATTAAATGAAACGTTAAATGTGCGAGAAGACACGCACGAGCTCAATGAAAGAAGATGGCAAAAAACTAATGGGAAAACCTCAGATGAAGAGCAGAAAAGAAACGTAGAAACTCGTTTTAAAAGTAAAAAGAAACACGTGAAAGAATTCCTGAACAAGGTCACAATGAGTGCTGGAAAGTTCGCAGCTGCTGCGGTGAAAAGCTTACACTTTGAATGTTCACAGGTACAAATATTTAAGTTATTTTATCGAGTGTGTCATAAAAAAAAACTTCAAATGAATTTATTCTCTTTGTATGTGTATTAAAGAACAAGATATGCTCATAAACTAAAGTGTTAAAATATTTCACCATTTTTAATTCATTCTAATGGAGGTACTTAATAAAGAATCGTAGCTGTCTTAACAAGAAGAAAGAAAATTTAAATGGGGTGTGACACGCATGCGCTGATTACTTGCAAACATTAAGTTGATTAATCTCAGACCCAGCGAGAGAAGAATGAACTTTTTTTTTTTTTTCTGTGTAGTGGTAATGCAGAAAGTGCAAGCTGTAAAATATTAAAATGAAAATTCGTGACTGTAAATCATGTTGTGTTACAGGGTAGAATAAATTCGGATACGCATCATGTGTCTTATGTTACAACATACGTTGCGTGACATTTTCTTCTGAATTTAATACTGAATAAAGTTTTGATTAACAATTTTAGAATCATATCATTTTAAAAATATTCATATGGCACACGGATTTCATATGTACATGTAATTATATAAGGTAAAAATTAATTATGTTCGTAACATGCAGATATGTTTATTTATATATATGGCAGTCGTGTATGCAGTTTCGTTGTCATGGCCCGGCTGGACATATTTTGAACTATATATAAATGATAATTTAGATAAGCCGAGCAATGGAGATTAAAATACTAGATGGATAATCCAAATTCGTTAAATCCTACTATCCAGTGCTTAGAAAATTCCCAGTTGGATTTTCAGGAAAGATTTTTTGGGTTTCGTCCATAAATAGTCAACAGGTACAAATAAGTTATATGATTAGTTTTTTAGATCAGTATCCCACAGTGTTTTAAAGTGTTATTTTATTGTGTGTGTGTGTGTGTGTGTGTGTTTTCTTATAGCAAAGCCACATCGGTGTGTCTGTTGAGTCCACCGAGGGGTTTGGTTTGTTTTGAATTTTGCGCAAAGCTGCACTATGGCTATCTGTGCTAGCCGTCCCTAATTTAGCAGTGTAAGATTAGAGGGAAAGCAGCTAATCATTACTACCAACCGCCAACTCTTGGGCTACTCTTTTACCAACAAATAGGAGGATTGACCGTAACTTTATAACTCCCCCACGGCTTGCACAGATAGCCCTCGAGTAGTTTTGTGCGAAATTGAAAACAATTCATTCTAGTTTGTTGTTTTGAACTTTGACTCAAAGCTGTACGGATTACTTGAGCACAGTCGTCATCGTTTCTGATCTGATACGCCAGAGAAAAACCAACTAGTCAACAGCCCACCTTCAATTTTGGGGTTATGTTTGTGTTCTGGGAAATGGGATGTGACGTCACTGTTGTGTAGTACCTGTAGCTCTGAAGTATTGAGGATGATTTTGCGTCAACGGGACATGAACTGAAAATCTTCTTATTCTCGGTCTTTTAAACATTGCACCAAACCTGGTGAACCATTTTTATAAATGTTTGTGAGGCGTGGCATTAATACGACTGAAGTCTATGTTACTAATGGAATAATAAGTTGTCTGTTTCAACTATATTACTGCCTTAATTGTCTTTTGACATCTATTTATTATAAAAACTTACGTAATCCTATGCATTGGTTTTTGTTACTTTTTAGCAGTGAATTAATGACTTTCTCTATTAACAGATTAGCCATTCAACTTGTGTCGTAAAGGCCCCCCAGTGGCTCAGCGGTATGTCTGCGGACTTACACGCTAAAATCCGGGTTTCGATACTCGTTGTGAGTAGAGCACAGATAGCCCATTGTGTATCTTTGTGCTTAATTCAAAACAACAACAAACAACAACGTCTCTAAAGCAGCTTTCATAAGCACCAAATGCGAAATCTCAAAATCCTTTCATATTCATCTTGGTTCCATAATTATTATGAACCTGAATTAATAACTGTTTTCGAGATTTGATATTTATTCAGTTAGTATACGAGTCACTTAGATTCCCCACTTATTTCCTGTTACAATCGTACAAATTGCTAGAAAATGAGACCTGTCATGGTTCATGATTAACTCAGTTTGTTCCCTTTTGGAAGGTAGTGAAGAAACAAACAGGATACGTAAAGAAGTAACGAACCAGATCGTCACACAGCTGAAAGCTCAAGAAATGGACTTAATATATGGCGTCCGAACTTAACTTATAAGCAGGGGAAATTGACACATTTGTTAAAAATAACACAGAAGGAACATATAAAGATGATATGTTTCTAGGGCTAAGTTACATCAGTAAACAAATTAAGTTGCGATGTTAAAAATTTTAACTAATTTTTACTGGTTTACTGCTTTATTAGGAGGTGACCCCCGCTAGTACAGCGGTAGGTATACGGATTTACAACATGAAAATCAGGGGGATCGTTTCCCCTCGGTGGACTCAGTAGATAGCCCAATGTGGCTTTGCGATGAGAAAACACATACGCTTTATCAGGATGCCATTAATTTTTTGAAATTTCACGTTCTTTGATATATTGTGCGAAACTGTTTCACATTTACAATATTCTTAATAGACATAAATGCGGTGTTTAATTCCTGTAGTGGTGCTAAAGCAAACATAAATGCGTACTCGGATTACAAGGATAAAAACATTTCGAAAATTCATGCATGAATATATATGAATTACATTACTTTGTTGTTGTTGTTTTGAATTAATCACAAAGCTACACAATGGGCTATCTGTGCTCTACCCACCACAGGTATCGATACCTGGCTTTTAGCGTTGTAAGTCCGCAGACATACCGCTGAGCTACTGAGAGGGCTACATTGTTCTCACTAAATAGTTGTCTAAAACCGATGTAAAGCTTGTTAGAAAATGAATTAGTGAGATGATGAAACATTTGGTCCATTAAAAAGCACAGAACTAATGAATCAGACAATATTTATTCATTTTTATTGGCCTATCATATTCTCTCTAAGATAGTTACATCTCAACTTTATTTTGTTATTTTCGGGATATTTAATTTTAAAAGAGCAAACACGAGCGCTCCAAGGTTAAAACTGTAAATATTTGTTAAGAGAGGGAAAAACCACTGGCCTTTGTGATACGTTTTACAATATAATAAAACTAACATAACATGAGCTGTTCTTGTTTTGGAATGAAGAGAGAAAAACTTTACGTATTATTATACAATAGAGAACTGATTGTTTGATTGAAATAAGGAAGACATCAGATTTTATCGTACAACAAAGAACTGGTTTGTGGAATGTAATAAGGAATCTTCAGATATTATTGTACAACAAAGAACTGGTTTGTGGAATGTAGTAAGGAAACTTCAGACATTGTTGTACAATAAAGAACTGGTTTGTTTAATGTAATAAAGAAACTTCAGATATTATCGTATAACAAAGAACTGGTTTGTGGAATGTAATAAGGAAACTTCAGATATTATTGTACAACAAAGAACTGGTTTGTGGAATGTAGTAAGGAAACTTCAGACATTGTTGTACAATAAAGAACTGGTTTGTTTAATGTAATAAAGAAACTTCAGATATTATCGTATAACAAAGAACTGGTTTGTGGAATGTAATAAGGAAACTTCAGATATTATTGTAGAACAGAGAAGCAATCGTTAGAATGAAACTTCATAATCGAAAAAAAAATGTGTTAAAAATGAATATACTTTTTGAACAGTTGTTATATTAAAGATTTTATTGTTGATTGATCAGTTAGTGACCTGACGTATCGCGCAGGTCTGGACTGTTGGTTGATTAACTTTCAATATCGCCAGACCTGAATGTATTTGTTGTTTTGCTTTAAATTGCTTTCGTTTATTGTACCAACTGTAGAGACTTGTATTGGAGTTTCTTGTTTTTGTTTTTTGTTTAATATTCCCTTTACCAACGTAACCCTAAACCTACCGAACTGGTATTCCATAGCGAGTTTAACCTGTTCATTGCCGTAGACGAGAAAACTCGTCCAAGCCGATCGGTAACACAGTGCCACGGACGAGTTAATTCGTTCTCAATAATACCTAACAACTGCTAGATGCCAGCACCATACATGCATTTGACCTACTTACAAATTGTTTCACTTTCGATCCAAAATGGCGTCAGAAAAAAGTTACAAAATGAAGAAGCATTAGAGTTGTATTGTAGCAGCTGAAATACTTGGCAGTCAACAGGTTAATAACGTTCCGGAAATAGCAAACCACTCTGTTTGTTTCTTGCCTCCTGCGTTTTACATGTTATTGTGTCTCATTAGCCTGTCTGAAGTTTGCTTATCTCACACCTCTTATGGAATTTGATTTTATTTGTTGTTGTTTTTTCTTATAGCACGCCACAACTTTCAAGTGGCTCATATACAAAGTTTTAAAATGTTTTATAACATTCTGTTAATCCATTTTTCACTGAATAAAAATTTCTTGTTTTTAGTCTACGGATAACCATTGCCTGAGTTTACGTATTATTAACACGTTTTGTGTGACTTGTATGGCTATCGCCTGCAAAATTTTAATGACAAGTTTGTCGTAATTGTCTTTAATATGTGTCGTTCAGCATAACGCATATGTATTGCAATTCGCGAATGTTCGTTATAAGACAGTAATTAATTATGTTTTTTCTCTCTCTCTTTGCATGATATATATCGCTGAGCCTTTTATATTAAGCAAATTTCAGCTACATTTGACTGAATTATTCCACAAATAACCGAACCTGCAGTTGGTATGATTAAATTAGCATAAGTCCAATAAGAAAAATAAGAACGTTATTTGATACATTATGCATGCCCGACTGTAGGAACAATTATAGAGCTAAACATTAAATAACAACAATGTTACGGACTGTGAGAAACGGTAAAAAGTAATTATGAATATGATTCTATTCGTCGGTTTCAGCTTACACGTTCACGTGATGGATGGGTTTCAAGTGTTTCGTGAGGCAAACGAACGTAGTTCAATTCTGAAAACCCCGGCTTCAAAGCATTAAAATGTATTGAAATTCGGTCAAAAAAATAACGCCCGAAGCGCGGGTGTGCTGCACGGGCGCCGCTCACGGACCGTCGGTCTTAAAACCTGCATATAGATATCACTGGCTTTAAGCAATTTCTTTTCATGTCAGTTTCCACACAAGAAGAATGATTAATGAGCTAAATTAATCTGTGTTCGTTGATACCGAGGATAAAGTACAACAATAGACTTAGCATTGGCCACTTCGAAGTAACATTTTGGTATTAAACATGATAAAGTGTCTGGAAAGAAATGGTCGGTAAACTAGTGATGCGCTCGTTGTCGTGTTTATAAACGTGTTGTTTACAAGTGGATATGGAATGGTAATTACCTGTAACTTTACATGACAAATTACCATTGATGTTTGTCCTAGTTGCACTCAAAATACGTACATCATAATTGTTTGTATTAAGGTTTGCATTACTTTTAAGTGTGACGGGAACGAGTTAAACCCGGTTTCGCTGTTTCATATCCTTTACTGCGGTTTTACACCTCTAACATAATTATGTTCCATCTTCCTTCGTGTGGAGAGATAGAATGTGAGACGTTTAAGACTTTAGTTAGAAAACCCTAATGCAAGTGCGCTTTGAGTAATGATAGATGAATAGAAAAAGAAAATGACTTGTGTCGGTTCGTTCGTAAGAAAGCTACTTTGCTTGATAGATTTGCCATGCAAAGTATAAAATATTGTGTCTATTTTATATAGTATAAAATATAGTATAGTGTGTAACTTCTGAACCTTTTACGTTTTATTTAGTATGTTAAAATATCTATTTTTCTTCCCGTCTCTTTCTTTGTATCTATCTATCTATCTATATATATATATATGGTGTATGCAAGCTTCATCTTTGTAATTTTGTTATCATATGTAGTTTAACTCTTCTTTATATATATAGACACACACACACACACACATAAATGTTTATTTGTTTTTTTAATTAAGCACAAAGCTACACAATGGACTATCTGTGCTCTGCCCACCACGGGTATCGAAACCCGGATTTTAGCGTCTAAGTCCGCAGACATACCGCTGAGTCACTGGGGGGCCACACATATAAAAGGCGGGAATACATTGAACCCTTGTCTCTGACGAATGTTTTAGTCGCATCTGTTTGGAAGGCAGTAAATATATCCTTTTCTTCACCGTCAAATATTTATTGTGTATATCTAACCAATACACAATGTGATCTGCTTATAGGTCAGAAAAATAAAATGTGTTATTGCTTTGGTTCTACGATTTTATGGCCGAGCGCGTTAAGGCGTGCGCTTGTAATCCGAGGGTCGCGGGTTCGCGCCCGCGTCGCGCTAAACATGCTCGCCCTCCCAGCCGTGGGGGTGTATAATGTGACGGTCAATCCAACTATTCGTTGGTAAAAGAGTAGCCCAAGAGTTGGCGGTGGGTGGTGATGACTAGCTGCCTTCCCTCTAGTCTTACACTGCTAAATTAGGGACGGCTAGCACAGATAGCCCTCGAGTGGCTTTGTGCGAAATTCCAAAACAAACAAACAAATCTACGATGTCATTCCAACAGGTCATCACACAACCAGAGAACCATGTTCCGTTCTCTTCTACCCAAAAACAAATATTAAGAAAGAAAATAACTTTATTGGTATTTCGGAACGACCTTAAGCCCTCCAACAGTAGACTGAGTATGGGAAACAAACTTGTATTAATGAACCTGAAACAATAAATCAAGTACAGGAAACAAAGTCCCGTTATTTTCAAGAGAAAATTACGTAAAACAAGAATCAACAGATATGTACGTACATAAAGTACATACAACCTGAAGATAGCTGTTTTCATCATAAAGTACATACAACCTGAAGATAGCTGTTTTCATCATAAAGTACATACAACCTGAAGATAGCTGTTTTCATCATAAAGTACATACAACCTGAAGTCAGCTGTTTTCATCATAAAGTACATACAACCTGAAGACAGCTGTTTTCATCATAAAGTACATACAACCTGAAGACAGATGTTTTCATTATAAAGTACATACAACATGAAGTCAGCTGTTTTCATCATAAAGTACATACAACCTGAAGACAGCTGTTTTCATCATAAAGTACATACAACCTGAAGACAGATGTTTTCATCATAAAGTACATACAACCTGAAGATAGCTGTTTTCATCATAAAGTACATACAACCTGAAGATAGCTGTTTTCATCATAAAGTACATACAACCTGAAGATAGCTGTTTTCATATCTTTAGTCTATTTTATTGATAGCATAATCGATTAACTTTATGAAATGTAAAAACTAACGGATAAACATATGTTAACCTGTAAAGAATGAAGTGCATAATTTGAGAAACAAAAACTCTTGTTGTGATTGTTATTTAACCTTCAAACAGTATACTATATAAGGGTGAACAAAATTCTTATCAGTAAACCCTCAAACTTCAAACAGCTGTAATTTGACTCTCAAACGCTATGCCATGTGAAGGTACAAAATGGACTATCTCTGCTCACCACCGGTATCGAAACTCGATGTGTAGCGTAGTAAATCGCAGACATATCGCTGAGCTTCTGGTGAGCGAGACAAAAAGCTCCTTTTATTAAGTATATTCATACACCTTTGAAGCAAAAGATTTACTGTTTAAATAGCTAAACAATTATTTTTTTTTCTGAGTAAAATCGAAATAGTTTATAAATGTATGTGTTCACAGACTTCTAATCCAATTGACCATACTGGGAAAAAAAGGAAATTGAATATATTTTATTACTTCTTTATTTTGAATATATTTTTTTCTTTATTTATATTTTTGATAATAGTCAGTTTTGCATAAGTTAGGTTTTAATCGTTTTTGGGGCAGACGTTTTAGTGTATTTTATGTGTAATTACAATTCGCTTATACTGATTGTTTTTGAATTTCGCGCAAAGCTACACGAGGGCTATCTGTGCTAGCCAGTCCCTAATTTAGCAGTGTAAAACTAGAGGGAAGGCAGGTAGTCATAACCACCAACTGCCAACCTTTGGGCTACTCTTTTACCAATGATAGTGGAATTGACCATTACTTTATAACGTCCCCACAGCTAAAAGGGCGAGCATGCTGGTGATTCGAACCCGTGACCCATGGAGTACGAGTCGAGTACCTTATTCACCTGGTATAGATGTGAAAAATAATAATCTGTGTGTATATTTTCACGAACTTTGACAGTCAAATATATCACCCCTACCAGTGTCACAGCGGTATGTCTGCGTACTTACAATGCTATAAAACGGGTTTTTATACTCTTGGTGGGCAGAGCACAGATAGCTAGCTCATCGTGTAGCTTTTTGTTTAACTTCAAACAAACAAATCGTCAAAAATAAATAAAACATCTCTGCAACGATATCCACAATCATCTGAATTTCACATGTGGAAAAAGCATCTGGAAAGTAAGAAGATCAAATACAGTGGAGAACACTGGACAAAGCACGTTCCACGCGAGTACCAAGCGACCACGGCTAGCGAATCCTTACTTTATGTGTCTCGCGTTATTTATAACGTTGAATTGTAGCGCTAGTGCCATGAAGCAAGAAATTCAACCTGTAAACTGTCTATCTGAGACCTTTAGAGAAATACACATTTATTTCTGATAATTGTAAACTATTTATCTGAGGCTTCTACATAAATAAATATTTATTTCTGATAACTGTAACAATCTGAAACTTTTACATATATAAATATTTATTTCTAATAACTGTAACTATCTAATTGAGGCCTTTACATAAATAAATATTTATTTTTGATAACTGCAAGTATCTTTACATACATAAATACTTATTTCTGATACTTGTAACCATCTATCTGAAACTTTTGCATCAAGAGAAATTACTTTCTGATAACTGTAAACTATCTGAGGCCTTTACATAATTAAGTATTTATTCCTGATAACTGTAAACTGTCTATCTGAGGCCTTTACATTAATAAATATTTATTTCTGATAACTATAACTGTCTATATAAGGCCTTTAGATAAATATATTTTTTCTGATAACTGTAAACTATTTATAAAAGGTCTTTACATAAATAAATATTTATTTCTGATAAGCGTAAATTACCTATCTGAGGTCTTTACATAAATATATATTTATTTCTGATAAGCGTAAACTACCTATCTGAGGTCTTTACATAAATATATATTTATTTCTGATAAGCGTAAACTACCTATCTGAGGTCTTTACATAAATATATATTTATTTCTGATAAAATGGCACTTATGCTTACTTTAGGAAAGAAGGTATATTTTATAAAAATAAAAACTATTGTCGTTCCTAGAATTTCTTTTGCATAGCTCAGTTCAGAATGTGGTTGTTGTCTGGTGTCGCTGCTGTTTTAAGACCTCTCTTACGCGTTGTCATCCTTGAAGATGGCACACCCTCCAATCCAATATATTGTACTTGGTAATGCGCGTAATACTAGCAATATATTTATTTGCTTATTACTTGTAAAATGCCAGTTGAAGAGTAATGTAAGTGTTATGTGTTGATGTAACACGCAGAACTGTCTAAATCAATTCAAACTTAAGAGAAACCAAACATGATAAAATCCTGCATTAGCTCAAACAGTTGATTGTGAAGAGCTAAGAAATTATCACAACACATTACATGAACCCGAATCCTAATTTATCACACAGGTTTTGTTTAGTGTATCTCGGGGATGATTTTCAGCTGTAAGAAAGCTATTTGCGCTAGCCACTTCTACATTTGTACTGCTATACTAGAAGGAAGACAGCGTGTCATAAACACTTATCTTCAACTAGAGGGCTAGTCTTGTTTGTTTGTTTTGGAATTTCGCACAAAGCTACTTGAGGGCTATATGTGCTAGCCGTCCCTAATTTAGCAGTGTAAGACTAGAGGGAAGGCAGATAGTCATCACCACCCACCGCCAACTCTTGGGCTACTCTTTTACCAAAGAATAGTGGGATTCACCGTCACATTATAACGCCCCCACGGCTGAAAGGGCGATTATGTTTGGCGCGACGGGGATGCGAATCCGCGACCCTCAGATTACGAAGCGCACGCCTTAACGCGCTAGGCCATGCCAGGCCTGAGGGCTAGTTTAATTGGATATTGCAATTTAACCGTGACTCTCGTGACACACCTTGGGACCCAATATAAGTACGGATCGCGATTTTATGGCAGCAGTACACAAACTGTGGACCTTCAAATTCATAGTCTGGAACGATAACATATAGGTCACTCTCTGCTCAATAGATAAGAAACAAAAACTGGTAGTTAACCAGACAGATAGGTGGGCAAATGAATAACGTATGAAATGGTAAACAATATTTATATTCTAAAAGTGAGCACAGTATTTTATACAGTGGGGGGCTAGGTGGTTAACGCACTCGACTCGTAATCCAAAAGTGGGGGGGTTTGAATCTCCGTCACACCCAACATACTCGCCCTTTAAGCCGTAGGGGCGTTATAACGTGACGGTCAATCCCACTATTCGTTGGTTAAAGTGTATCCCAGGAGTTGGCGGTGTGCGATGATGACTATCTGCCTTTTCTCTAGTCAGTTTTACATTGCTAAATTAGGGACAGCTAGCACAGATAGCCCTCGAGCAGCTTTGTGCGAAATTCCAACACAAACAAACAAACTTTTCGTGAATGTGATTTTTATTCATTGTTTTTCTTTCTTTTACGAGATTACAAATTTTATTGTACAGGTAAATTATAAGTCGGTCAAAAATTGAAAATGTGTTCGGCTAACGTTTCATAAAAAAACCAGTTGTGCACATGCTGCTGGTTATAATAACAGCTCAGCTTACACGGTAGGTTGAGTTTCGGTTTTCTGTGGTATCATGACGACATAAATCCTGAGATATAGTAGCAGTATAAGCAGTGATATGTAAGCCATTCATCATGTATTGGATGGGGACTCGGCCTTCCGAGACGACTGTCATAATCTGCAACTGTTACAAACTGTCAGAGCTTCAGGATTGTCGTGAAGGAAAGACTTACACCATATAAACATCCCCATAGTAAGAAATACATGTAGTTACTCCTTATTCTCCTGTTGTAAAGAGCATTATTCAACGGGTTCAAACTGAACTAATAAACCGCCTTATTGTAGCAAATGTAGTTTATCTGAGAAGATAAAATATCATGCTTTGTAAGTTCACGAAACTCGCAGTTTTAGTGCTGAAATTTCTGCCTGTTACTCCTACCTACCGAAAGTGATGAATCAAAACCTTTCTGTCAATTCATTAAAAAACAACAACAATTATGAATAGTTCACGTTCAGTTAAGTGTTATCCAGTAATTAAAATGTACTTTATATTAAAAGGGGAAAAATAATTTTATTAACACTGTCAACATTTTCAAAAGTAGTAAGTTATACTTATCACCATACGTTTTTAGGACTATTTTTCTTCACTGTGTCTGCTCCCACGCTGCAAGAAAATGCAAATGGCGGTGTTATTTTTTTATTTCTTTCATAAGTTTACGCAGGGCTAACAAAGGCTGTCATTTCTATCCATCGCTAAGATTGGAGAGATAGTCTAGAGGTAAAGCAAGAGGTCATTGTAATCAAATAGAGGTATATGAGTGTCACACTTATAACGCATCCACGGCCTAAAAGTGGGAAACACGTTTTTATCACAAGGGAACACGAACAACGAACCCTTAGATTTGCTGTTCAGTACGCTGATGTTTAGGCCACACCCAGCCTTAAATGATATGGAGAATATTAGTGTTTGTGTGTTTTCTTAGAGCAAAACCACATCAGGCTGTCTGCTGAGCCCACTGAGGGGAATAGAGTCTCTGATTTTAGCATTATAAATCCGGAGACGTACCGCTGTATTATGGGGGGGCAGGAGAAATTATAGATGTATACGTTGTACAGTATCTGCAACCTTAACATTAATGTTATTTTACTTAAGTCGTTCACCGTTAGTACAGCGGTATGTCTCCCGATTTATAACGCTAAAATCAGCGGTTCGATCCTCTTCGGTGGGCTGAAAAGATAGCCCGATGTGGCTTTTAGAGAAAAAAACACTTAAAAAGTTAGGTATCGTCTTAGAAAGTACAATTGATTAGTGTGTGTGTGTGTGTGTGAACTGTATAACTTTATTAGAATATGACATAAGATGAAGAAACAAAACCAATTTCGCATAAAAATAATAACTACAATAATGTTTTTGTGACTTAGCATCCACGTTCCACATTCTGGATTTAATTAAAATTTGTTTAACGACGGTTTGTTTATAATTTAACCACTTTTCACGAAACACCGTTGTCACACCAATCCTTTTTAGGAGATAACCCGTACGGTTACATGTGTAACTTGTCAGAGTTCCAGAACATTTGTAGTATGTGTTTTCTTAAAGCAAAGCCACATCGGGCTGTCTGCTGAGCACACCGAGGGGAATCGAATCCCTGATTTTAGCGTTGTAAATCCGTAGACATACCGCTGTACTAGCGTGGGGCGAACATTTGTGTTACATTCATTATAGTTTTGTGGAGATTTATAGAGAAAAATGTAAAAAAGTTAATAGAGATAGTTCCATTTTTGTAATGAAACTAATTACTTATGTGAGATTTAGTGTGAGGTTGTCTTTTTTTAAAAAAGTTTGAGCCCCTCTCAGTCTGTGAATATGCCTTAAAATGTGATTTAGCAGTTTCAAAATTATAATTACTAATGAAGATTAACAATATTTACGAAGTACTTTTTCTATTAAATTGTATGTTTAACCTGTTGACTGCCAAGTATTTCAGCTGCTACAATACAGCTCTAATGCTTCTTCATTTTGTAACTTTTTCGTGACGCCATTTTGGATCGAAAGTGAAACAATTTGTACGTAGGTCAAATGCATGTATAGTGCTGACATCTAGCGTTGACGTTAGGTATTATTGTGGCCTTTTCTCATAAATTTATGTGTGTCATAATTAGACCATAAGCAACTGGTCATTTTTGTATTACATTTGTAGACTGATGAGCAGTTAAGTATATGAAAAAAGTCTTGTATGTTAATCATTTCAACCTGATTCTTATTGGGGTTTTGTTTACTTGAAAGAATATTAATACAGAATTTTTGTTATGGCGGCTCCCTCAGAAATCACTTCACGGATCACAGAAGACCTGCAGCTCTCACTACTGAAAACAGTGCTTTAAAAGATTGATGGAACTTTACTGAACAGAGATTTCAAGTGGCATTTACTTAATATAGAATCATTAATATGTAAAATAAGCGGTTAATCAATAACTATCATGATAGTGAGATTTGAGACCCATTACTGTTACATACGTAGTTAAATAGTACGGAATAAGTGGGCTTAAAACGAAATCACAAACACAGTTTGTGAATTATATATTTCAAAGTGTTTATCTTACTTTTTCAGGAGGGAAAAAATAATGATGATGAGCCATATACAGTTAAATATTTAATAGGAAATCCTCAAAACTGATGGATAACGCCCTCTAGGGAGAAGAACACGTTTTAACGTAAAGTACATTTAATAACGCTACTTGAACGCAATGCAGGCGTCAAGCAATTATTTTAAGCAAATTCTTTATACCAAGAGTCATTATTTACCGCTAAAGGATAGTAAATAGTGGAAGACATTTGATGGGGTAAGCTCAGTGAAATTCGAAATGCAGATAAAAAGAACTGATTATTGATTTAAAACCTTTGGCGACTAAACTATATCGCATAGAGAAAAACGCATCTTCAAGTATGACCCGGCATGGCCAAGCGTGTTAAGGCGTTTGACTCGTAATCCGAGGGTCGCAGGTTCGAATCACGGTCGCACCAAATTTGGGAGTGTGATAATGTTACGGTCATTCCCACTATTCGTTGGTAAAAAGAGTAGCCCAAGAGTTGGCGGTGAGTGGTGATGACTAGCTAGCTGCTTTCCCTCTAGTGTCACACTACTAAGTTTGGTACGGCTATCGCTGATAGCCCTCGAAGTAGCTTTGCGCCAAATACAAAACAGACAATCTTCAAGTATAATAAACTTACTTTGAAAGATTTTATAAAATCATATAATTCTTTTTTCTGCCGATTTTCTTTATTTTGAAGTCGATTGAAACTGAAAATGGCAGTTTCATGTCAGCGGTTTTCAACGTAACACAAAATATCGATCTACGGAGAATGAAACTTTTTTATAATGGTTAGCGAAAAAGGTTTCCAGAAGTTTGAGCCAACAGTGGACGCCAGACGAGCGGTAAGATTGACATTGGAAGACATGAACAGACCGTTCGAAAATACGTTTCTCTAAAGAAATCGGGTGCTTCACCTAAGGTTACGTCTAAAGAAATCCTGATCCTGGAAGGATAAAAACCATTTCATAAATTTTGATCATAAATTAAAATGCCAAAAAATAATTTCATCTCTTTCCCAACTGGTTTTGGGAAATACGAACAGGAATTTTTAGTTTCATCGCATGTTATAATACATAGTGTTACAAATACGTTCCTTTACATAAAGTTATCCGAGTTACGGTTCAGGTTACACTATGTAACAAAATGTTTACTACCTCTTGTACCGGGGCAGAAAGTGTTGTTTTCCAATGTCTAACGTGAATGGAAAAGACCTATTTTTCTCTTCAAACTTTTTGTGACCTGGGAACGTATAACAAAAACATGATGGGATACTATATTTGGGGGCTGATACGCGAAAGTGATTTACCTTACAGTCGCAAATCTCGAAAAACTACTCACTTCTAAACATTTTTGTATAACTTAAGTATAAATACATGTAAATCTTGATTCATGTGTTATTTTATTCAGACCTTATGTAAATAAAAATGTACAAATGTGTCCGTTTTTACTTATAAAGTAGGTTAATTTATGAATTTCATCATCCAGGTCACAAAAGCAAAGTTTGAAGGGAATAATGGCCATTTTCTGTACTTTTACAACATAAGCAATTGAGAAATAACACATACTATCCAGGAACAAAATTTGTGTTACACGGTGTTATGGATCCAACCTATTTTATTTTAAGAAGTAAATAGTATTGACATATAGAAACAGGTTCATTTGGATACGCTAATAAATATATAACTAGAAATGAACTAAATATAAATTTTGGTATTAGTAATGAAAATCTTAATCCCAACAATCTGAGAAATACGCTTTAGCTTAAATACAGCATCTTTAGAGGAAATACTCAATTTCGACTTTACTTACACTGAGTTCTGTAACAAGCCTGGATATGCTGTTTTAACAGTCAAGTTTACTATGACAAGGTAAAGAATACTTTTCTTTTAAGTATTTTCAAAGGAGAAAATGCAGATAGTTTATTCTACTGTTATATAAATCGAGTAGAATTCTCTTTAAATTTCGGTCTGTATAATGCATTTTATACTGACACAGTAAAAATGACAATTGCTTACATGTTTTTGTTCTGTGTGAGTGTTTCCGTAACAAGGTTATTTTACTGACGAAAGGCAAAAATGTAACTTTGGTGCTGTTAGAAAACTCTTGGCACACATCCCAATAGCTCAGCAGCACGTGTGTTGCTGAGGACCGTGATTTTCAACTGATGGCGAAATTGAAATTGTTACCTTACGTGGACAGTCGTCTTTGTAATTTCAGTCTGAAGCCGGATGGCGTTAGACGTAGTTGGAGCCTCAGAGTAACCACTGCCAATAAACCATTGCTAAACGTTACTTCCATTGCTTTATCATAACGTTTAGTCTTTATTATTTAAAATTTTAATGAGCGCTTCATAAACGTAACTGTTTGGTTATTTGAAACTCTCTCGAGAAAATAGTATCAGCATTTAAAAAATTAAGTAATAAAAAGGGACATTATTTGCGTACATGTGAGTAATATAACTGCGAGTAAGGAAATAGTCCGTTTCAGAGACAAAACACATATGGCAATCTGCTGCGTCCAACGCGGGGAACCGAGCCCCGGATTATATTGTTTTGAATTTCGCACAAAGCTACACGGGGGCTATTTGCGCTAGACGTCCCTAATTTAGCAGTGTGAAACTAGAGAGAAGGCAACTAGTCAACACTTGGGCTAATATTTCACCAACGAATAATGGGATTGACCGTCATATTATAACGCCTCCACGGTTGAAAGAGCAAGCGTGCTTGATGTTACGGGAATTAAAACTCATAATCCTCAAATTACGAGTCGAGTGCTCTAACCACGTGGCCAAGCCTGGGCCCACGTTTCCATTGAGATACATTCTAGCGACGTTTCTCCACGTTTAGAAAAATAAAACGCACGTGCAATAAGTTATGCATAACGTGTGTAGATTCAGTCAAATTATTCAATACTCTTTTTTTTTCCAGTCGCTTAACGTATATTTCACAACGTATAAATACAACGTTTACATCTTTACCTCGAGTATTTCAACTGGTTGCAAACGCAGAGTTTGATAAAATCATGCGAACACTTTAAACAGAATTAGTGCACGTTTTGAGCCGTTTCACAGGAATTTTTCTCTCATTTAAGAAGAATTTTGCGCCAAAAAAAGAAGTGCGACCATGTCATATTTAATCTATGGAGTTAACGCATATTCTACAACAGCTGTGGAGTTGTTTAAAACGGATTATGTTTGGAAATACGAAAAGCAGAACGAATGTTCTGTGCTCAACGTCTATTGAAGTAAATATGTTGCCAGATTGTGGAGAAATGTGTGTGGAATGTATTTTTATAAACACTTTCGCTATACACGTGTTAAAGTTGCTTTTCTACAAAAACAACAACAAAACAAAAGCAAGCTAGTACTTAGTAGTGGCACACATTAATCATTCGTCTTTTATCTTGTTTTCATTTTGTAACGCCATCTATCAAATGATCAGCATACTTTAGGTGTATTTTTTATATCGTTTTTCTCGCTAACTCTTCCATCTCAGGTGTTTTCTTTAAGACATCCGTCTTGGAGTAAAACAAATAAAAGTTAAACAAAGGAAGACATTAGACAAAGATAAATTGTTTTTTGTTGTTTTTTCTCCTGCTGGGTAGAAACTAAATCTCTTTTGAATAGCTGTGCTAATATAGTATTAATAGTGTAATTTTTTATCACTTAGCTATTGTAGAAAAATCCATTAATTAAAAAAAATCCATTTAAGCTGTAAAATGTATTAATGCTGTTTCCAGACGTTAGGAGTGTTTCGTTAATAGCATACAATAGACGGTTTTAGGGTTATCTTTGGTGTAAAATATCAGTAATATTCTTTGTTCACATGTGAACAAAATAAGGCGACAAATAGTTATACGTCCCGAGGGACGTGCAAAGTGTTGTTAAAGTGTTGTTTTAAGGATAAATGAAACAAAAATTAGAAACAACAAATATGTTTATTTTTTCTGAAGTTCATTGGTCATGCTGTGCTGTACCCTTCAGAGTGCATAATTCTTCTCGTGATTCATGGCATGCGCACGTGTTACTAACGTTAGGAGTGTACAAATTACAACCTTAAGCGTCCCTCATGGGCCTTACACGGCCAGGTGGTTAAGGCACTCGACTCGTAAGCCAAAGGTCGCAGGTTCGAATCACCGTCATAACAAACATGCTTGCCCTTTCAGCCGTGGGGGCATTATAATGTGACGGTCAATCGCATTATTCGTTGGTAATAGAGTAGATCAAGTATTGTCTTACACTGCTAAATTAGGTACGGATACCACATCTAGCCCTTGTGAAGCTTTGCGCGAAATTCAAAACAAACCAATATACTATTATATGGCGTCATTTTAGTGTCTTCTGACTAACTGACAAACAGACAACACATTACTGTACACTGGTGCGAGTAGTTAAAACAGGTGTCCCCTCCAGGTGTGGCCTGGCATGGCCAAGCGCGTAAGGCGTGCGACTCGTAATCCGAGGGTCGCGGGTTCGCGCTAAACTTGCTCGCCCTCCCAGCCGTGGGGGCGTTATAATGTTACGGTCAATCCCACTATTCGTTGGTAAAAGAGTAGCCCAAGAGTTGGCGGTGGGTGGTGATGACTAGCTGCCTTCTATCTAGTCTTACACTGCAAAATTAGGGACGGCTAGCACAGATAGCCCTCGAGTAGCTTTGCGCGAAATTCCAAAAAAACAAAACCTCTCCAGGTGGAATTCGGTAACCTATATGCTGATTAATTCCCAATAATATAGAAGTAAGTTTCGCATGAAGGCTTAACTGTAAATTAATTTGTTTTGCAGTACAACTCCAGAAATGTACATATTACTAATTCACCACATTTCTTGTTTCGGGGCTTAATTCATAAATATTTATATTTTTAGACGCGGAGATATTCTTAAATTATTATCTACAAACAAATCAAGATTCTTAACTAACGAAAATCCCAACTTTCGGATAAGAGACTATCTGTTGATATTCTAAAGCTGTATCTGTGTAGGACTGCTGGTCCTTGTTCATTATTCTAAAGCTGTATCTGGAACCATTAGGCTTAAAACAAGCGAAACACTTTAGAAATACGTTAAAATGAGATGTTAGAAAACAAGCGGTCTGCATAGAAGTAAGAGATGCAGTTCTATAGTATTAAGTATTAAACAATTTACCTAGAAAGTTTGTGAATTTCTACTACTCATTAACATAAAAACGTTCAAATTCAATATTTTAAAAGTCAGGGCTTTTACGAATAACGCTCCCAGTGCCGCAGCGGGCGGAGCACAGATGGCTCTTCGTGCAGCTTTTTGCTCAATTCCAGGCAGAAAAACAAATCGTGAATAACCTAACCTTAAATATGTTTAACATGCTATTATCTCGATCACAGAGGGCTACTTGTGGGGAACCTTTTATCAGCATTTCTGTGTGAACATATTTTAAAGAAAAAGCAACATTGGAACCTCGTATCAGCATTTCTGTGTGAATATATTTTAAAGAAAAAGCAACATTGGAACCTCGTATCAGCATTTTTGTGTGAATATGTCAAACAAAAAGCAACATTGGAACCTCGTATCAGCATTTCTGTGTGAATATATTTTAAACAGAAAGCAACATTGTTATATCCGAAGATTACCTGCCTATTTCTTTTTTTTTACAGCATACAAATTAATATTTGATATCGAACTTCCGCGATGACATAGTTTTAACGCGAACCACAACTCTTAACAGTAGGTAAGACCTGAAAAAACTTAAAATGGTTTCCCAGGAAAACACACTATTAACTGTTTTTTTTATAATGGCATGTGATGTATGGATCACCAGAATTAAAAGAGTTTGGATTTATACTGAATGCGATGAGGTTTGGTTAATTACATTCCCAAGGGCTGTGCACACAGTCTGTTAACAGAGTGAACTTTGAAGACCAGGTGGAATCATAGAGGTCCATGAAGTTGTCATTACTCGTTCTACGAACAAACAGTTCAGTTGATATAATAAAAGCTCTCTGTGATTCTTAAACTAGTGTAGATGGGTGTATATTGATACATCGCTGATATAAAGACAAATTAATAACTATTCCCTTTCACTGTATAGTTGGGCAAACTTTCATTTCAACGCTATTCTGAAAATCTCTGTAATTAAACTGTGGAAACTTTAAATGCATAAGCGCGAGGAACTAATACGAAAAAAACAAAAACCGAGCATAATTTTAAAAGTAATGGAAACCTGAACATTATCACGAGATTCTTAAGCACAGTAGAAACTAGTAAGGTGCACACAATACTTATGTATTCGTGCGTATATTCATATAGAAGGCAGGCAGTAGGAGTCTTTCAATGAAGCTACGATGGATGCTAATTATCTCCTGGGTTTTATGCGACTCACTGTGGTTATACTGTGTGATGACATGCATCGAAGTAAGTCACCCTCCTACAAATCTAGTCTTCTCATAAAGAACGATTCGTCGCATTACTTGTAGTTTTGTTCGTTATTGGAAATTTGTTATGGGTCCATTCTTTCTCTAATACATATACAATACTGAGTAATTGATCTAGGCTGCAGACTAGAGAGGGTAATAAAGAATCGTTTCTTGGGTTCGTTGACCGACAACAATTTGTAGTGCTGCAATCTCAGGCAGGCAGGATTGTTTGCAGTTTACATAAATAACATTAATGGTACAATTTTAGTAGCATTATCGACCATCAAAATAAAGGAACGATTGCATTCCGGGCTGGAAGCGCCGTGAAACTGTTTTGTTCTGGCCACCACATTGTATATCCGAACTATCTTTAAGCCACTAAAACATGCAGTAAAATGTTTATTAACGAAAACAAGTAAGTCGTTGCAGTCTCACAACTGTGAAATTTAACCATTACATTTTACGTAGAGAAACGAGAGTTTCTGGTGAAAACCAGAAGGATGGTCATAATTACACAAGACAGAGAAAAGTAAAATCATTTTTTTTTCTTCTTATAAATCAGTTTCGCACAAAGCTACTTGAGACCTATCTGTACTAGCCGTCCCTAATTTAGCAGTGTAAGACTAGAGGGAAGGTAGCTAGTCATCACCACTCACCGCCAACTTTTGGGCTACTCTTTTACCAACGAATAGTGGGATTGACCGTAACAATATAACGACCCCACGGCTGAAAGGGCGAGCATGTTTGGCGCGAAGGGGATGCGAACCTCCGACCATCAGATTACGAGTCGCACGCCTTAACGCGCTTGGCCATGCTGGGCCTCGTATAAATAAATTATGGTTGTATCACTTTTATTCTAAACTAGAAATACCCTGACTGCATTTACAAAGGGGCCCAAACATGTTCGCTCTTTCAGCCGTGGGGGCATTATTATTTGACGGTCATTCTCAATATTCGTTGGTAAAAGAGTAGCCCAATAGTTGGTGGTGGGTGGTGATGACTAGCTGCCTTCCCTCTAGTCTTACACTGCTAAATCAGGGACGGCTAGCGCATATAGCCCTCGAGTAGCTTTGCGCGAAATTAAACTAAAGCATTTACAAAGAAACAACCAGTAACTTGGGCACGTGATTTCCAGATACTTGTGTTGCAGAATTAATACTGAATTAGAACCGCACTTTATTCCCAAAACAGCGTTTCAGAATAAAGTCGTAGTAATAAATTTCGGCTCAGAATAGTTGACACAGCATTGTATTTATCGCTGAAGACACATTGTAATTAATAATATCATGATTTTGGCAAGCCTATTGCAACCAAAGATAAGAAAATAAAATGTTAAATGTTACGTTAGTAGTGTCACGTGAATCTAGATTCGTTTGTTCCAGAGGTTTTGTAAAAAAAATAAAGAAATACACCTCTGTTATCTATTTGGATATAGCGGTCGTTAATTTTGAAATAATAAGATTATCAAGAAAAGGAAATTAATTTATAGTGCTCATCGCCAACTGTAAGGGCACTCTTGTTGAAACAAATAGAGGTATTTGATCATTATTTTTGTAACCTCAAAAACGTGGAATGCATTTGTTTCGTAAAGGGACGCCATGACACTACCAAGTCGGGTACACCAATTACTGAATGACGTCGAACCAGACATCTGAAAAGAAGGAAAACAGCACAAAAACGTTACGTAAGGAAGGAATAAAATTACTCCCTTTATTAACTGAGTTGAGGAATGTAGATAAAGTTTATTAGATATTTGGAGCAAAGAATTTTGTAAATTAATTGGATTGATTTGTTTAAACTAATTTTGGTATGAAGAGTTATTTTCCGTCAAACGAGAATGTTAGCTGTGTTGGTGACAGACGAGATTTAGAAAATAATAATTCACGTGTTTTGTGTGTCCCTAAAGGAGGGGGGGGAGACCAATAGTTCCAGTAGCATTCAAAATGAACGTATGGGGACTTAAGACGACGCTGATAATGATAATAAAATATTAAGAGTTCGTGGTCTCTGTGAACAGAATTCCTGAGTATAGACAACCACTGGTCCTAATTTACAACTTTGTGGGTCCGGCATAGCCAACTGGTTAAGACGTTCGACTTGTAATTTGAGGGTCGCGGCTTCAAATCTCTTTTGTACCAAACATGCTAGCCCTTTCAGCCGTGGGGGCGTTATAACGTGATGGTCAATCCCACTATTTCTTTGTAAAACAGTAGTCCAAAAGTTGGCGGTCGGTGGTAATGACTAGCTGCCTTTCCTCTACTTTTACACCACTAACTAAGGGACAGCCAACGCAGATAGCCCTTGTGTAGCTTTGTGCGAAATTTAAAGCTCAAAACGAAGATTCATGAAAAACCGTCTTTTCTTTGTTTTCCTGACACCAGAGGCCACTTTGGTAATGACAAACTGAGTAAAGTTAACAAGCACATATTGCTTCATGGTGCTTCCTATCTTGGGGTTGGAAAATCTATAAAAGTTGATGACATGAAGCTAAGATTTATGGATCATGTGAATTGTATTAGGTATCGATATGTCAGAAATAGGCACGCATATCAGCTTCTTCACGAACGAAACACTTCGAAACAGTCATCGATCTGTTTGTTTGCAAACAGATAATATTGTTCGTGTTTCTGAATACCGTGCAAAGCTGCTTCACGACTACTTACAATAGCAGTTCTTAAATCTGAAGTGATAGACCACAGGGAAGACAGCTGGACAACACCATAGCGTTTCTTAAATCTGAGGTGATAGACCACAGGGAAGACAGCTGGACAACACCATAGCGTTTCTTAAATCTGAGGTGATAGACAACAGGGAAGACAGCTGGACAACACCATAGCGTTTCTTAAATCTGAGGTGATAGACAACAGGGAAGACAGCTGGACAACACCATAGCGTTTCTTAAATCTGAAGTGAGAGACCACAGGGAAGACAGCTGGACAACACCATAGCGTTTCTTAAATCTGAAGTGATAGACCACAGGGAAGACAGCTAGACAACACCATAGCGTTTCTTAATTCTGAGGTGATAGACCACAGGGAAGACAGCTGGACAACACCATAGCGTTTCTTAAATCTGAAGTGAGAGACCACAGGGAAGACAGCTAGACAACACCATAGCGTTTCTTAAATCTCAGGTGATAGACCACAGGGAAGACAGCTGGACAACTATATAGCGTTTCTTAAATCTGAGGTGATAGACAACAGGGAAGACAGCTGGACAACACCATAGCGTTTCTTAAATCTGAAGTGAGAGACCACAGGGAAGACAGCTGGACAACACCATAGCGTTTCTTAAATCTGAAGTGATAGACCACAGGGAAGACAGCTAGACAACACCATAGCGTTTCTTAATTCTGAGGTGATAGACCACAGGGAAGACAGCTGGACAACACCATAGCGTTTCTTAAATCTGAAGTGAGAGACCACAGGGAAGACAGCTAGACAACACCATAGCGTTTCTTAAATCTCAGGTGATAGACCACAGGGAAGACAGCTGGACAACTATATAGCGTTTCTTAAATCTGAGGTGATAGACAACAGGGAAGACAGCTGGACAACACCATAGCGTTTCTTAAATCTGAAGTGATAGACCACAGGGAAGACAGCTAGACAACACCATAGCGTTTCTTAATTCTGAGGTGATAGACCACAGGGAAGACAGCTGGACAACATCTTAGTGTTTCTTAAATCTGAGGTGATAGATCACAGGGAAGACAGCTGGACAACACCATAGCGTTTCTTAAATCTGAGGTGATAGACCACAGGGAAGAAAGCTAGACAACACCATAGCGTTTCTTAAATCTGAAGTGATAAACTACAGGAAAGACAGCTGGTCAACACGATAGCATTTCCTAAGCCTGAAGTGATAGACGAAAGGGAAGACAGCTAGTCAACACTGTAGCATTTCCAAAGCCTGAAGTGAAAGACTACAGGGATGACAGCTAGACAACACTATAGCATTTCCTAAACCTGAAGTGAAAGATTACAAGGAAGGCAGCTAGTTAACACTATAGCATTTTATAAATCTGAAGTGAAAGACAACAGTGAAGAAAGCTAGACAACACAAAATCATTTCCTAAACCTGAAGTGAAAGACCACAAGAAACTCAGCTAGACAACACTGTAGCGTTTCGTAAACCTGAAGTTAAAGACTAAAGGGAAGACGGCTAGACAACACAGTAGCGTTTTTTAAATCTAAAGTGAAAGACTACAGGGAAGACAGATAGACAACACAATTACATTTTTAAACCTAAAGTGAAAGATTACAGGGAAGACAGTTATTGTTATTTTGAATTAAGCACAAAGCTACACAATGGGCTATCTGTGCTCTGCCCACCACGGGGATCGAAACCCGGATTTTAGCGTGTAAGTCCGCAGACATACCGCTGAGCCACTGGAAGACAACTAGACAACACTATAGCATTTTTTAAATCTGGATTGAAAGACAACAGGGAAGACAGCTAGTCAACACAGTAGCATTTCCTAAATCTGAAGCGAAAGTCCACAGTGAAAACAGCTAGACAACACTATAGCATTTTCTCAACCTCAAGTGAAAGACTACAGGGAAGACAGCTAGTCAACACTGTAGCATTTCCTAAACCTGAAGTGAAAAATTACAGGGAAGACAGCTAGTCAACACTGTAGCATTTCCTAAACCTGAAGTGAAAGACTATAGGGAAGACAGCTTGACAACACTGAAGTATTTCCTAAACCTGAAGCGAAAAATTACAGGGAAGAGCCAGTCAACACTATAACGTTTCCTAAACATGAAGTAAAAGACAACAGTGAAGAAAGCTAGACAACACTATAGCATTTCCTGAACCTGAAGTGATAGACCACAGGGAAGAGAGCTGGACAACACCATAGCGTTTCCTAAACCTGAAGTAAAAGACAACAATGAAGAAAGCTAGACAACACTATAGCATTTTATAAAATCTGAAGTGAAAGACTACAGAGAACACAGCTAGACAACGTTATAACATTTCTTAAACCTGAAGTAAAAGACAACAGTGAAGAAAGCTGGATAACACTATAGCATTTTTTAAATCTGAAGTGAAAGAAAACAGGAAAGACAGCTAGACAACACTATAGCGTTTCCTAAATCTGAAGTGAAAGACTACAGAGAAGAAAGCTAGTGAACACGATAGCATTTCCTAAGCCTGAAGTAAAAGACAACAGTGAACAAAGCTAGACAACACTATAGCATTTCCTGAACCTGAAGTGAAAGGCCACAAGGAAGACAGCTAGACAACACTATAGCTTTCTTAAATCTGAAGTAATTGACCACAGAGAAGACAGCTAGACAACACCATAGCGTTTCTTAATCCTGAGGGGATAGACCACAAGGAAAGACAGCTAGACAACACTATAGCGTTTCCTGAACCTGAAGTAAAAGACAACAGTGAAGAAAGCTAGACAACACTATAGCATTTCCTGAACCTGAAGTGATAGAACACAAGGAAAGACAGTTAGACAACACTATAGCATTTCCTGAACCTGAAGTGATAGACCACAAGGAAAGACAGCTAGACAACACTATAGCGTTTCCTAAACCTGAAGTAAAAGACAACAGTGAAGAAAGCTAGATAACACTATAGCATTTTTTAAATCTGAAGTGAAAGACAACAGGAAAGACAGCTAGACAACACAATAGCATTTTCTAAACCTGAAGTGAAAAACTACAGGGAAAACAGGTAGACAACACTGTTGTATTTTCTAAACCAGAAGTGAAAGACTACAGAGAAGACAGTTAGTCAACACTTTAGCGTTTCCTAAATCGAAGTGATAGACCATAGGTAAGGCAGCTGTTTAACACTACATTAGGCTTATTTTTACCAGTGAATAGTAGGATTGACCGTCATATTATAACACTCTATGCCACTGTTAAAAGAGTGAGCATGTTTGTTGAGCCTCAGAAAGCGACTCCTACGACCTAACCATCATGCCAAGAAATAAGTCCATACTACATTGATCGATCAGACAGGTAATTTATTGACGTTTCGGAGGTTTTGCTGTATAATACCTCTCGTATTTCTTGTATTTTTTATTGTTTCCAATGAAAATTAGCAACAAATATATTATATGACAATCATGCTGCCACTTCCGGAGAGAAACTATTTACTTTCAAGCACGTTCGATTAATCGCCAGCTTTTATCGTGTTAACTCAAACTATTCATGTAAGATACTTTTTACAATTTCGTATCCGAACAATACATCCGAGGACGTATTTTTCGTATTTCACTGCATCAGAAACACGATTTACCATTACGCCATGGTGGATACACTATATGAGGGTCTGATAAATTTCAGTGTTTCACTGGACAGCAGAAGTTTGCAGTGTGGTCAGTTAGTATGGCTATGTGGAACTAGCTTATGTGTAGCTCTGCGCGAAATTTCTGAACGGCAACCTCCGCCCACTAAAAGAAATATTACAGGTACATAAATGAATATTAGTATTCAAAAGCAAATTCTAATTTATTAATATTAGAATAAGAGAAAAGTGAATTGTAACATATTACTAGAGCGCTTTAGTGGTACTCCGCTATAAACCGGGTTTCGATACTCGTTGTGGGCAGAGCACACACAAACAGGATACTGTGTTGCTTAATGCTTAATTACAAATGACTTAAATTCGTAAAACATTACTACTATCGCCCTCTGTTAGTAGCTCAGAAAATCAATTAAATTTATCTCGAATTAACCTTATAATTTTAACCATACAAATCAATATTAATTAGAATGTTTGCAGATGTAATATTATTCTGTTGTACTTAATTAGTTATAATTACAATCTTTTGATATTATAAATGTGCAAATGAAGTATCCAGTCAGCTTATCTTTATAAACCAACCTTTGGCCTCTGTATTTCAGTCAGCTTATCTTTATCGACCAATCCTTTACCTCTAAATTTCAGTCAGCTTATTTTTATAGACCAACCTTTTACCTCTGTATTTCAATCAGCTTCTCTTTATTAACCAACCTTCGGCCTCTGTATTTCATTTAGCTTATCTTTATAGAGCAACATTTGACCTCTGCATTTCTGTCAGCTTATTTTTATAGACCAATTTTTAGCCTCTTATTTCAGTCAACTTATTTTTATAAACCAACATTTGACTTCTGTATTTCAGTCAGTTTATCTTTATAAACCAACTTTTAGCCTCTGTATTTTAGTCAACTTATCTTTACTTTATAAACCAACATTTGACCTCTGTATTTCAGTCAGTTTATTTTCATAAACCAACCTTTAACCTCTGTATTTCAGTCAGTTTATCTTCATAAACCAACCTTTGACCTCTGTATTTCAGTCAGCTTATCATTATAGGCCAACCTTTCACCTCTGTATTTTGTCAGTTTACTTTTATAGACCAACCTTTGACCTCTTTATTTATTAAATACTACGTAAAGATGCCCCAAATTCCAAACTCATGTATTGCTCCCGTTTGTTTTGTTTTTATCGCACGACAACGTTGATCACTTTCAACAACAAAATATATAGCGTGACCTGCAGTTGAAGACCGTATAAACTCTTACGAAGCCAGCCCAGCTGTACGGTTCTCAACTGATAATGGTACAGGTTCTGTTGTCAAGTGTAAGATAATGGTTTTCACATTAACCATTTTCAGCGGTGTAGGTGCTGTTATTACTTGATACGCGATCCAGTGAATACGCAATAATTTAAGAAAGCTTGTCGTAACTTATATTTCCTGTACCAATCGGTACAGGTGACGGCCAGCCATGAAACTCACAAAACGATTCCTCCAACATCAAATCTTATGCTTTTCACCGGCATACCGAATTCCACCTCTTTAAAAGACCAATCTATTCAGTTTTCTTGTATGGACGTAAACGTACTATGCTGATAAGATAACTCGATGTTCATGCTTGGCCGACGGCCATTTCGGATTCTTAACAACACGGGTTAGTGTCTCCCAGTACCTTGATAGTCAAAACGACACATTCTAAAAAAGTGTAGAGTAAATGGGAAGAAAGACTTTCGTTTTTCTCGTATGTCTGATAACACCCGCCTAGTCAGCAGTTTTGACGTGTCGCCCTACAAGTGCCATTGAAAACAGCGAAAGGGAACACCAGATAGCGATGATCCATTTACTGGAAGAATTTGTTGTGAAGTGGAAGACGAGAAGACAGTGGGGCAGTCTTATGTATTGAGGTTGCCTCCAGCCAACCAGAAATGCAAAGCAAAGCTGGTGTATTGTGCTTCATCCGACTTCTGGTGTTCCCAGCGAACCTGAGGATGACTCATCTTTTCTTTGTTATTGAGACAGGAGAACAGATTTTAAGAGTCAAAGCGATGTCTCGGAAACAAAAGCCCGTGTTTCAAGGATGACTGTACTGAGTTTACTCAAGGCCTCAGGTATTCTCCAGGGCTCACAGAAATAGACTAACTGAGAATGTACGTGACAAAGGAAAAAAAATTAATTGGCACTCATTAAAACTTTTAGACAGTTCAAGCTATTGGTAAAAATAATTTGATTTCTTTTCCTCGAGATGCTGGACTCGTTAATAGAGTGTCAAAAGTATTATAGGCATTAATAGAAACTAATTATTTAGCAAATAATTATATTTGTGTCATTTGGTTTTGAAGTTATGGTCTATAAGTGTTCTTACTTTCAGAATATTATCTGCCCAGTACGGTCAGGTGGTTGACGCGTGCGCCTCATAATCTGAGGGTCACGGTCTCGAATCCCCCCGTCGCGCCAAATATACTCACCTTTTTCAGCCGTGGGGGCATTATAATGTGAGAGTCAATCTTACTATTTGTTGGTAAAAGAGCAAGTCAGCAGCTGGCAGTGGGTGGTGATGACTAGCTGACTTCACCCTGGCCTCATCGAAGATTGCCTTTGTGTAGCTTTGTGCGAAATTCAACAAACAAACAAGCTGCTGTTGTTTTGAATTAAGCACAAAGCTACACAATGGGCTATCTGTGCTCTGCCCACCACGGGTATCGAAACCCGGATTTTAGCGTGTAAGTCCATTGTTTCACAAAACAATGGCACCACGAATAACCATTTTTGTTCAGTTACACACTTTTTAGGTTTAGTGAGGTAACATTTTACAAGTAAATCAAATACCCAATTCAAGTAAAACCGTTTTTCGTCATTTTTTTATTATAAATTAGTGACATTTTAATATTTTAAAATAAGATAAAAACAAACGTTCGAGTTTTTTTTTATTAGGGACTAGAGATTCAAGGTTTTATTTTAATAAGAAAAAAAAATCATATTTTCGTTTTATTCGGAGGAATTTTGATAACGAACTTTATTCGCTCAGCCAAGCAGGAACTGAAAATAATTACGTTGTGTTTAGTTGGCTGAAGCAGTTTGTTAAATATGAAAAAAATACCACGAAATGAGCTTTGACATTTAAATACAGGATACATCGTTTTAAAATGCTAAAATACACTAGAAAAACCTTTCTTAAAATAACCGTTTATAAAATTCTGATCAATTATCGTACTCTTACAAGTTTCAGCGAAAACGGGTGGGAAGCGATAATTTAAACTTAAATTGTGTATACAATTCAGACGACCAACGTCAACAATTTAACATAATATAACGAAGAATGATTTTGAAAAAAAGTGACCTATTCATAATGCATCACGACTTAGCTGCTCAAAAAAAAAAAAAAAAGTACTCTCGTTCACAGAGGACATTCTCGTTTCTTTGTTTGCGCTGGGTTAACTTTAAGACGTTTTATTCGCTAATAACTCTGTGAGTAAAATCCGGTTTCGACTGTCACAAGGAAACCTGAAATAAACGAATAGAGAACAAGGATTACAATCCTGCGTGATTGATTTCCGATACATTATTAGTGAAGATTAATATATATGAAAAAAAAGACATGCAGATACTGTTACTGAATTCTATTCTGAATCGATAAATCCTTATGTTGTTGCATTGAAGAGTGCTTGTTTACGTATGCAAGTTATTCTGAATATTAAAGAATATACACTGTAATCATGAAAATAATTGGGTCACGAAAACCGAAGGTGTCCAGTGAAATATTTTATACATTACATTCTGAAACGTACTTCAAAGTCACTGTCAGAGAAGCGTTTTGAGTAATATACCTGGAAATAATACCTTATTGTTTTTGTTTTAATCAAAGCCATTTTCTGAGTATTTAAAGCTTTGAGACAGTTCTATAAGCCCGGCATGGCCAGTTGGTTAAGGCGTTCGACTCGTAATCTGAGGGTCGCGGGTACGAATTCCGGTCGCACCAAATATGCTCGCCCCATCAGCCGTGGGGGCGTTATAATGTTACCAACTATTCGTTGGTAAAGGAGTAGCCCAAGAGTTGGCGGAGGGTGGTAATGACTAGCTGTCTTCCCTCTAGTTTTATATTGCTAAATTGGGAACGGTGAGTACAGATAGTCCTCCAGTAACTTTGCGCGAAATTCAAAACAAATTTTTCTATAAAAAAAAGTCTGTATTCTGCTGATGAACACAAAATGATCGTTCTCCAATTTTTATTGCAAAATAAAGTTCGACACAACGAATGCATTTTTTTTTACATAGATTATTCTTTGCTGAATGCAAATACCAGTCATGACTTTCTTTTGTTTTAAAGGTGCGTTGATTGGGCCCCCCAGTGGCTCAGCGGTATGTCTGCGGATTTACACGCTAAAATCCGGGTTGCGATACCCGTGGTGGGCAGAGCACAGATAGCCCATTGTGTAGCTTTGTGCTTATTTCAAAACAACAACAACAGCGTTGATTGGACAGCTAACTCTCATGCTCGTTGCTAGCAGAAATACCTGTTCGATTTTCAAATAATTTCTGTGCATTAATTGTCGATAGAAACAAACGTTCATGACAGTAAGTAATATTTTGTTTGTTCGGGACTTTTCTGTGTTCCTCGTATCTGTTGAACCTGCGTTTATATCGAATGACTGATTACACACACGCTCACGTCTTTCAAACATATCGGAAGCCACATTATAAACATAAAAGAAGTGGGAGTTGACTCCATTTTCGGTCTTCGTTTGTTACTTGAATAACTCAACATCTTCAAGACAGTATTGTTTTGTTTGGAATTTCGCACAAAGCTACTCGAGGGCTATCTGTGCTAGCCGTCCCTAATTTAGCAGTGTAAGACTAGAGGGAAGGCAGATAGTCATCACCATCCACCGCCAACTCTTGGGCTACTCTTTTACCAACGAATAGTGGGATTGACCGTAACATTATAACGTTACCACACGGCTGGGAGGGCGAGAATGTTTGACGCGACCCTCGCACTACGAGTCGCGCGCCTTATGCGCTTGGCCATTGCCGGGCTACAAGACAGTAAAAAGATTATTCTGATAAATAAGAACAAAATATCTTTATTTATAAACGAGTCACCTCGTTTTTAGTTTTTGAAAATTTTACCCTCGACAGGTCAGCGATAAGAACTCGGGTTTGATCCCTATCATGGACAAATTACATATATCCCCGACAATGTGGCTATGCACTTAGCATCGAACAAACCTTGACAATAGCGCCATTCACCCGCTAGTTGGCGCTAAAGAATGGAAATGAAATATATTACGATAATCTAATTGAAAATATTTTTATTGTTTATTTATCTTCCAAGTCAACATTTCAAATTAGTGAATTACCTCCCCAACTTAAATATTAGTTTATTGTATATTACGCTAATCTTATACAACAATGGAAGATATGCACTTTTAAGTCCAGAGAGTTATGTAGTTTTTATCGCAATATTTGAACAATCGACTCTTTTTCTCATAGCTTGTTATAAAACATAACCTGTCATGACGTGTTTCTTGGTTGTCAGCATCAAAACGTAAGCGGGCCCGGCATCGCCAGGTTTGTTAAGGCGTTCGACTAGTCATCTGAGGATCGCGGGTTCGAATCACGGTCGCACCACGTATGCTTGTTTTTTCAACCGTGGAGACCTTATATTGTGACTGTCAATCCCACTATTCGTTTGTAAAAGAGTAGCCCAAGAGTTGGCGGTTGGTGGTGATGACTAGCTGCCTTCTCTCTTGTCTTACACTGCTAAATTAGGGACGGCTAGCACAGATATCCCTCGAGTAGTTTTGTGCGAAATTCGAAAAAAAAACAAAAAACAAAACGTAGAAACATAAATAACGATAAGTAAAAATAACTTAATATATATTTTTATAATTTTGGCTACTCTTTTATCAGCGAACAGTTGGATTGACCGTAACATTATAACGCCCCTAAGGCTGAACATGTTTGGAGCAATGGGGATTGGAGCCTTCGACCCTCAGATTAAGAGTTGAGTACGTTGACCACCTGGCCATGCCGAATAGGATTATACCTTGACCATCTGGCCATGCCGGATAGGATTATACCTTGACCACCTGGCCATGCCGGATAGGATTATACCTTGACCATCTGGCCATGCCGGATAGGATTTACCTTGACCACCTGGTCATGCCGGATAGGATTATACCTTGACCATCTGGCCATGCCGGATAGGATTTACCTTGACCACCTAGCAATGCTGGATAGGATTGTTTTTGTTATTATTTCTAGCATTTCTTTCTCAACTTAAACAATTATATGTGAACAGTAATAAAAGGATAAAATATAACACATATTTAAGTGAATGTTGCTGCTTTTTACTGTACTGATAACGGATTTCGATTTCATAATATGTTTATACAGTAATCCAAAAGAAGATGAAAAAATTCATAAAAATAAGTCATTCATTTGATTTTTTTTAATTCATCATTTCTTAAAGCTATCACTAAAATCAAAACTATTTTGTAGCTAACCGACTGGAAAAAAAATTATCCCATTTGGGTTCTGAAGTTCTATAAATTTTAATAAATACCAACAATAAATGTAGGGCCTTTGTTTGTTAGTTATTAGAAATTGTAATTGTCAAAATTTTGACAGAACAGAGTATTTGCTTCAGTAAACTTAGATTACTGTAACAAAGATTCCTGAAAAATAAAAAGCAAGGTATAATTAAACTTAGATAGACCTATCTTAGAATTAAATGTCAGATCTGAAACGTTTGTTTGTTTTCTAATTTTGAACAAAGCTACCCGAGGACGATTTGTGCTAGCCGTCCCTAATTTAGTAGTGAAAGACTAGAAGGAAGGCAGTAAGTCGTCACCACTCACCGCCAACTCTCGGGCTCCTCTTTCACCAACGAATAGTTGGATTGACCTTCACATTACAACGCCCCCACGGCTAAAAGGGCGAACATGTTTGGTGTGACCGGGATTCGAATCCGCGACCCTCGGATAACGAGCCGAACGCCTTAATACGCTTGGTCATGCCGGACCCAGGGATATATGTGCTGTGCTCAAATCAACACATGGCTAAGTCTAGGTAGGTTTTTGTGTATCGTCGTAGGGATATCTGAAGCTAAGGTATCAACTTTATGACTCACGTTCACTCACTTGAAATATTATGCATCATAATTAAACTGTGATTAGATTCATTAAACCGTCAACTTCTAGCAATACAAAACTCACTTAACCTAGGATACGTACTGGAAGTTTGTCTTCTTTATTTTTATTGTTTTTTGAACGAAATTTGTTCGGTAATTTTGTTTGAACAGGTGGCTTTCTTTTTTTCCAATCACGAAACGAAACGAAACCTTGGCAGAGGTTTAGTTTAGAGGGAGAGAAGTCTGAGGAATTGTCTCCCCAACAGGGTTGTTCAGGTACCTCCTCCTTCCCGCTCTTTGGGCCTGTGCGACTCGTAATCTGAGGGTCGCAGGTTCGCATCTCGGTCGCGCCAAACATGCTCGCCGTTTCAGCAGTTGGGGCGTTATAATGTTACGGTCAATCCCACTAGCCTAAGAGTTGGCGGTGGGTGGTGATGACTAGCTGCCTTCCCTCTAGTCTCACGCTGCTAAATTAGGGACGGCGAACACAGATAGCACTCGAGTAGCTTTGTGCGAAATTCCAAAAACAAACAAACAAAGCCTCGTCCAGATATTTTCCCTTATTTTATCTCTGAAACTAAAAACGAAAAATAGACGCCAAAACACGTGGAATCACGAGGAAGAATGGTTTGGTTTTTTATCATATGCTAAAAATGCTATGTTGATAAACTTCGTTCATTAAGTTTCTAACTGCTCTCTCGTTACCACACTGGACGAGTGACAATTAAGTTTAACAAATCTATGACTACAATTATACAGATGATCAAGAAATGTTTCTATAACTCCAGCCTACAATTATTGTTTCAATCATTTAAACAACGCTTCCGGCTGTATATTCTTGTAGTTGTTATCTCTTGGACCAATAGCATTGGAGCTGGTTCTCCCATGAATATATATATTTTTTTAATTTTGCGTAAAGCTACATAAGGGCTGTATGTGCTAGACGTCTCCAATATAGCAGTGTAAGACTAGAGGGAAGGCAGCTGGCCATCACCGCCTATCGCCAACTTTTGGGCTATTCTTTTACCAACGAATATTGAGGTTGACCGTTACATTATAACGACACCATGGCTAAAAGGGCGAGCATGTTTGGTGCGACCCTCGGATTACGAGCTGAGCGCCCTCACCATCTGGCCATGTCTTGCTTTCCCATTACTGTGTGGAATTTTGAATAGGTAAAGTAACACAAACAATCCATTGTTGGAGTCTATGAAATATATGTACGGATTAAGTAACCTTGTGCCAAAGCGGAACAACTCTCTTAAGTTAATCAGCTGAAGGAGAAACTGAGGCATGTGGTTCAACACGTATAAAAATAAACAAATACTTGAATGCTAAAAAAAAATAATGAAAATTCAAAGAAGCAAAGTTAGCTTTAGCAAGAAATTACAATAAAAATTAAATTGATCGTTTTGACCAAATCGGGACCCGGCATGGCCAGGTGGTTAAGACTCGTAATCCAAAATCGGCGGGTTTGAATCTCCATTACACCCAACATACTTGCCCTTTCAGCCGTGGGGGCGTTATAATGTGACGGTTAATCCCACTATTCGTTGGTAAAATAGTAGTCCAAGAGTTGGCGGTGGGTTGTGATGACTAGCTGCCTTTTCTCTAGTCTTACACTGCTAAATTAGGGTCGGCAAGCGCAGACAGCCCTCGAGTAATTTTGCGTGAAATTTAAATAACAAAATTAATCAAATCGAAAGTCATTACTTAAATATGATTCTATTTTGGGAGTGATACTCTGAAAGACAAGTGTCTAGTGATATTTCAGGCTTGTTTTACATCAGACTCAACGATTAAAATTTATGTTTCACAAATATTTTAGCTTTATGTAGGTATACAGGACACATTCATTTCAATCGTACTTTCTTCAACCAGTTTTTGTGGGGCTGAAATCCTACTTTTACTAGCATAATTTGAATCTGGAATTTTATCCCTAAAGGTTTTTAAGCTACCAAGTTAACTGAGAAGTAAAATAGATTAGTCCGAAACTGATATAATAATAAAATAGTAAATATCAATTAATGTTAACTATTTTCGTTTCTCAACTTTGAGAATATTTATTCTTTTTTGGTTAATAAAGTTAGGTAGACGAGTTAAATCGATGGCATAAGTAAACTTTGACAAGCTTTCTTTTGTCTGTCGATTATACACTGCACAACAATTTTTTTGAAAAGTTTTTGCTCATTGTGACAAGTACCTGGTTGGTATCCACAAATATAGTTTTGGTTTTGCTTCATCACGTAGTAACTCTGAGAAACAGACAGTTAACTGTTTACCGGCAATAACATATTTAATTGTGTTTATGTTTCTAATACGTTATTAAGTTCAACATAATTCTTAGTGTTTTGCCCCTGATTTTCGTTTGTATTCAATGTCCAGTGCATCACGTTGCAGTGTCCAACAGTAGTCAGCAAGCATTGACGTATTCCAGTTGCCCTGATGTAGTTTTTACATTGTAGCAATGTCCTGGTGAAATTGAAGATTTCGATGAAACGGTACGTGATGGGCAAATTTGGATGTGATTTTCGTGATCAGTAGCCAAAAATCTATAAGGAACACCCAATAGTGTTCAAGAAGCAAAAACTTTGTTGTGCAGTGTGACAGGGTGGATCTCAGCATTTGTCTTTAGGTTGTGATTTCTGTTGTCAAATATTGTCTCCCAAGGGTCTTCAAGGTGTCCTCACTTTGATTTTAATAAGATTAAACAAAGTTAAAATGCATTCATGTTGAATGTGTACCATTACCAGTCCACCTGGAGAGAGCAATATTCCCAAGGCTTTGTGTGTTCCACGTGCTAAACGTTGTATTTTTTGTTTGTTCCACGTGCTGAACGTTGTATTTTTACGTAAAGCGAAACAGGAATACAAAACTAATTTTTCGGTGTTGTTACGGTTTTGAAGGGCTGTTAAAAGCACGCGAATGAAGTGTAACAATTTATGAGAGAGTAAAAGGGAAATTATATGAAATAAACTGGGATAGAACATTTGGTAAATGAAGCCTGAATGGGTGATGAAAGAAACTTTGTTGCATAAAAATCAGTGATGTCGAGAAACCCACTTGTTGAGAATTTTATATGCAAAAACGGCTCATTCTATTTGAAATATTTTCTCAACCCAAACGAGCCGTTTCTGCATATAAAATTTTGTTACATAAACATGCTGAAATGTACATTTATAATAAAGTTTCTTTCACTGCCCATTAAAGTCGTTTCCGAATTTTATTTTCTTCAACGAAGGTTCCTTCACATCAAATGAAAACATTTGGTGAGTGTGTAACAAACTGGAGTAAAATTCTCAAGTGATCACGAAACGTATCAAAATATAGTTGTCTATGGAAATTTATTCTAACCTTAATGTTATTATTTATTTTTATGTTTCCTATTGTCACTCGGAGGATTAGCGGCAAATTCACGAAGTTTCGACGTAAATAAATCTGGGGTTCGATTTTACGTTGTATAGAAAAAACAGTATATCTTTGTGTAACGTTGCGGTTGACAAAATAAATTTTAGTAATCACGGGTATCTTTTAAGGCCCAGCATGGCCAAGACTCGTAATCTGACAGCTGCGGGTTCGAATCCCCATCGTAACGAGCATGTTCGCCCTTTCAGCCGTGTGGGCGTTAATATGTGATGGTCAATCCCACGATTCTCTGGTAAAAGAGTTGGCGGTGAGTGGTGATGCCTAGCTGCCTTCCCTCTGGTCTTACGTTGCAAAATTAGGGACGGCTAGCGCAGATAGTCCTCGTGCAGCTTTGCGCGAAATTACATTGTTGTTTTGAATTAAGCACAAAGCTACACAATGGACTATCTGTGCTTTGCCCACCACGGGTATCGAAACCCGGATTTTAGCGTGTAAGGCCGCAGACATACCGCTGAGTCACTGGGGGGCACGCGAAATTACAAACAAATATCAGTCATGTGGTTCCATAACTTTTCCGTTTTCCATGAAGGTTAAATGAATTAATTTTTCTTTAATATACTAAACGTTCTTAGTAGCTTTGACACAGCTGCTTGTGTTTTATTCAACATTTCCATTAACAGCAATAACTAGTTCATGTACAAAAAAAATGTGAAATATCTTAAGCTGTTCTTTTGATATTAAATAATCCAAACAAAACGTTACAATAACGTGACTGACTTTAATATAGAGGATAAAAATGATGCGCTGTTTTTGTTGTGTCATTCATCTTCAAGTAACAGAAAAATTACTTTGAAATTATTATTGATTCTTAATTTATCGAACAATCTTATTTAGTTGAAGTTGTATAAGTTTAGGAAATTGGGGTATGGGTAATATTTCATTACATGTTGGCAAACTGTTGTACAAGATGAGTAATCAAATACAGAACACATGCTTTAGTTTAGTGCCTCTGAGTCACTGGACTGGAGACATGGTTATTGTGAAATACAGAACACATGTTTTAGTTTAGTACTTCTGAGCCACTGGAGGGGGGACATGGTTATTGTGAAATACAGAACACATGTTTTAGTTTAGTACCTCTGAGCCATGATTAGTGTAAAATACAGAACACATGTTTTAGTTTAGTGCCTCTGAGTCACTGGAGGGGAGACATGGTTATTGTGAAATACAGAACACATGTTTTAGTTTAGTGCCTCTGAGTCACTGGAGGGGGGACATGGTTATTATAAAATACAGAACACATGTTTTAGTTTAATACCTCTGAGCCATGATTAGTTTAAAATACAAAACACATGTGTTAGTTTAGTGCCTCTGAACCACTGGAGGGGGGACATGATTAGTGGAAAATACAAAACACATGTGTTAGTTTAGTGCCTCTGAACCACTGGAGGGGGGACATGATTAGTGTAAAATACAGAACACATGTTTTAGTTTAGTGCCTCTGAGCCACTGGAGGGGGACATGGTTATTGTGAAATACAGAACACATGTTTTAGTTTAGTATTTCTGAGCCATGGTTAGTGTTAAATACAACACGTTTTAGTTTAGCTGTTAGGATAATGAAAGTATGGAAGACAGGTGCAAACATAAAGGATGAATTATTTTATAAGTTTGTTTGTTTTGAATTAAGCAGATAACTACACAATTGCTATCTACGCTTTGGCCACCACAGGTATCGAAACCCGATTTTTAGTGGTGTGAGTATTCAGAAATACCGCTGTGCCACTCGGGATATATTTCGTGAAATAAACTTAATTTTTACTCAATGGTAAAGAAGTTGTTTTGAATTAAGCACAAAGCTTCAAAATGGATTATCTGTGTTCTGTCCACCACGGGTATCGAAAACCGGTTTTTAGCGTTGTTAGTCCGCAGACATACCGCTAAGCCACTGGGAAAACAGGTAAAAAGAAGTTCAAGCAATTTGATATGTGGAATCTTTATCGGTGTAATTTTTAATGTAACTTTGCCTTACACTAGTTTTCGAAGATTCAATAATGTTTTGTTTTATCATAATACAAGTTACTGAATGCTACACGTTATGTACTTATTTCAATTCTAGTTTTCCTTCTGATAATAAACATAAACTAAATTAACACAAATCTGTTTTTTCAATTGCATTTCCAGTCATATTAAACTGTTTGATTTGGTGAACGCATAAAAGAATTACATACTTTTTTGTTTGTTTGTTCTTAAGCGCAAAGGACACAATGAGCTATTTGTGCTGTGACCATCACGTGTATCGAAACCCGGGTTTTAGCGTTATAAGCCTGCAAGATTACAGCTGAATTACTGGAAGGAAGAACATTCTATTTATTTACCGTTTGCAAAATCTCAGTTAATGAAACCTCATATAATTATCACTCTATATCAGTTGAAACCGACAGTTCAAATTCCCACCACCGGATATAGTCTTAGTTGGTAAAGGTTTGGTTTTGAAATTTTGCGTAAATATGCACGAGGGCTATCTGCGCTAGCCGTCCTTAATTTAGCAGTATAAGACTATTGGGAAGGCAGCTAGTCATCACCACCCACCGCCAACTCTAGGGTTGCTCTTTTACCAACGTCACATTATAACGCCCCCACGGCTGAAAGGGCGAGCATATTTGATATGACGGGGATTCGAACCTTCGACCCTCAGATTACGAGTCGAGTGCCTTAACCACCTGACCTTCAGTTGGTAAAGGAATATAGCACAAGTATTATCGTGGGGTATTGGTGCCTTTCTTGTAGTCTACCATTGCGAAATAAAGTGAAAATAAGCCTTTTCACAAAATTTAAAACAAACGATATATTTTTCACGATATGTCGGCCACACTGTTGTGATTGGTTAGTTTGTCACGTGTACTTCCATTGTATCTATTTTCAAATGCGTAACTAGACGTATAAAGTAAGTGTTACATCATTGTTTTACAAAACGACTTATCCAGGTATGAAGTAAGAATTTAATGTCAGTTTCAAAGAGGGATCTGTTTCTATTCGATTCTCTGCAGGAATTATTCTTAGCTATTCACCTGTAATAAAGTTTGGATTACGCCTGTTTTACACTGGGTTCACCGAATTTCTTGAGCAGAACGAAACAAACAGCAGTACGTAAACTGTTTATATGACACATCCTCATCATAAATTCTGTTTTGTAGACGTTACGATTATCGTCTTCACCACCGTCCGAGTAAGACGCTCCACTTTATTTGGTTAGTTCCTATCGAATTGTTTTATTTTAAAATAAACAACAAGGTTTTTGTGGAATAGAAAGTTCTGTAATCTTTTTTTACGAATTGTTTTAATTAAATAATACTCTGTGTTCGTTATGAAGTCCATATTATGGAAAAAAGGAGGGGAAAAACCATATATATATAAAGGGATTTTGATTCCCCGAAGGGATTTGGTTGCTGAAACTAAATTTAACCATCAGACGGGATACTTCTTTATCTGCTCCTATAGAATAACCCTGTTTCAAAAATATAGAAGATTTGCAAATGGAATTCGAGGAGAAGAAAAAAAACATCCGCACCATGCAATATTCTGCACACAAAAAAAGTAGTTCGAATCCGTAAGCGCTCGGTGTAGGAATATTTCTGTGAAGCTAGAGAGGAAACAGCAATGTTAAGGTGGTATTTACTTGTGCTTTCGTGTTTTTGTTGGGTTTTTTTCTACTGATAAATCTGGCTTAACAAACATCGTCAATTAAAAATTTAAATATTGGGAAACTGAACGTGAATAGCTCGTGCACCTGAATACCTTAAGAATTTCGTACGAAGTAAGTTTTCCAACATAATCGAATAGTTTTGAAATCTGCTGTAATCTACTTTCTTTGAATTTAAAACACAAGATGAGCGACTTATCCGAATATTATTCTTGATGGAAAACAAAAATGACAACGAAAGCAATCATTATATTCATGCAACGCAAACCCTAAAAAATAATTTACCCATAGTCCATTGTGGTTTGGTTTGTTTTGAATTTCGCACAAAGCTACTCGAGGGCTATCTGCGCTAGCCGTCCCTAATTTAACAGTGTAAAACTAGAGGGAAGGTAGTTAGTCATCACCATCCACCGCCAACATTTGGGCTACTCTTTTACCAACGAATAGTGGGATTGACCAGTTACTTTATAACGTCTCCACGGCTGAAAGGACGAGCATGTTTGGTGCGACGGGAATATCCATTGTGGAGCTGTTTAGGTAAAGCTATAGGATAATATGTTGACCGTGTTATGTTTAAGCAAAAGTATAAGATGAAATATCGACTCTGCAGTTGGTTGTTGTTTGGTTGTTTTTGAATTTTGCACAAAGCTACTCGAGAACTATCTGTGCTAGCCTGTCCCTAATTTAGCAAGTGTAAGACTAGAGGGAAGGCAGCCAGTCATCACCACCCACTGCCAACACTTGGGGTACTCTTCTTTCAACGAACAGTGGGATTGACCACCACATTATAACGCCCCCACGGCTGGGAGGGAGAGCGTGTTTGGCGCAACGGGGATGTGAACCCGCGAGCCTCAGATTACGAGTCGCACGTCTTAACACGCTTGGCCATGCCGGGCCCTACTCTACAGAGAAAGCTCTGTATCCTTGTCCCTCAAATTTCAATCTTTCTTAGTGCACTGCTTCAACTGGCCCGGCAAACAAACAAAAATACTTCTGTAAGTTTCGAAAAAAGTTGATTGGTTTGATTTCGTTGTCTACGTTTAAAAACGGTTTCACTTATCTTGTAACAGAAATAAAAAAATGTAATGTAGTTTCATTTATTATCAGTTTACATATTTTTATTATTTAACTTTTACAATAAATATTAAGATTTAATGTTTAGGGCTCACATTTGTGGGCAAAACAAAGGAGAATTGGGACATTAAATTGGCAAAAAAAATGTTTTTGATTATGAATGTGAAATAATTTCTTGAACTAACGGTGAACGATTTGAGATATAAAATAATTTTCTGAACTTACGGTGAACGATTCAAGATATCAAATAATTTTCTGAACTTAAGGTGAACGATTCAAGATACCAAATAATACCCTGAACTAACGGTGAACGATTCGTCAAATAAAATAATATCTTGAACTGGTGGTTAACAATTTGAGATATGGAGTAATTTCCTGAAGTGGTAATGAACAGGTAAGTGAATGCTTAACAGTGCTTCAACTATAATTCTTCTTGTATGCCGTTGTTAGTAACACACTCCACTTAGCATCTGAGCTTATCAGTACATAACACTTAAATATTTATCTAAAAGTCATTTCTATCATCCATATATGAGACAACAAATGTTAGGATGAAGAAATTAATTTTAGAAGAACGATAGCTGGTCATAGGTATCTGATATGAGTAACAATTAGTTTCTGCTGAACAAGGGGTTTATTTTTTAATTTCGCGTAAAGCTACACGAGGGATATCTGAGCTAGCTGTCCCTAATTTAGCAGTGTACGACTAGAGCGAAGGAAATTAGTCACCACCACCCACTGCGAAATCTTGGGTTACTCTTTTATCAACGAATAGTGGGATTGACCGTTACATTATACCCCTCCCTCAAGGCTGAAAAAAGCACTCACGGCTGAAAGGATGAGCGTGGTGGGAAGGGGACTCGAACCTGTGACATTCAGACTGCGAATCAAGCGCCCTGACCACCTTAAGTTGTAGTATGTAGTTTATAAACAACCTACTAGAAATCGTAAATAAGAGGACAGAGAGCATGAACCATCGTAATCTTATGTACACACTGACAATCAACTGAAGGTATTAATCTATCCAGCCGAAATGATATTAAAATATTGACACTTCAATCATATTAATGTATCATGTACATCACATAACAATCTCCCCGGTTTCTGAAAGTGAACGGAAAGTAATTACGTCTGCTATTACTTTCCGTTCACTTTCAGAAACCGGGGAGATTGTTATGTGATGTACATGATACATTAATATGATTGAAGTGTCAATATTTTAATATCATTTCGGCTGGATAGATTAATACCTTCAGTTGATTGTCATAATGGGCTGGGAAGAATACAACCTTCAGTTGATTGTCATCATGGGCTGGATGGAATACAACCCTCAGTTGATTGTCATGGGCTTAGTAGAATACAACCTTCAGTTGATTGTCATCATAGACTGGGTAGAATACAATCTTCAGTTGATTGTCATCATAGACTGGGTGGAATACAACCTTCAGTTTATTGTCATCATGGGCTGGGTAGAATACAACCCTCATTTGATTGTCATGGGCTTAGTAGAATACAACCTTCAGTTGATTGTCATCATAGACTGGGTAGAATACAACCTTCAGTTTATTGTCATCATGGGCTGGGTAGAATACAACCTTCAGTTGATTGTCATCATGGGCTGGGTAGAATACAACCTTCAGTTGATTGTCATAATGGGCTGGGTAGAATACAACCTTCAGTTGATTGTCATGGGCTGAGTAGAATACAATCTTCAGTTGATTGTCATAATGGGCTGGGAAGAATACAACCTTCAGTTGATTGTCATCATGGGCTGGGTGGAATACAACCCTCATTTGATTGTCATGGGCTTAGTAGAATACAACCTTCAGTTGATTGTCATCATAGACTGGGTAGAATACAACCTTCAGTTGATTGTCATAATGGGCTGGGTAGAATACAACCTTCAGTTGATTGTCATAATGGGCTGGGAAGAATACAACCTTCAGTTGATTGTCATCATGGGCTGGGTGGAATACAACCCTCATTTGATTGTCATGGGCTTAGTAGAATACAACCTTCAGTTGATTGTCATCATAGACTGGGTAGAATATAACCTTCAGTTGATTGTCATCATGGGCTGGGTAGAATACAACCTTCAGTTGATTGTCAACATGGGCTGGGTAGAATACAACCTTCAGTTGATTGTCATCATGGGCTGGGTGGAATACAACCTTCAGTTGATTGTCATGGGCTGAGTAGAATACAACCTTCAGTTGATTGTCATCATGGGCTGGGTGGAATACAACCTTCAGTTGATTGTTAACATGGGCTGAGTAGAATACAACCTTCAGTTGATTGTCATCATGGACTGATTATAACACAATATTTAGTTGATTGTCATCATAGACTTGATAAAATACAACTGGACTGTCGTCATCATAGACTGGGTAGAATACAACCTTAGTGGACTGTCGTCATCATAAACTGGATAGAATACAACCTTCAGTTGATTGTCATCATGGACTGGTTATAATACAATATTCAGTTGATTGTCATCATGGACTGGTTATAACACAATATTTAGTTGATTGTCATCATAGACTTGTTAGAATACAACCTTTAGTGGACTGTCGTCATCATAAACTGGGTAGAATAGAACCTTCAGTTGATTGTCATCATTTTTCTCTTTATTTGTTCTGTTAACAACCTGATTACAATATTCATTCTTGTTACGGATAACTGGGACAAAAAGCACTTAATTGTATTCGATGTTGTTTGTGGTCTCGAAGATTTCATGTTCTTCGCTGTGGAAGACGTGAAAGCCAATATTTTTAAATGTTGTTTCCCGTGGAGAGAACTGTTACCGTCTTACGTTGGGTATCGTTCCCTGAGTTTAAGAAGATAATTTATCGAGATATCTAATGTTGCTCCAATAGGCACAACAGAGACTTCAAAACTTTTTTCAAGTATTCTTACTGTGGATAAGAAGTTAAGAACTCTTGATATTTTACATTGAAGAAAACGTCAAGTTTTTATTATAACACTTCCCTCCAAGTACGAGACATCTAGAATTTGGTATAAGATCTTCCTCTTGCATTCACGAGGCAGACAGTGGAACCTGAATACTTAGGTTTGTTTTGTTGTGTTTTGGTAGAACCTGAATACTTAGGTTTGTTTTGTTGCAGGTGTTTTGGTGGAACCTGAAGACTTAGGTTTGTTTTGTTGTGTTTTGGTGGAACCTGAATACTTAGGTTTGTTTTGTTGCAGGTGTTTTGGTGGAACCTGAATACTTAGGTGTGTTTTGTTGTGTTTTGGTGGAACCTGAATACTTAGGTTTGTTTTGTTGCAGGTGTTTTGGTGGAACCTGAATAATTAGGTTTGTTTTGTTGTAGGTGTTTTGGTGGAACCTGAATACTTACGTTTGTTTTGTTGTAAGTGTTTTGGTGGAACCTGAATACTTAGGTTTGTTTTGTTGCAGGTGTTTTGGTGGAACCTGAAGACTTAGGTTTGTTTTGTTGCAGGTGTTTTGGTAGAACCTGAAGACTTAGGTTTGTTTTGTTGCAGGTGTTTTGGCATGTTTTGGAGTATGTTTGTTTAGCTCGAATATTTTTAATGGGTCATATTTCCCAAATGTGCCACAAAATAAATATTCAACTTAAGCAAAGTCTATTTGTGATAATATCGAAGTCTTATCCTAGGTTTATGGACATCTTATGGATAATGATGTGTTTGTGCGATTGAGAAAACAATTGTGTGTGTGTGTGTTTCAGGTAGTATTATAATACACTGCGTCTTCCAGAGACAAAGACTCGTAGTTGCAAATTACTACGACACATGCACAGAAACAAGAAAGGGAGATTAAATGAATCCTAAAAGTCCAGTTTATAAAATTTGTAATATTTATATTCTTGGAGACCAGGCTAATCATTAGCTTCGGGGTCAGTTGTAGACGATCGTACTCTTAACTCTCTACCATTAAGATAAAAATGAAGTTAATTAAAAATATTAAACAGAGGATGAAAACTCTCATACGATACGTCAGTTTAAACAAGCATGCTACATCAGTATTGTAACTTTTATTATCATTGGAAGCTAGTAAAAAAGTTGTAACAAATATTTTAGTGTGCAACATATATCATTAGCCTCATTGACTCAAACGATAGGATTCCACATCCTAAAGATACTTCTGTCCATGAGAATAATTTTGCCACCAGAGTATTTTCGAGAGATAACTTCAAGATGAAAGTTTTAAAACAAATTACGCCACAGTGACTACACAGTAAAAAAACACCGACAATTTCATTTTGACGAGGTATTTAACCTGTTAAGTGCCATAGGCGAGATAACTCGTCCAAGCCGATCGGTAACACAGTGCCACGGACGAGTTAATTCGTTCTCAGTAATACCTAACTTCAACGCTAGGTGTCAGAATCATACATTCATTTGACCTTCTTACAAATTGTTTCACTTTCGATCCAAAACGGCGTCACGAAAAAGGTTACAAAATGGAGTAAGCATTCGAGTTGTATTTTTAACTTGGTTTGGAGTTGCCATAGCAGGTGAAATTCTTGGCAGTCAACAGGTTAAATTAACAACTACATATTTTATTCTAAACTTCTCAGATGCTTAAATAACAAACAATTTTAATGCATTTCTGTTTGTATTCTAAACAACTTTCATTTAAATTCATTTTGTTTTTTTGGTTAGAATTTTCGTGCGAAGTTACACAAAAACTAAACTATCAGTGTATCGGCTTCAATGGTTTTGAACTGATAGACTAGAAGCTGTGTAATTAATAGCATATATCACTAACTTTGGGCTTACTGATTAGTGGAAGTTTATTGACATTGTTGTTTTGAATTAAGTACAAAGCTACACAATGGGCTATCTGTGCTCTGCCCACCACGGGTATCGAATATTGACATTGAATAATGTGGTTTTAGTGTCAGTGATACAGCGCACTTTGTTCGCAATTTGCGCAGATGGTTCTGCGGTAGTGGAACTCGAACCTCGGATTCATCTGTGTTGGATTTACCACAGGAATCTAGTTCCGAATTTCGACGTTGTAAGGCTTCAGTCTTAGAAGCAAGCTACCTATGTAATTAAGTGAATACCGACTTGAATCGATATAGAAGTGTTCAGATTTAATGTTTTTATCCAAAGCGTTTACCTAATCAAAGCAAATTTTCGTAGCGTTAATCGAAAAGCAAAGAACTACGTCTTAATTTAAAATTGAGAACTAAGGTAAAAAGAAAGAGGGAAAAATACTTGTTTCCGTTGTTGAGAGAACTTCGAAGACATCACTCTTATGTGATCTGGTTGTATCCTGGCTTACGTATCACGAGGGGGCAGACCCTAATGTCGCAGATGTTGAATCATGTATTATATAACATAATATGCAAGTCGCTTGATTAATTATAATCTCAGGCAATTTTCGTATGATTATTACCGCTGATGGAGAATATTTCACGAATTTTTCTCAATAAAATATATAATGCTTTGTCGGGTTTTGACAAAGGAGTCGTTTGAACATTCCGAGTATGACATTCTGGTATGCTTATAAAGTATTAGTAGCGCTTAGGTCAAAAGAGAAAGAATCTCGTAGAACATGTTGTGAGCCCTATATTATGTCTGTAGTTTTAATATGCTCGGAAACTTAAGTAAATATGATATAAATAAGAAAATATGTCTCGTTTAAAACCATGTTGATTACAAACGTGTTGTTACCATCAGACCTTACGAAGCAACAAATAATACCAAAATAAAAATTTTAGAACTGGAAATTGTAAAGCGTTTTTTTGGTTTTTAACGTATCTATAGCGTCGGAGACTTACACACATACACGTACACTTACATACATATATACACGTACACTTACATACACATATACACGTACACTTACGCACATATACACGTACACTTACACACATATACACGTGGACAAACCCTACATCAGAATCAAAACCTTTGCTGATGACATCTTGGTTCATACCATTGGGACATCAACAGAAATAATCACAAGTAGGATTCAACCCAGACTGGACCACATAAAAGATAATGGCATGATGATTAATCCAGAGAAGGCCAAAGCACTGTTCTTTACTCTTAACAACCATTCTGACACATCATATATTCCCATTTTAACCTTCGGAGGCACAGAATTACATATGAGGGCTCATTGTGCTATCTGAGAATTGTGTTTGGCAGGCAACAGATCTTCTCCAAGTATTTGGATGAGCTCATTGTCAGGGCCACAAAAGGAATGAATGCCCTTCGTGCTGCAGCAGACAGACATGCTGAAGAATGCCACTTGGACATGCTGTACAGAAGCCTTGTGCTGCTTTCAGTGATTTATTATGCACTACTCCTGGCACAACTCAGCGACAACCAACTTGGAAAGTTGGAAAGGCTGCATAACGCATGTATCAGGATCATCACAGATTGCACCATATCGACTGCAGTGTCACTTCTCCATCATCTCACTGGATTCCCAAGTATCGTGGACAGGCAAGCATCACGAAGAGCCATATTGTTTGCCAAGGCTTGGCAAAGTTCAAGGCGTGGACTTCACATCCTCACAAGGAAGTATTCTCTCACTGCTGAACCATCCAACCAACAAAGATGTTCTTTACGCCACACAAGACTTGAAGTAGCACCCACGTCTCATCTAAAGAAGTCGTGGCTTGAAGTACCTGTACTGGCTTGCAAGAAGATATGCAATTCATATTCCCTTTCCAACCAACCTTCGTGGCTTTGGTTTGCAGAAGAGGAATGGCTGTGCCAACCTGCAGTGAATGTCAAGTTCAACAGAGATTGTAGACAGTGACCTAAAGGTGCAGAGAAAGCAGCATACCAGGAGATGTTCTAGGAACTTGGTCAGTAGGGAAATCTCATCATTGCAACAGACCAGACAGCTCGTTCACACCAGAGATTATGAGAGCAGGTTGGGGATTGCTGCATTTCTGGATGGCACACCCATATCTGAGAAGTCTGAACCATTTACCCTGTACACAAGTAGCACCAGGATGGAACTTGAGGTTGTCAAGCAAGCTCTTGGATGGCTTTTCCGAGAATCCCCTGATGTCACCACAGTTGTGTTTGCTACCGACTCCATGGCAGTGTTGCTGAGAATCCAGAGTGGCTGGCTACCTGTTGGGTGGAGAGAGGCTGCACCTTATCTCCATGATAAATCTCCCACATTTGTGTAAGTCTCAGGTCACGCTGGTGTCAAGCACAATGAGAAGGCTGACCAACTTGCAGCAGCAACAGAACCAACATAACAAATGTCACTGTTTCCTCAAGAAATAACACTTTTGTAACAGCTGTCAGCACGCCAGAGTCTCTCTTGCACTCAGAAGAGGGATATAGAATTCTCAGTGCCAGCTCACTTTTTGGTATCTCTCGTGACAGCCACAACAAAACCCAGGACAGAGGTCACGAAAACCAGCTGATCACCGGCAACATTAGCAGAAGTACACTCGACCTACTGTTGACGAAAGGGTCATGGCAGAGAGGATTTGTGATCTGCTGTAACACGTGATAGTTAATGAAGTAAATAAATACCTTATTACGACAGAAATTAAGCTAATTACATATGCAACAGCTTGTTCTGTTATACCTAAACTACACGTAAAAAGAAAGTAAACTAAGAAAATAACAACACGTGTAGTAACGTTTTCTGACTGTTAAAATTGCAACGAATCATAGAGCAACTCTAACATAAACACGTCACGTGTAAAAGATAATTCAACACTTCTGTTGCAACGCTCAATAAATCGCTTTAATTTTGTTAAGAAATACGTTGAAAATTACCTAATAACAATATTAACGAAAATTAATAATACAGTCTCTTTAAAAAACGACGTTTACAACAAATATTTTAAAAGAAAATAGTTTCAGTATCCAAACGTAATTAACTACATAAAGATAACATACAATGACGTTTTAATTTTTTCAAACATCTGTGTTATTTAAAATTTACGCTGGTGTTGCTTTAATCTTCATGTGTAGATGTGTTTCCTACACTTTCAGACTTTATCTACAGCTAATCGATCATGGAAAACAGCGGATTTAGATGCATCTGATAAAATATAAATTGTCTCTATTACGGCTGTAATTTGTTGTAGATATCTGGCACGTGTTTAACTACTTCTTTAATGCGTTATTTGAAAGCTCACGTTGTTTCTCAGGCAATAATTCAAATCCAGGACCATGAATATTATTGGTCATAAACGTTGACTAAAAAGTAACTTTTAAGGGATCGTAGGCGGATATTAGCATTTATCGTAATCTCATTGGCTGAAATGAATGTTATTGCTGCACGAACCGCATTTGATTGGTAGTTTATACGTTTAGGAGAAAATGTTCTTGAGTTTAAGAAGTAAAAAAGACATGCAATAAGTCACTTTTTTTTATTTCAACCGAAAAAGTATCATTCTGATGATGTGGATGTTTCCAAGTAAGTTAAAGCTTACTGAGGATAAAAGAAAATTTCTACCAATGTGGTGGTACATAGTCGGCGGTATAACAGCTCGAACTACTTAGTTTTGGATTTCTTAAAGAGTTTTTTGTTTTCTTTTGAATGTCGCTCAAAGCTACACGAGGGCTATCTGCACCAGCCGTCCCTAATTTAGTAGTGAAAGACAAGAAGGAAGGCAACAAGTCATCACAGTCTACTGCCAACTCTTGGGCAGATTTTTTACCAGCAAATAGTTGGATTGACCGTCACCTTATAATGCTCCCACGGCTGAAAGGGCGAGAATATTTGGTGTGACAAGAATTCAAACCCGTGATCCTCGGATTACGAGTCGAGGGTCCTAACTTCCTGGCCATTCCTAGCCGTTTTAAGTAGAAAACTCATGATTACGTCATAATTGTAAACACAAACGCTTGTTGATATTTCGAAGTATACCATTTGTAATTCAGTATATTAAGACTGTAAGTAATGCGCAGAGACACTTAGAATCTGAAACACATTGGTAGTTATTGGACATGTAAATCAATAAACATCTCCAAACCAGTGCATTATGATAGAGATACACATGAAGGCACTTACTGTAAACATACACAGAGACACGTAAGCACTGATAATCATATAGCACCTGTACTCAAATACACAATTCCTCTAAACATTTACACACAAAGGCAGATAGAACAATACGCGATACGTAATTATTTTAGAGATAACAACCATAAAGATATCAAAAGTTTGTTTGTTTTTAGAATTTCGCGCAAAGCTACTCGAGAGCTATCTGTACTAGCTGTCCCTAATTTGACAATGTAAGACTAGAGGGAAGGCAACTAGTCATCACCACCAACCGCCAACTCTTTTACCAACGAATAGTGGTATTGACCGTAGTATTATACCCCCCCACGGCTGAAAGGGCGAGCATTTTTGGCGCGACGGAGATGCGAACCCGCGACCCTCACATAAAGAGTCGCACGCCTTAACACGCTTGGCCATGTCGGGCCTGTATCAAAAGCACATCATACCATATATAAACCAATACGCAGTTATTGTAAACACGTATATATATAGAAAAAGACATCTATGCGAATAACACTTATAATACAATACGTTATTACTGTAAACATCTTGGCATTGCGCCTTCAACACAACAGTTTTACGGTTTAACACTGAAATTATACACAGAAACCAAGACATCTGGAGCATCTAATGGTGTATTAGGCGGTCATGCTAATTTTCTTAGTTTGTGCACCTCCTTTGTTTTCAGAGCACGTGATTCTTGTTACAGGAAGTGTCAATTACACATGCGCAAAGTTTTATGGTTATATCGGTTTTTCGTTTCAATCTTTTCTGTATATCTATTGTCTCAGCAATACAAAATTGACACTGTTATGACACTGTATTTTATTTAGTCGCAAAATTAGGTATTTGTAAGGATTGCTACGTGTGTGTGTGTATTTTTACTGCAAAGCCACGTCGGGCTAGTTGCTGAGCCCACCGAGGGGAATCGAACCTCTGATTTTTACGTCTGCTGTAGGACTTAAAATGTCAGTCTGTAGTAATAACACTATGTAACAAAATTTTTACTTTTTGTTCCTAGACAGAAAGTTTTATTTCCCAATTGTTTATGTCTAAAGTAAATGGAAAAGACCTATTTTTCTCTCAAACTTTGCCTTTGTGATGTCGGAGCATGTTACAAAAACATGATGGGAGACTATATTTAGGAGCTGATACGTGAAAATGATTTACATTACAGTCGCAAATCTCGAAAAACTACTCACTTCTGAACATTTTTGTGTAACTTTAGTATAAATACATGTAAATCTAGATTCATATGTTCTTTTATTCAAACATTATGTAAATGAAAATGCGCAAATTTGTCCGTTTTTACACAGAAAATGGGTTAATATCTATATTTCATTATCCAGGTCACAAAAGCAAAGTTTGAAGGGAATAACGGCCATTTTCTGTACTTTTACAACATAAGCAATTAAGATATAACACATACTATCCAAGAACAAAATTTGTGTTACATAGTGTAATAGTAGTAAGCGTTTAACAAATTATTAATATATGTTTATACATCATTATAATGTATCCACAGGTGAAAATGTTCTGGGTATAACAGAGCCGTATTTACCGTGTGTTTTGTGACATTTGAATGTCATAATTCACATACTTATAATAATATCCTATGCATATATCGATAAAATAGATATACGTATATATATATATGCTAATATACATATGTGCGTACATATATAGGAGATTGTACATACATGCTGTCATTCACAAGAGAGAACAATTACGTGTCACGCACGCACGAGAAGTTATCGGATTTTAAAAGAACTTATTTTTCCTTTCTTTAACAAAGACCGGAAATTAAAGTTTGATTTCTAGTCCTCGAGTAGCGTGCTGTTGTCTAACTGGTAAATACACAGTCGGAACACGTTAGCAAGAAAACTAAGGTGTGTGTATTCTGTATTAAAGAAAAAGTGCACTTTGTTGTATTTAAGCCCGAATTTAAGAGTCGTAATCTCGAGTTTGTTTATATTTTTTATGAATATCGCACAAAGCTGCACGAAGGTTATCTGAGCTAGCCGTCTCTAGGTCATCAGCACCCACCGCCAACTCTGGAATACTCTTTTATTAACGAAAAGTGGGATTGAACGTTACATTATAACGCCCCCACGACTGAAAAGGCGAACATGTTTGGTGCGACGGGGATTTGAACCCGTGGCCCTCGGAGTACGAGTCGATCTCTGTGACTAGCTTACCATTCCTGGTCTGACAACGTTGTATTTGTTTGCAAAATTTTCTTTTACTAGAAGATAAAGAACAGAAACACAGAAGTGATGGATAACAACATGATTATTAGACGTCTCGGAGCATATCACTGTAGTAAACACAACAAACTATGTTTATAATTAACCACCTGATAAATGATATAGCTTTCTTGTGCGATTTGTAATTTACTGAAGTCGGAATGCGTATTTTCCGGAACGTTCAATATACATGTCGGTTTTTTGTCGTACCATCTGTGCTCGAGCTGACCGTCGTCACACAACGTTTCTGTTTCGTGAATCTGCTTATTAAGCGCATTTTCTTATCTTTTATTTGTTCGCTTACCTGTTAGTCTATCTGTATCTCTTCACAATCTTTATAAGCTCAAGGTCCTCTAGTAGCATAGCGCTATGTTTGCAGTCTTACAACCCTAGAAGTTTGGTTTCCATACCCATGGTAGGCAGAGCACAGTTTCCCATCGTGTAGCCTTGTGCTTTACACTAACCACATGTTACCAGACCTTACACTTTGCAAGCAAAACAAGTCTTTCCTTTAATCAAACATTTTAAGCAAAATAGAAAGAGTGACATGAAGCCAATTCATGGGTTTTGGTTTTGTCTCCATTTTTTATTTTAATTTCGCGTATCGTAACATAATCTAGGAGGCCCGGCATGACTAGGTGAGTTAAGACGTTCGACTCGTAATATGAGGATCACGGGTTCGAATCCCCGTCACACCAAACATGCTCGCTCTTTCAGCCGTGGGAGCGTTGTAATATTATAGTCAATCCCACTATTTGTTGGTAAAAGACTAGCGCAAGATTTGGCGGTGAGTGGTGATGGCTAGTTGCTTCCCCTCTGTCCTTACACTTTTAAATTAGGGACGACTGGCGCAGATAGCCCTGGTGTTGCTTTGCGCGAAATTCGAAAAACAAACAAACTTTAGAAATAATGTTTACTGAAATTGTTCAGGCTACCACAATGAAATATTACACTTTCTAATACAACTTAACTGGTGTTGCCTGATTCTGAGCACAAGTTATTGCAAACCTAAACGTACATACCAAAAGCAAATATACATTTATATTTTCAATGTGATAATTGCAGCTGAATTTACCGCGTCTAAGATATCTACGTTTTAGAATGAGAAATGATAGCTTCTGCTGTATATATATATGCTAAAATTATTTGTTTTTTTTTTAATTTTCGAGAAAAGCTACACGAGGGCGATCTATGCTAGCAGTGATAGACTGGAGGATAGGCAGCTAGTTATTACCACCCTCCGCCAACTCTTGCGTTACCTTTTTACCAAAAAATAATTGGATTGATCGTAAAATTATAACGCCACCACGGCTGAAAGGGCGAGCATGTTTGATGTGACGGAGATTCGAACCCGCGACCCACTGATTACGAGTCGAGTGCCTTAACCATGCCGGGCCACTTGTTACCGATTGATGTGAAATGTACAGCTTTTGTTTGTGTTACTGCACCCTATTGTTTTCATTTTCTTCACCAGCAATCATGTACAGAAAGTGGTTAAATATATTGACGTAGTCAAAACATTATTTCTAGACATTACTACTGGTTTGTTTGAAATATTTATATGTACTAACACAAATCTATACTAAGTGATTTATTGAGCTATCATTAACGCTTTGTATTTATTTTTATAAGGCTAACACTATCTTTCCAACCTTCAGCACGTGCTTATCTAACGTGCGCACGATGAAGTTGATGTTATCGTAATTAAGGTAATGCAACGAATGCATTAGTACAGTAAGCACTGACATTTCTTTTGTCAGACTTCGCATTATAAGTTCTTTTTACATACAGCGTGTAGTATAATGGAATGAGTTAATTTATTAAGTTACCTAAGCAACGAATATAATTTTGTTCCTCGAAGGTTACCAAGTGGCGGTGGCCGTCTGCCTGACTGACCGCAACAACTTGTTCGTGTAAATGGTCATGACAAGCCTAATTTGTTTAATGAGATGCCGACTCAAAGCGACAGCTCAACCGGAAAAAGTTGAAATAATCTAGAAAATTCTACGTGGAAACCTCCAGTTTTCTAGGAACAATATAGTCTTTACTAAGCAATTCGAAAGAAAAAGTTGAGAATTATTTGAATGTGACTAGAACAAAGCACTTCTGATTGCAACCAGTATGCAAAATAGCGTAAATGCATATATTTCTAGTAACTAAATTAATTTCTCAAAAATGTGCTTTATGGGGAAAAAAGTAAAAGATTTACTCTGTGTATAAATTTATCGTTCCAAAGATATTACAATGTTTCTACTAATTTTCATTAATAATTCTTGTAAACCGAAATATTATTTTACGATGTCATCAAATTTTTGAAATATATTATCAAAAATATACATACCATTGTTGAAACAGTATCGCCATTGGAAAAAGTAAATATATCACCATTAGAAATATGTATATGTGTATCACCATTAGAAAAAAAAAATATATATATATATATCACCATTAGAAATATATACATGTATATCACCATTAGAAATATGTATATGTGTATCACCATTAGAAAAAAAAAAATATATATATATATATCACCATTAGAAATATATACATGTATATCACCATTAGAAATATATATATGTATATCACCATTAGAAATATATACATGTATATCACCATTAGAAATATATATATGCATTATAATTGAGAAAAAAAAATATTTTTCTAATTAAACGCCCCCAGTAGTACCAGAAATTCTTCCAAGTTGGCCCCCAATGGTGCAACGGTAAGTCTACGGATTTACAACGCTAAAATCAGGGGTTCGATTTCTCTCGCTGGTCTCAGCAGATAGCCCGATGTGGCTCTGTTATAAGAAAACACACAAACATGTGTAATTAAACTAATATCCAAAAGGTCATAGAATAGAAAACAACAACTAATAATTACAATAACTTCATAAAGAGGTCAGCACCGTGTTCAATATTTCGACCGCCTAGTGTTCCGATTCATCTCTGTGTGGCCAAAAGCAGAGGAATTAACGATAAGTAATTTAAAGTGAGCATTATATATATTTTCACTTCAAAATTATCCCCAAATTAAATACATTTTTTTCATTTTAAATGCAAGAATATGACTAATATTCTTTAATGAAATCTGGGCATTTGATATTCATTGATGTTTCGATGTTTTTAGCTAATGCTTAGTTTATGTCTTCCAAAATAAAGTCATGAATACGCGTCCTCAGACTTCACCCAGGAAACATGTGCCAGTCATTACATGACGTAGAAAGCTATGTAAGACAAGGTTTGGAAAAATTTGGATAAAAGTATTTCTAGCAAATTCCATTTCATCTTCCATGAATGATAGAAAGGTTTATGCAAGAAATTACAGATAACACCCTTCAGCCTCACTATGAAAAATAACGTCATTTCCTGTTTGTAGAATGCCTAAGAAACCATATTTAATGAAATGAGAATCTTGCTATAGCACTGAAGAATTACATTACCTGTATTTTTCCAGATTAACGAATATAATTTTATTAGTACTTTATAGTACATTAATAGAACAATAATAAAGCATCACAGAAAGCATAACTTTGCTTAATCATGACTATACGAAATAGACGAATCATATTCAAATGAATGGTTAAAGTGCGTCGGGTATGCACAATAATACAAAAAATTGTGGGTTTTCTTACAGAAAAGCCGCATCACGCTATCTGCGCCGAGTGGCATCAAACGCCTGATTGGAGGTATTGTAAATCAATAGACTTTCCAGCGGAGTGCTTGTCAGCATGACACAGCTGTAAAATAAATTGTAAGTCATATTAATGCAAAACAGCTTATTCACAGACCTTGAGTTTTGAGTCAACACAGACTACAAATATGTCGTGTCAGAACGTTCTTACCAAGTGAGATTCAAAGGAAATAATATTAGCTTTGTTAACCACTATGGTCCACCCACGAAAAAAAATAACAACAACAGATTGTAGGCATATGTTTTAGAAAATAACAACAATTATTTTTTTAATTTTTACGTCATTATACCAATGGATAACAAGCCTTCAAATACACTGCAATTATATAGGGGTTTAGAGAGCTTAAAAATAAGATACTGTGTTCACATTCATGTATATAATATGCCTTCATTGTAGTTGTATCCGGTTTCTTAAGAAACATATATAAATAAGCTACTTTAAACATATCTAGGATCAAAAAGTCTAAAAATAGGTTACTGTACCTATATCTTTGTTTAGGTAGTCTACTGGAATTATAACTAGTTTTAGAAAGGTTGAAATAAGCTACTGTACCTAATTCTTTGTTTAGGTAGTCTACTGGAATTATACCTAGTTTTAGAAAGGTTGAAATAAGCTACTGTACCTATATCTTTGTTTAGGTAGTCTACTGGAATTATACCTAGTTTTAGAAAGGTTGAAATAAGCTACTGTACCTATATCTTTGTTTAGGTAGTCTACTGGAATTATACCTAATTTTAGAAAGGTTGAAATAAGTTACTGTACCTATATCTTTGTTTAGGTAGTCTACTGGAATTATACCTAGTTTTAGAAAGGTTGAAATAAGTAACTGTACCTATATCTTTGTTTAGGTAGTCTACTGGAATTATAGCTAGTTTTAGAAAGGTTGAAATAAGTTACTGTACCTATATCTTTGTTTAGGTAGTCTACTGGAATTATAGCTAGTTTTAGAAAGGTTGAAATAAGTTACTGTACCTATATCTTTGTTTAGGTAGTCTACTGGAATTATACCTAGTTTTAGAAAGGTTGAAATAAGCTAGTGTAATTACATCTATGTTTAGGAAACCTACAAATAAGGTGCTGTAATTATATTTGTTCCAGTCAGTCTTGTGTTCCATCTTATGGCTGTTCGAGCCAGGTTTGTATTCTGTCTCACATCTTTATGTTTTAGTTAGTTAAGTGCAGTTATTACATTCTTTGAACAGAGCATTTGGTAAGTTTGACATGTTTTTAATGTGTTCTGAATCGAGCAGCTAATGACTTGTGGTAAGTTTGAGAGCAAATAATTATAAGATTCGAATATAGACACCCGTGGCTAGAAGAGCATAGATAGCTCATTGTATTGGTTTATGGCTAACGATAAACAAACAACATAGTACCATTCATGTACAATTCAATTTACTAAACACTACTTTACATAAAGTGTGTGATGTTTAAATCCGAAACAGCTGAGAAGAATATTGTTGTACTAAACAATGGGTTCTAATTATCTCATTGATATAATTATTACAGTTAATGAGTATATGTTACTGTTAATGTAAACCAACACAGTGACTTACTAGTCCTCTGTTTACCTAAGGAATGGAACTCTTTATTTTATGCTTTGCAAGTTTGTAAACTTACATCTAACTGTTTGGGGAAGTTTTGATTAGAACAGTGTTGTTGTTGTTTTTATAATCCTCAAAGCCCTCAAGGACTGGCGATATAATTAAGTTATCAAATAAATCAGTTTAATTACAATGAAAACTTTGTGCCCCCCCCCCCCAGTTGCTCAGCGGTATGTCTGCCGACTCACAACGCTAAAAACCAGGTTTCGATACCCGTGGTGGGCAGAGCACAGATAGCCCATTGTGTAGCTTTCTGTTTCATTAAAACAACAACAATTTCTTTTTATTGCGATTATTGGAATACAAAATCGTATTTCGTTACATCGAGTATACTTTTGCATCTAGAAGCAAAGACTAAAGGACATTAGAAATTAAAAATTGCACAAGTTTTATTTTGATCCTTGCTGCCCATAAGGTTTGGAACTTCTAGACCAAAATATATCAGAAACAACTTAAATGTTTCGTTTTTTGTTAAATGACGAAAAGAAAAGACAATAAAAAAAAACAATCAGAAGAATGATATAGACATAACGATTAGAGTTATCAGTATATCATTATAATCTGTTTATGTTTATCATAAATCTTTAACACCGATATAAATAAGTCTGATAATTAGGCATGCTCATTCGTGTTAAGGCATCGACTCGTAATCTGAGGGTCGCGGGCTCGCATCCCTGTCGTACCAAACATGTTCGCCCTTTCAGCCATGGGGGCTTTATAATGTGACGGTCAATCCCACCATTCGTTGGTAAAAGAGTAGCCCAAGAGTTGGCGGTGAGTGGTGATGACTAGCTGCCTTCCCGCTAGTCTTACACTTCTAAATTAGGGATGGCTAGCACAGATAGCCCTCGAATAGCTTTTCGCAAAATTTCAAAAAAACAAACAAACGAAGAAAAACGCTAATATGATTTTATAAAATCGCTTTTAATAAAAGCGAAAAAACATAGTGATTTTTCTTAATGTATTGAAATAGCCTGCAACTCGAATGACACAAAACCGTATTTTTATAATGTTTCTTTCTTGGTATAAAAACTAAATAAGAACCTTTCTTTTGATGCTGTACTAACTTAGAGCACGCCTTGTTTCTCATGAAACGTTTTTGTTACTTTTGTGTGTCGAGTTCTGCTTTTTCTATTATTCGTTTGTTGTTCTGGTTTAATGAGACGTGAGTGGTTGATGATGGTGTATTGCACCGGATTTGAAATTAGTAGAACAGAATACCAACGATCAATTGTTCGATGTCATGATTAATCCATCAACTTTTGTGCAGTATGGCTTGACGAATTTTTGGATGTCTTGTTTTAATCGTAGGACGAAGCAATGATAGTTTTGTTTTAAAAATTACCTTAAATGAAATTTTTTTCTGTGGTTCCTTTTAATCGGGCCCGTCATGGCCAGGTGGGTTATGGAGTTCGTCTCGTAATCTGAGGGTCGCGAATTTGAATTCCCATCACACTAAATACGGTGGTCCTTTCAGCCGTGGGGCGTTATAATGTGACAGTCAATCCCACTATTCGTTGGTAAAAGAGTAGTCCAAGAGTTGGCGGTGGGTGGTGATGACTAGATAACAAACGATAACAATTGTTTTAGCGTAAACCCGTACAATAGGATATCTGAGCTCTTTCTACTGCGGTCAATCGAACCCTTGATTTAACACTATAAAAAAGCAACCACAGCGATAGAGGCTGATAGCTGACGTGATAACCAGGAAAAGGAGTAATTATTTACAATCTTTGTTTATTATTAAAGGACAGTTTTATCAAGCAACAAGTTTAATATTACCAGTTTTTACGAAACCTTGAAAACCATTTACGCCAAGAAGATTGAAAAATTCTCAGGAAAAAAACTTAGAAGTTAGTGTCAGTTAAATTTTCTGAAACTATTTCTTATTTAAAAAATAAATTAAAACACCATGTGTTTTAGATTCAAAAGATCTCATTTTAAAATTTTAGAACACCGTGTGATTTAGATTCAACAAATCTTATTAAAAACATGTTAGAACAACATGTGTTTTAGATTCCACAAATCTCATTTAAAAATTTTAGAACATCGTGTGTTTTAGATTCAACAAATCTTATTTTAGAATTTTTAGAACACCATGTATTTTAGATTCAACAAATTTTATTTAAAACAATTACAACACCACGTGTTTTATATTCAACAAAGTTTTAGCAGAATATCATCAAAGAAAAAAGAAAATTGTGGGAATGTCAACGACTCACGTGACAGACAATCCATGACGTAACATTCGCTGGTTTAAAGTTAAATTTTGAGTTAAAATTGCAGTGTGTTATTCCTTATTTTTTTTTCTTACATCTACATTGGTAAATTGGTTTATTTTGAATTTCGCGCAAACCTACACGAGGGCTATCTGCGATAGCCATCCCAAATTTAGCAGTGTAAGAATAGAGGGAAGCCAGCTAGTCATCACCACCCACCGCCAACTCTTGGACTACTCCTTTACCAACGAATAGTGGGATTGATCGACACCTTATAACGCTCCTCACGGCTGAAAGGGCAAGCATGTTAGGTGTGATGTGGACTCGAACCCGCGACCCTCAGATTACGAGTCGCGTGCCTTAACCACCTAACCATGTCAGGCCCATAAAGTTCATGTTGACGTGTATGTTTCTTATTGGCTGGTTTTTTTTTGTGAAATTCAGTTAAAATTTAGATTAGATATAAATTTCATTTTCAAAGTCAAAAGAAGTGATGGACTAAAGTATCAGACAGTTCTAGTAAAACATAAGTTTTATCTATTACTTTCAGTTTGACTTCTGGTATTAACAGATATGAAATACGTCCACAAATCTCCAGTCTTTTGGATTTAATATTTTTAGCTGTCGTCGCAATTATGCATCAATGAACACATTTCTCCAAGAAGCCTTCGATATGTTTACTCTTAGACGGTAAAAGCGTATAAGATATTGATTACAACAGGCTAACTAATCCTGGTTGTTTATTAGCGAACACCTTGATATGGCGTGTTTTATAGAACGAATACCTCTTTGGTATGTTGAAATTATGCGCAGTGATACTCGGTCTATCTTCCCTGTCGTCCGGAATTTCAGTGATAGACTGAAGTGAAAGTAGATAGTCAAAAATCACCGCAGTCAAACTCTTTACGAGAGAATGGTGTGACTGACATCATGGTATGACACAGGGCAGGCCCAGCATGGCCAGGTGGTTAAGGCAATCGACTTCGTAGTATGATGATCGTGGGTTCGAATCCCCGTCAGATCAAACGTGCTGTCACTTTCAGCTGTGGGAGCGTTGTAATGTTACGATCAATCCTACTATTCGGTTGTAAAAGAGTAGCCAAAGAGTTGGCGATGGGTGGTGATGACTAGCTGCCTTCACTTTAATCTCACAGTGCTAAATTAGGGACGGCCAGCGCAGATGGCCCTCTTGTAGCTTTGAGCCTAATTCAAAACAAACCAAACAACCTTAAAGGGCGAATATGCTGAGTGCAGAGTTCGAATCCCCAGGTGAGTCGAGTACTCTAGCCATCAACCCATCCAAAGCCTTAGAATGTTTAACAGAATAATATGAAAAAATTATCTGGTGTATTTTTATGATATCCTATTAATGGGCATTTCAACAAATATATCAAGCTAACATTAGAAACAAAGAGTTATTTATATTTGTTTTTGTGTTATAATAGTGTGAAATAATGAAGGTTGTTAGTAACAACTGATATAATTTCATATGTCGCTGTTAACTTTGGAAAACGATGCGCCTGAAATACAAAAATGGGGCAGGAATATATTTTTTTAAGGCTTTGGTTGTCTGACAATGTAATTTTTCCAATGTTTTATTGATTGACTTTGGTAAAGTCACTAACGGTATTTATGTCCTGACTGGAAATTTGTTTTAAAACATACATATTTTGAAATACGTTGCTCTTATGGATATATAAAACCTTGCCAATAATTTTACCACAAAGTGCTGTCAGGGTTTAGATTTCACATTTCCTCTACAAATTGCTATTTTGAACGTGAATCCTTCATGGTTTTATCACAAAGTGTTCTTTTTAATGTGGGTCAAGAAGTCTCTCTCACGGATTTCTTACATGTGATTGTTTGGATCTAAAACTCAATGCACGGATTTCAACAAAAGAGTATTGTTGTTTGGAGCTAAAACTGAATATTTAATATTTCCTTCATAGCTTGTGGTATAAAATATTTTATTCTGTGGACACCACAAATTCTGTTCCTCACACTTGTCCGATAACCAATTTTGTAGCCCAGATAGCACATTATGTAGCTCTTTATTTGATTAAAGCTTATTATGTAGCTCTTTATTTAATTAAAGCACTTTATGTATCACTTTATTTAATTAAAGCACATTATGTAGCTCTTTATTTAATTAAAGCACTTAATGTAGCTCTTTATTTAGGCCTGGCATGGCCGAGCGCGTTAAGGCGTGCGCTCGTAATCCGAGGGTCGCGGGTACGCGCCCGCGTCGCGCTAAACATGCTCGCCCTCCCAGCCGTGGGGGTGTATAATATGACAGTCAATCCCACTATTCGTTGGTAAAAGAGTAGCCCAAGAGTTGGCGGTGATGACTAGCTGCCTTCCCTCTGGTCTTACACTGCAAAATTAGGGACGGCTAGCACAGATAGCTCTCGAGTAGCTTTGTGCGAAATTCCAAAACAAACAAACGGAAGCTCTTTATTTAATTAAAGCACATTATGTAGCTCTTTATTTAATTAAAGCACTTTATGTAGCTCTTTATTTAATTAAAGCACATTATGTAGCTCTTTATTTAATTAAAGCACATTATGTAGCTCTTTATTTAATTAAAGCACATTATGTAGCTCTTTATTTAATTAAAGCACATTATGTAGCTCTTTATTTAATTAAAATAAACAAAATATTTTCTGGGCCAGACTTTATTCTTTAAACTTATGATATTTTATGTGAAAGTTGTGAACGTGAAAGTTCTGTTTTCTCTTTCGTTCGTCATTGCTTCGACATGGCGCCGTTTCTTGAAAGTCTGGCACGTCTGTATATTTTACGAAAAACAGATATTTTTAAATTATTCGACACAGAAATACTTCATTTGACTCTTCTGAAACAAACCCACAATGCTCTAAATATTGTAGAATCTTATTATATTTTCCAAGTTTCCTTTAAGAACTGCAGTCTACTTGTCACATGTAAATATGTTAGCTTTGTCCTGAATGTATTTATGCATGTATTGATGGAAAACTTCAAACGTTCTATCTCATGTTAGTCCCATATACTTCTAATACACAAGAAAACGATAACTGTCAATAGTCCGATAAAATATTCTAGCGCAATCAGTGTTCTGTTCTTCAACCTCAGTACAGAAGTTTTTATTTTGGAAAGACTCTTAGTTTTTTCAATATACTTAGACGTAAAAGAGATCACCACAAGTTTAAACAAGAGTGGCAACCGAAATGCATGCAGTTGTTAAAGTATGGTCAATTCCAGTTCACGGCCATGCATGGCCAGATGGTTAAGTCACTCGACTCGTAATCTGAGGGTTGCGGGTTCAAATCCTCGTCACACGAAACATCCTCGCCCTTTCAGGCGTGGGGGCGTTATAATACGACGGTCACTATCACTATCAGTTGGTAAAAGAGTAGCCCAAGAGTTGGTGGTGGGTGGTGACTAGCTGCCTTCCTTCTAGTTTTACACTGCTAAATTAGGGACGGCTAGCGTAGATAGCCCTCGTGCAGCTTTACGCGAAATTCAAAACAAACCAATTCAGTTCACGAGACCGTCTGCCAACGTGAAATGTGAGCTAAAACTCATGGTGTATGAAACAACAGTTTCCATCTATTATATTGTGTCGACTTACGTCACAATACACTTTACGTCGTTACGCCAATGAAACATCGAACGAAATAAACTCGAAACGATAACGTTATGTAACCCAGAACAGTTCTAAGTTCCATTTATAAACTATTTACACACATTTTAGTTCTCCAACCAACAGAGGAAGTTTGCGGTATTGGTTTGTGTACTAAAAAAGAAAGTAGTGTCAGGTGATTGGTCTGGAAAAAAACACGCGAAAAGAATGACCATCTATTCAGCACAGTTTAAGCTAAGTGACGTGTATAACGGTCACCTTTAAGTTTAGTGACTATTCCCTTTGGCCCTTCTAGCTTGACACTGAATTTCGTGCTGCAAAGATTTCAAATTAGGTACTTTAATTCGAAGTGTCCGACTCTATTAAGAGGATGTCTCATGAGTTGACAGCAGCGGTCAAGTTACACGACAGAGGACGATTTGTCCAGTTATCTTCACAGTTTCCACGACCAGAAATGCTTTGAAACGCTTGATAAACTACTACGGGCTTCCTCGTTGTGTGTATCTGATCGATGAACGTTGGTGTGGGAAAATGAAGTTTTAAGATTGGTCAGTTTATAAATTTGTAGACTATTACAATGTGACTGCAGGACTTAAGAACCGACCTGTTCTAGTTTTATGTGTTAAGTGATGTGGAAATTCCTTTTGAAGTACAAAAAGAGTGAGAAGCGAACCTGGGATCAATAAGAAAGTTAACCACGCACATGTTATTCGCGGTTAACTGAAGAAAATATATAGGAACTGTAAAATATGTACATTATTTCTCCATGATGACTTCGCAGAGTTTCTCTTCTATAATATCGAAGAGATTATTCCACATTTCCGAAAGGTTAGTAAATCACGGCTATTCATAATTGCACGAAAAGGCAATCATAACAACATACCCTCATGTATATTTATAAAGTACTCTGTGTTTCGTGCATGTCGCTTCGGCATGTATAAGTAATGAGGAAAGCTTTCAGAGTTTTCGAAAACCAAAACGACAAAATGTTACAATCTCATCCTTTCTATGGAGTAACAAATGACAATTAATATGATTTACAATAAGAAATGTTTGTTGTTCTCAAAAAGAGAACAATTTGACAGGAATCTGGTTTGGTTTACCTGTTTCTTTTCTTCAGTGAGAGGGTTTGAGAGACATTTTAAACATTTAACTAATTAGTTATAAAACCTCAACGTATTATAACGAGTGTTTTGTTATTATACCCAAAGCTACATAGAGGTTATATAAACTTGATTTCTAACAGTATACATACGACTGTTCCACTGGAAGGCAAACAAAAAAATCGGCGTAAGTAAATAAGACAGTGCTTAAGGTTGACCACAGAACAACAACAAATACACATATTATGTGCATGTAATTGTATATGATGTTGAAAATCGAACATGTCTGCAAATCGATAAAGTCCCCCTTGCTTTGACTTCTTCTATATTAAGAATGTTATGCTCTTTGCAAATAGTGGGCGTGAATACAAGTCACAAGCCGATAAGGTGTAATTAATCAAGTGTTAATGACAGTTTTAAGTAAAATTACATTGAATAGTAATGACTTCCGAATGTAGTACAAAAAACAAAATTCGGTCATTTAAGCAAAAGATACTTAACAGCTGGTTTAGCAAGAATGTCAGGAAATTTCCAAATTTGAGAGAAAAGAAAGTACAAAAAAAGATTTTTTTTTTCCAAAGGACAAAAAAAAACAAAAACACCAGGACTTTATAATCGATAAAGTAGTCATTACCTTAACAGTGTCATTGATTTTACCACATCATAAAAGACGGGAAACACGATGTTCTGTTTCTAACCACTAGGTTAGATGGATTGTAACTTCAGCCAAAATAACGGATTTTTTTCGTTTTATTTTTGTGCTCTGTAATATAGGTGGAAAACATCTGTAATACTAAAGAAAAACAAACAAAAGGAAACTTAGATATTCAAGTTTGGAAGCTGAAAAAAACCAAATACAAAAGTAACATGGAAACATCGTGCAATCTACTTTTATAATGGTCTGTTCTTATCTTAATAACCAAGTACATAAATTACGAAATCTCATAAAAACCTCATTTGCTCCCATATTTGTGTATTCAAAGCAGATAGCTATGATGTCAGTCTTTTTTAAGATAAATTGTTATTAACCAAGTCGGTACGTATAAATAATTTATTCTAACAGGTTTCGGCCCGGCATGGCCCATTTTTTAAGGCACTCGACTCGTAATTTGAGGGTCGATGGTTCGAATCCCCGTTGCGCCAAACATGCTCGCCCTTTCATCCCTGGGATTGTTATATATGTGACGGTCAATCCCACTATTCGTTGGTGAAAGAAGAGCCCAAAAGTTGGCGGTGGGCGTTGATGACTAGTTGCCTTCCCTCTAGTCTTACGCTGCTAAATTAGGGACGGTTAGCGCAGATACCGTTTCTGTAGCTTTGCGCGAAATTCCAAACAAACAAAACAAACAGTTGTATTACTCTGTGTTTGTTGGAAAACAAGTAAGATTTAATGAAATCTGTAATTTTTGATTCATGAAAAGGAAATGCAACACCATGTACACAGAAGTTTGGAGTAATTCAGATCAAACTCTTGTTATTATTGCTAGATACCTGACTGTATTAATTAACGTTAAATCGTTCTGAACAGTATCTAAACATTTGCTTACCAAAATCGTTGACTCGTTTGTTTGTTTCTTTTGAGTTTCGCACAAAGCTACTCGAGGGCTGTCAGCGCTAGCCGTCCCTAATTTAGCAAAGACTAGAGGGAAGGCAGCTAGTCGTTACCACCCACCGCCAGCTCTTGGGCTACTCTTTTACCAACGAATAGTGAGATTGACCGTCATATTATAAAGCCCCCACGGCCGAAAGGGCGAGCACGTTTGGCGCGACTGGGATTCAAACCCGCGACCCTCAGATTACGAGTGGAGTGCCTTAACCCACCTAGCCATGCCGGGGCCTTATTAGTTGATAACAACGTCTTTCAGAACCAAGGTTTGTGAAGAAGAGTATAAAATAATGGCTTGATGTCACAAAATACATTACATTACTAATCGAAAGTGAGTTTCGTGAACCTTACAAGAATTTTATGTCCTTAAACTACACAGAGCAGAGTAATAAGAAGTATTTAAAACGGAGAGCAGGCAATTTCTTTTTAAAAGCAAAATTACTTATACAATAATGTCATTCACTTGTAAGCATGAAAACATATGGCTGCAGTAATGTTCTACGTCTTAGCCACAGAAAAATGGAAAAAAAGTATTCACATTAAAACCAAAACTTCTGTAACACGAGTTTACTTCATAAGCTATAAACGAAATAGGATAATAATATTCTTAAATGGCTACAGAATAATTAAATCACCTTCGTCTTCAAAGAAATTTGTATTCTGAGCTACCAATGATTAGCATTCATTTTGTGTGTTGAAATAATTCGTTATTTATTCCAGCTTGGTTAAAGCGTTCGATTCGTAATCTGAGGGTTGCGGGTTCGAATCCCTGTCGCACCAAAGATTTTCGTCCTTTAAACCGTAGACGTGTTATAATATGACGGTCAAACCCACTATTCGTTGCTAAAAGAGTCGCCCAAGAGTTGGCGGTGGGTTATGATGACTAGTTACTTTCTCTCTAGTCTTATACTGTCAAGTTAGAGATGGATAGCGCAGATAACCCTCGTGTAGCTTTGCGCGAAATTCAAAACAAACAAACTGCCCAAAGGGAGTTTTTATTTTATTTTATTAATAACATTAATCCCCATGAAAGGAAAACTGCTATTTTATTTCATAACTGTATCAAGCAGCTGGTTTGATATGACCTAGAGTGGTTACTTGGAAGGTTTTTGTGAATAATCTTGTTGACTTGCAAACTTGTTTTGTAAAGTAATACACACAAACGTTGAGTGGTCATCGAAACACCAATGAATTTGTTTTGGAATCACACGTGGTTGAACTGTGAGAAATCTGGAGGATTTTTCAAGGTGTGTCGGACAATGAACTAACCAAGTCTTCCCTCAGAGAAATTCGCTGGGATATAAACTTAAGTGATGGACAACGAAATAACCAAGTCTTCCCTCAGAGAAATTCGCTGGGATATAAACTTAAGTGATGGACAACGAAATGACCACGTCATTCTTCGTAAAAGTTCACTAGAATAGGAACTGTAGCGTTAGACAACAACACGTATATAATAATAATGGTTATCACATTAGAAACTGCAGTGTTAAACAACACGTATATAATAATAATGGTTATCACAGTAGAAACTGTAGCGTTAAACAACAACACGTACATAATAATAATTGTTATCACAGTAGAAACTGTAATGTTAGACAACTACACGTATCTAATAATAATGGTTATCACAGTAGAAACTGTAGCGTTAAACAACAACACGTACATAATAATAATAATGGTTATCACAGTAGAAACTGTAGCGTTAAACAACAACACGTACATAATAATAATTGTTATCACAGTAGAAACTGTAGCGTTAAACAACAACACGTACATAATAATAATTGTTATCACAGTAGAAACTGTAGCGTTAAACAACAACACGTACATAATAATAATAATGGTTATCACAGTAGAAACTGTAGCGTTAAACAACAACACGTACATAATAATAATTGTTATCACAGTAGAAACTGTAATGTTAGACAACTACACGTATATAATAATAATGGTTATCACAGTAGAAACTGTAGCGTTAAACAACAACACGTACATAATAATAATTGTTATCACAGTAGAAACTGTAGTGTTAGACAACAACACGTATATAATAATGGTTATCACAGTAGAAAATGTAGTGTTAGACAACAACACGTATATAATAATAATGGTTATCACAGTAGAAACTGTAGTGTTAGACAACAACACGTATATAATAATAATGGTTATCACAGTAGAAACTGTAGTGTTAGACAACAACACGTGTATAATAATAATGGTTATCACAGTAGAAACTGTAGCGTTAAACAACAACACGTACATAATAATAATTGTTATCACAGTAGAAACTGTAGTGTTAGACAACAACACGTATATAATAATGGTTATCACAGTAGAAAATGTAGTGTTAGACAACAACACGTATATAATAATAATGGTTATCACAGTAGAAACTGTAGTGTTAGACAACAACACGTGTATAATAATAATGGTTATCACAATAGAAACTGTAGTGTTAGACAACAACACGTGTATAATAATAATGGTTATCACAATAGAAACTAGTGTTGAACAACAACACGTATATAATAATAATAGTTATCACTAACAATAACAGAGAAATAAGTTTACAGCGTTGCTTGAAATTTGAAAAAATACTTTTTATTAGTTAGTCACAGATTTAACTAACGGTTTATCTTACATCCTTGAGGAAGAAGTTTGTTTGTTTTGAATTTCTCGCAAAGCTACACGAGGGCTATCTTCGCTAGCCGTCCCTAATTTTGCAGTGTAAGACTAGAGGGAAGGCAGCTAGTCAACACCACTCACCGCCAACTCTTGGGCTACTCTTTTACCAACGAATAGAAGGATTGACCGTCACATGATAACGCCCCCCCAGCTGAAAGGGCGAGCATATTTGGTGCGACCGGGATTCGAAGTCGCTACCCTCGGATTACGAGTCGCACGCCTTAACCCACCTGGCCATGCCGGGACTTGAGAAAGAAGACGAATGCGTCTTCTGTAATTACATTTTTCTGAGAACACGATATTCAATTGTATTTTCACAACCTTCAAGGCTTAAGAGCACGTAAATTATCCTGTATCACTTTATATTACATGTATATAATAGTTACTAACCAGAGAATGCTTGAACAATTCTGGAAAATCGATTCTAGTTTTTTTGTACTTTGCCATTTCCTCATCATTAATTAATTTCTTACTTTATTAATTACAAACCTTAATGAGGTGTATACGATTTATTCAGAATGTTGGGTTCTTAGTTCACTGAAGTAATGGTAGGATAAGTACCATTATTTTTTATTAATTGAATATATTTAACTGGATTTTTTAGATTTGAGAAATACATTTTTTTTAAGTATCAGACAAGGATGCTGAGAAAATTAGAAAAATTGTTAGTCGAATATACTTATATTGTAAAAGAGAAAAACAATTGAAACGAGTTCTATACTCGTGAAATTAATGTGCATAATTTATTAAGTGAAATATGATTGAGCGTAAAACATAAATTTTAATTATGCTTAGATCGTAGTTTTGAGATATGTTAAATTTATCAAATGTAGAAAATCTGAGTATAAAAACAGAAATAGAATTTTCAAAAATTAATTTCTCTGTTAAACATTATATTTTTAAAACATTGTTACACGTGAATACTGGAATCAACAAAACGTGTTTCTAGCTTAATCTCTGACTGGTTTCTTATTGTTCTATAACAATACCATTATTGTATGTACAATATTGTAAAAATATATTGTATATATTTTTTGAGTTACCTTTCTAAGATATAATATTAAAACAACTTAATAAAAATAAAGCATTTACTTTAATATATTCTGGGGCGGCGGTATGTTCAGGTGATTAAAACGCTTCAGTTGCAAGTTGAGGGTCGTAGGTTCGAATCCCCATCACGCCAAACATACACTTCCTTGCAGCCGTAGGGGCGTTATAATGTTACGGTCAATCTCACTATTGTTTAGTAAAAGGGTAACCCAAGAGTTGGCGGTGGATGATGGTGATTAGCTGCCTTCCCTCTAAGTTTAAACAGCTAAATGAGGGACGAGCAACTCTTACTATTGAAGCGGACAAGTAGTTGATTGTGAGTGCTGTTGATAAGTTGTTTATCAGTTTAGTCTTAGAGACAGCCATGCAAAGGCAGTCCTCCTTCAGATTTGCGCAAAAATTCTAAAACAAATAAGTAAAGAGCATTTAGAAATAACATGTAAAGCTCTAGATGTTTCTTAATCTAAAATTATCGGTCGTTTCTTAAATCTCATCGTGTAATTTAAACTTTGGAACTTTCTCTCTCTGCTATATTATGTCAGTAAATATTCCATAAAGTAAACCACATCTAAATATCTCAACTCATTTTCTTTGCGTTATCATTAAATTTTTTTGAAGGTTACAAATCTATTCAAGGAGCTCGTTGGACTCGTAATCCGAGGGTCGCGGGTTCGAATCTCTATCGCACCAAACATGCTTGGCCTTTCAGCCGTGAGGACGTTATAATTTGACGGTCAATCCCACTATTCGTTGATAAAAAAGTAGCCTAAGAGTTGGCGGTGGGTGGTGGTGACTAGCTGCCTTCCCTCTATTTTTACACTGCTAAGTTAGGGACGGCTAGCGCAGATAGCCCTCGTGTAGCTTTGGGCGAAATTACAAACAACTACAAACAAACGAAAAATCGTTGGCCGAAGTATTAACATTTGGAGTGACAAGGTTGTTACGTGCAGGTGTAAATGGTTAAGAAATGTCACCAAAGGTTTTAACTATCACGCAATATCAGCTGATACCTCTTTGTAACATCATAATAACAACGTCTCTCATATGATGATGGCGAACGTGAATAGTGTGATAAATATTTTTATTAGAGTAAAAGCTATTTATAGTAATGTTTATGTGGTGAATTAATAACACGTTTGTTTAGATGGCTGCCATTAATTAATATATTGCTTCGATATAAATTAAAAACAAACAAACGGATAACGTAATGTGGTATTGCTCTTTAAGAAAGTAATCAAAATATATAAAGATGTAACATTGAAGCAAAGTATATTTCTTTCTTATCTTCGAAATCTTTATGTACTCATAACACAGCTTCAATAGGATACGTTTAATTTGTCTTTTAACTTTAAGTACGACTATTTATCGTATCTTGTAACACAGACAAACCGGTATTGTCGAAAGAAACGCCAAATCTATCAGACATAAAAAAGGCTTATTAAATATTGTTAGAGCAAACGTGAGATTAATCATTCAACTCCAATAGCTAAATAAGTATGTATTGCTTCAAGCCCTCCAGTGGCTCAGCGGTATGTCTGCGGACTTACATGCTAAAATCCGGGTTTCGAGCACAGATAGCCCATTGTGTAGCTTTGTGCTTAATTCAAAACAACAACAACAACACGTATTGCTTCAACGAACGTAAGACTGTTGGTTACATGTGACAGTTTCTGTGTGACGTGTCTTTGTTTTTTACTCTTGTAGATTGTTTTGGTATGTTTCGTTCTAAACCCTCTGCACTTTGTTTTTAGGTACAAAATGGTTGCTTGTTAGTGATGGATCAGACAAGCTCTCTGGAGGATATGAGCAAATGCGCGTGCTCAGTTGACGGGATAGAATTGAAGAGCCTTGAAACAAAGTGTGGAAAATAAAATGTCGAAGTCACTTTCCAAATGAAAACCGAGGGATTTAGAAGCTACGGCTCCACACATACCACAAGTAACAACAACAATCACAGGACACGTGCTAAGATTTTAAAATTCACAGTTCTGAGCATCAACATCCAAGGTGCACTTGCTTCCAAGAAACACGAAGACTTAATAACATATATTGACCCTGATATTTTTATCATAAGTGAAACACTAATTTATCCTAAGAATAGATTCAAAATATGTAACAATACTTCAATAAGAAAAGATAGAAGAAATAATCATGACATCAACAGATGAATTATGTTATTATATAAAAACCATCTTTCCGTTACTGAAATCCAAATGAACAGCAGAAATGAGCATATAATGGTGAGAACCACTAAATAATAACAAGATACTGTTCTCTAACAAAGTGTATAGACATAAGTCTTATCTACAACATCTTTTCCCAGAATCAAAATACAATAGTAAAAGGTGATCTGAATTCCAAGCATAAGAACTTTGGATGTAATTCCACAAACTCCAATGGCGGACACCTATTACAATTCATAGATAATGATAGCATATCCCTTATTAATGATAATACACCTACCCTTACCACCCATGCAACTAATTCAAATGATATCCTAGACATCTGTCTCATCTTTTTTAATGTGAGATAAAAGCTAATAATTTTTAATGTGGGAAAAGTTGACAGCGACCATCTCCCAATATGGCGTGTCTCTCTCACCCCCCATAAAGATAAAATCAGTTGGCAGGACAAATTTGATTACAAAACGGCTAATTGGTAGGAATTTCAAAAAGTGTTAGACAACATACTATCAGACAAACTTAAACATACAGCGAACAACGAATCAGAAATTTATTCATACAGTCGAATAATCATGGAGTGTCTTCTAAAAGCAGCTATGGACACGGTACCAAAACAACAATATAAAACGACAAACAATGTATAGAAACCAATCAAACAATTATTAACAATAATAAAACAACGAAAACAATTAAGAAGATTCTTCATGGCAACAAGAGAACAAGAAATAAAAACACAAGAGTAGAAATTAAACAGCTAAAACACGAAAAATGGGACAACTTTTGCTTTCAACTAAACGAACAAACCGATCCTAGTAAGTTCTGTCTACATTTAAACAAGATTCACAAATGAACCCACGACAAGAAAATACCCAACACTGGAACATAACGACACCTTAACACAAACCAACAAAGGAAAAGCAGAAGCCTTCAAACATCATTTATAAAATACATTCAAAACACACTATGACTCGGACATGAACAACCATTACTACAATAAAATAAACAACCATGTAACACATAACATTATGAACAGCAACACTAATAATACACATAACTACAACACACAACTACTTACCAAAAAAAATCACACTAACTGAACTTAAACAAGCAATTAAACATTCAAAAAATAAAACACCGGGAAATTATGGAATACAAAAAATTCTTTTCGACAAGGGCACTCCAAAATTATTTGACTATTTATCAGCTATATTAAATTTATCTCTATACTCTGGATACATCCCAGTTTCTTGGAAGCAAGTTAATATTTTAATGTTACACAAAGAGGGAAAACCAGCCAATAAACCAAACAGTTATCGACCGATCAGCCTGACCAGCTGTGTAGGCAAAATTCTTGAACGAATAATAAGCAACAGACTCTCCACATTTTTGGAGAATAATTCAAAATTGCCGGAAGAACAAAACGGATTTAGAAAATATAGACAAACGACAGATCACTTAATTAGGTTAATTGAAACAATAATAAACAGCTTTAATAACAAATAATGCACTGTTGCCTGCTTCTTCGATATCGAGAAACATTCGACACTGTGTGGCACAACGGTCTTCGGTTCTGTATGTAAGAAATGGAACTACCGCGAGGAATTATTAGCTGGTTATCTAACAGAAAACGTAGAATAAACTTAGAGGGAACTTTCTCGTAGTTTTTCACTACAGAAGCTGGAGTCCCTCAAGGAGGGGTGGTTAGCTTTATTCTCTTCATCATGTATTTGAATAACATGTCACTTAAAGACTCAAACCATGGATACTCGTCACAGGTCGCTGATGATGTAGCAATTTGGAAAAGTGCCCCAACACCAGAAATAGTAGCTACTAACTTATAACTACAATTCAACAGATTATGTGAATATTTTGAAAAATATAGAACTAAAATAAATACAGCGAACACACAATCAGTAATATTTTCAAAATCAACGAAACATCAGAAAGTTCAACCCCAGATCTGCATGAACGGAGAGCTTCTCCTGACTGCTACATCTGCAAAATTTTTAGGATTAACACATGATTCTAAACTTACCTGAACGAAACATAAAAACAGAAATTTGGCGAAGAATAAAATATGCTAGGAATCTAACTGGTAAACATCAGTAATAGTAAACTGTGCAGTCATTGTATGGATTAAACTAAGTAAAAAACTACTGTAAACCAAACTACAATCATTTAAAATACATTAATTACAATGGTATATAGAATACACAAAACTACTTCCTCAAAGTTCATGCACAAATATTTTAATACACAAACAATGCCAGATAGACTTCTACATAATACAATAAAATATTTTGATAAAGATTGGAGAAAAAATGATTTGTTATGCGAATTAGACATATATTGCATATGTGATGAAGAGAGACCTAAACACCTCTCCCAGTTAAATTTGAATATCAGATCATTAAGACAAAATTATTTAAAATAATAGTAATAATAAAATAGAGCTAAAATAAAACAGGTCACCTACGTCCTGGACTTATTAGAAATATACGAAAGAACAATATAAATGGACTTGGTTCTGGAAAGGACCAGACTAAAGTTATCATATTATTCCAGCCATTCAATATTTACTCGAAATATATTAATAAGGTCACTCCAACAAAGGTTTGGAAGGAGGAAGAGGTCTTGTGTAGCTGACTCTCCTGGGTATACAAATAAATATACTCAAACACCAGAGAGAGAAACAGAGAGAAGCTATAGTTTGGTTTGAATTTCGCCTAAAGCTACACGAGGGATATCTGCGCTATCCATCCATAATTTAACCGTGTGAAACTAGAAGGAACGCAGCTAGTCATCACCACCCGCCACCAAATCTGAGGGTCGCGGGTTCGAATCCCCGTCACACCGAAATGCTCGCCCTTTTAGTGGTGGGGGCATTATAATGTGATGGTCCATCCCACTATTCGTTGGTCAAAGAGCAGCCCCACGGTTGGCGGTCTGTGGTAATGACTAGCTACTTCCCCTCTAGTCTTACAATACTAAATTAGAGACGGCTAGCGCAGTTAGCCCTCGAATAGCTTTGCGCGAAATTCAAATCAAACCAAACCATTTTTTGTATACAGTTAAAAATACTGTTAACATTCGAAGTATGTTCACTACAGCCTTTCTTCAAATAACCATCTCCATTCATTACTTTGAATCTAGATATTTTATGTAAGCAAATTACAATTTTTTATGTTTTAAAATGCTTTCTATTTAAAACGATGCGATTGTTTGGATTACAAATGTGGTCTATTTCAACATTCTGACTGAATACAAACGACGAGAACGAAATCGTTTTTTCATCAAATTTGGAAGTTCGTTTTTCTCAAGCTTTAAAACGTCTATTACATTTTAATAAAGTATATTTATTTCAAAATTCATTGAAGTTAATATTCGGCTGAACTACGAGTGATTTCTGGTTCTCTGGGGAAGTTAACAACAACAATAGTGCAGCTTAGTGTACGACTATATTATTCTATCATTTGTGATTTTGAATCTGCCAATGGGCCCTCAGGTAATCAGTTGTTGAGAGCAATTCACCATTGAAATTGCCAACAAAAGATCTGTAGAAATATTAATAAATCAGATACAGTTGTAAAACTAGTTTATCTAATTAGTGTTTGTTTTTTAGCTACTGTATGTTTTGTGTCTTTGACATGAGAAAGAACAGCTTTACCATTTTGTGATTGTTCATTTCTCTCAAGTTTTAACACACGCGAAGCTCCTTCTTCTAATGAGGTTTAAGTGTTTACAGATGTCCAGAAAGACAAGAATGATAACTGAACATATAAAACACTTTGAGCAACACTTCACATTTGCCCAAAAGTTCAATTCTATATGTATAGAGTTACAAGTGTGATGACAATTCATCCTTTTAACTTTGGTGAAGTCACTCCTTTTTCTCCATATTATCACTTGAGCCTATGCTGCAGGATAAAAGGGGAAAATACCAAGCACAGAAGTTGAGTACGTTATGTTAAAATGTTAAAACAGTTTTGGAACCTTACCACGTGTTGCTACATCCAGTCATGTTCTGTCTTACGATTGTGCATCTTGACAATAACCCTGCAGTGTGGTTTTATGCTCAATAGGTTCCATCATAAGGCTGTCATTTTGAAAGCACTTATTCCTCCCTGCAAAATTTTCCTAATCCATTTATTGTACTAGGATTATGGCTTCTCAATTCCAATTTGAGCTGTATGATCAAATAGGCGTTGCGTGCAGACATTTGACTGGTGTAGTTTGGTGTGGAGTAATATGCATATTAGATTCACTGACTTGACTAGAAAACTATATGTTGTTGAACCCATGCTTTGTTGGTTTCGTGTTCAAATGAAGATCACTTTTGTGCGCGTGGATGAATTTTCACACTAATTTCTGCGTTCGTAGATTCTCACTTATTACAGTATACTGCAACTGTGTATCACTGTTGGGAGAAGACTTGTTCTAAGTCTCCACATGGATAGTCCTTGTTTCCCAAATTGATCCATGCTTCTTTGGTTTTCAATATCATGAAGTACAGGGGATATTCCTGTCTTGAAAATTCTATGTCGTCCACCTGAACACACTTTTACGATCTGACTGTATGAATATTATATATCGGTAGTGTTTGTTTAATACCCATTACAAATGTGATTAGCTTTCAGTGCAATAACGTCACCCATGAAACGCCAAGCAACGTGAAAATATAGTCCTGATTCATAAAATTTGATCGCAACTTTATAATAACCGTGGTTCTCAAACGACTTGGTGTTTTTTTATTATTTTAACATAATGTCTAAATTCGCTGTATAAGGTATGAAATATATTTACTGGATATCCTGTACAAATTAGTTTGCTTTTTGTCTCATTAGGAAACATAATTTCATATCCTGTCATATCACAATTATTTAGATGGTAAAATGTCAGAACAAAGTCTCTTCCACCAGAAATTAGGTAAGAAATCACATAATGCATAGTTCTCTGTTCCCTCTTTTAAGCACTGTTATGCCATGTAATTAAAAAACGTGAATTTATTTATTATAATACGAAACTCAAAAAGGTACGGCATGACCAGGTGGTTAAATCACTTGACTCCGAATCTGAGGGTCACGGGTTCGAATCCATTTCACATCAAACATGCTTGCTCCTTCAGGCGTAGAGGCGTTATTACTTGAAGGTCAATCCTACTATTCTTTGGTAAAAGAGTAACGGAGAAGTTGGCGGTGGGTGGTGATGACTAGCTGCCTTCCCTCTAGTCTTACACTGCTAAATTAGGGACGGCTAACACAGATAGCCCTCGAATAGCTTTGCACGAAATTAAAACAAACAACAGTCGAGTGTGTCTCAGAATTAATTACTAAATCTGTTTTTCACAACTTATTTTAGATGTGTAATTTTTACTTTTTTTCAGGCACCAATTTAGTCTTGTTCAGTAAACAATGTCAGCTAAAAAGTTCGAATTTCCTCAATTGTCACAAAGACAATATCTGTGACGCTGGTAGAGATAGGGCTTCTAGGTGAAAAGAGGCGGTTATCTCTTATCATTCTAAATAGGAAACTTAGGATTAGTGCATAATACCAACGTTGTCACTTCTCTTTATCTCGAGGAAGGTATAGAAAAGTAATGGATGACCGTGTAACGACCGCACCCTTTATGAAGGTTTGTTCTTGCGGAACAGCTGGTCTTGACATTACATCGTTCAGAAAAGAGCCTTCTTCGTATTGCTTTTAGCTGCAGGGGGTTTTACCAGAAAATTCATGAACTCTCTACTGGTATTTTATCAGTTCAGTACCCGGAAACCCAAGCAAAAGTGATAACTTATCATCAAGCTAAGGAAGATGTTGCTAGGAAACTCGTTGCCATGCTGAGCGAGTCCTTTCGTTCTCTGACAGAGCATATCATCTTTACAACTGAAGACGCTGTTGAGCCATTGGAGAATGATGCGTTTTCACGCGAAGCGTATGCTTCTTTAGAACTAAACAGTACGGCTTTCACTGTCACACCTTTACCGATGACGACTCCCCAAGAGAGAAGTTACAGCTGTCACGATATTGCGTGCTGTTTCCCGGTCTATACAATACAGACTGCTAAGTGTATTGAACGAGATCGTTATTAGAATCAGATCGAATCGTAAGAACTTAACAGGGGCACGGTTCCTTACTTTTGTTATGAGAAGTAATAAAAAAATGCATTGGATAAAAAGAATAAATGAGACGTTCTAACGATAAACCCTAAAAAACAGTGAATAAAAAGATCGTACAAATAATTTATTACTTACTGTTTATTTTGTTTGAGGGAGGAAAAAAAAGAATTGGAGATCTGAGGGTCTCGGATTCGAGTCTCCGTCACACCAAATATGCTCGCCATTTCAGCCGTGAGGACGAGGACGTTATAATGTGACGGTCAGTCGCACTACTCGTTGGCAAAAGAATAGCCCAAGAGTTGGCGGTGGGTGGTGATGATTAGCTGCCTTCTCTCTAGTCTTACACTGCAAAATTAGGGACAGATAGCGCAGATAGCCCTCGTGTAGCTTTGCGCGAAAGTCCAAAAACAAATTATCACCTCAATTATTTTCATTTCTTGACACTTATGAATATTAAAATATTAACAAACCTGTAAAGAAGAATCCATAACGAAATACATTTCGTAATTATATTTTTCGATTAGAAATATATTGAGCAAATTATAACTTTAAAATATAATCGCCTGGAGGTAAAGATTTCTCAGTAATCTAATAATAAAAGCGATTGATATTTGTGTATTGATTAACATCACAATACCGCCACCACAAGAAAGAATTCATTTCTTCATCATAATATGAAATCAAAACAAAATTAATTAAATGATGTGTAGGAAATAAAGGTGTTGAATTAGGTTAACTGGTCGATGTTATTTATCATAAATCATTTCTTTATGAATGCTTATTTATTATCAAAACATTAGACTTATATATATAAGAAACATCTATATATAATAACAACACCTCAGTTATTACCAAATATAAATGATAGTCTAAAGATTGACTTAACATTCAAGCCCGGCATGGCCAGGTGGGTTAAATCACTCGACTTCTAACCTGGGCTAAAGGGCAAAGCGTGTTAAGACGTTTGACTCGTAATCCGAGGGTCGCGGGTTCAAATCGCGGTCGCACGAAACATGCTTGCCCTTTCAGCCGTGGAAGCGTTATAATGTTAGAATCCCACTATTAGTTGGTTAAAGAGTAACCCAAGAGTTGGTGGTGGATGGTGATGACTAGCTGCCTTCCCTCTACTCTTACACTGCAAAAATTAGGGAGGGCTAGCGCAGATAGCCCTCGAGTAGTTTTGCGTGAAAATTCGAAACAAACAAACAAAACAAATCTGCGCGATAGAATATAAAAGAATAACCAAATAAATAATACTAAAATAATTAAAGATAAATCCCTGGAAGAATAGCGATAAAAAAACAGAAATTCTGCGTGTATTATAGAATAGAAATAATCTTTTATTTTACAATAACACATAATATTATATGTTTAAGCTACGGTTAATACTGTTTAGGTTTATCGTGGTAAATGCCATAAATCTCGTATGGAACACATAGCGTTCTCTGCATGTCGCGTCATGAGGTATTTCGCGTGAGCTTCTATCACGCTATTGGTGCTAAATTCAAATCAAAACACGTGCCACGTTCCACTGTATTTTCGATAACGTGTTTAGTGAAGTATGAGAGATGTAAGGTTTCGAAAAGTTGGTATTTCGTTGAGGGGGAGGGAAAGCTCGAGCTACAATATTTCTCCTATTAATCGCACCATCACCTGCCACCAGTGCTGGTGTCTGTAGTCATCCATTTTCGTCTCGCTTCTAACACTTGATTTATTAGATAAAACTTGAAATTCGCCTCTGGTTGAACGTGTAATTTGACAGAAGCCGGAGTCATATTTCTTCTGACAAGTCGAAAATTGGTAAAAACACCAGCGGCAGTATGTAACTAACCACTTTTATTGCGAGATACATTCATAATGAAGACATGACTATCCGCTATTCATCATCAGAGTTTATATGGATATTACGTATTAAGTGACTGCACCTTATTATTACGATAATTGTACACCACTAACAAAGACTATTCATTTTATAACCTGATTGTTTAATAATGCAGTTAAAAGATTTTCCTATTTTTTTGTTTCGCAAAACTTTCTAACGTCTATCACATTCAAATACGAATGTCAACGTTATGTATTGAAAGCTTTCGGTGCCTTTACAACTTACTGTTACCATGGAAACGCCGTCTTTGTCAATAACCGTGGGCTTAATTTTCTCAGATACAGCTTTGTCCAGATTTATTCACATTAGTTATTCGAGACCTCCTATTTGGATGAGTTGAAACTCTCTGTGGTAATAAGTTCCGGATAGCCTTGTATTTCATTTCGTCAGATAAAATCTGCCCCAATGTATTTCTTTTTCTCAAACAAATGTTTAATTTACTGGTTTTACAGTTGAGTTACGATTTTTGTAATAATTTTTGTGTATATGTAAAAATTAACTTAAACATTTATCTACATGCAAATACAAATTGAAAATGACGGACGTTCACGAGCAAAAATTAATATACTGTCCCAATGTTTCCTTCAACTGTCCTGAAAACACGGCGAAGAAGCGAAGATAGAAACATGGTGAAGGACAGCGTGTTCACCAAACAAAATGTATTAAAATGTTGAACAACCTTATTTTATTATAATCATCTTATAAAACGGTTTTCAACCATCGAAGAAATCCGTGTTTAAAACGAATTTGTGTAAGAAAACAAGTTCATGTCTCGAAACAAATTGTCTTTAAAATTTATCATAAGCGAAAGCTGAATTTTTAAATTTTGTTTTCAAGAACTTAAACATTTACGTAACTACATTTTAAACCTAAAGGCCCGATAACCTATAAAGATCGTATCTGAGTAATTTATCTAAATGGTTTTATCGAATATTTTAGAAATACATAACATGATTATATCATTATTTCTCTAATGATTCAAAGATAATTGTAAGATATCTGTGAAAATATTGTCACAACTTAACGTTTTTAAATAAAGTATTCGTCTATGTTTTCTTTTCTCCCGAACTGCCCCCAGTGGCTCAGCGGTGTGTCTGCGGACTTACAACGCTAAAAACCGGGTTTCGATACCCGTGGTGGGCTGAGCACAGATAGCCCGTTGGGTAGCTTTGTGATTAATTCAAAACAATAACAGTTCTCCGGAACGTTCTTGCAACTGTTTAATAGTATCGTAATTGTCCATGTGTTCATATACACAAGATAACTCTTGCAATGGTTTATAATGCGAAACACACTTTTTCCTACTTCTTGAATGAACGAAAACATTTTCTTTTATCTTGACACAAGAAATAAAAAGAAAAAATCAACAAGCTTGTTTGATTGGACATTCCGGATAACACTGTGAATACATTTTTATCCATCGGATTAGAGTTTATGAAGAACGTTTTTCAGATCCGTCCCCCGATAGTACAGAGGTATGTTTACGGATTTACAACACTAAAATTGGGGGTTCGGTTCCCATCGCTGGGACTCAGCAGATATCCCGATGTGATTTTGTTTGTTTTTTTTAATTTCGCGCAAAGCTACTTTAGGGCTATCTGTGCTAGCCGTCCCTAATTTAGCAGTGTAACACCAGAGGGAAGGCAGCTAGTCATCACCACCTACCGCCAACTCTGGGGCTACATTTTACCAACGTATAGTGGGATTGACCATCACAATATAACGCCCTTACGGCTGAAAGGGCGAGCATGTTTGGTGCGATCGGGATTCGAACGCGCGACCCTCAGATTACGAGTCGAGTGCCTTAATCACCTGGCCATGCTGGGCCCCTTTGCTATAATAAAACAATCATTGTCAGGTGATTTTGACTACACTTTTTTAACGTGTAAAGAAATCATTTTCATTGATAGTGGCTAATGTTTTTTTTTCCAGCTAAATGTTTCAAAAGCCACTGGAAAGCAGTTGAATGACGACTTAGTCAAAGTAGGGAGTCCAGCGTATTCTATTATTTGATGATTGTTTGGTAATGAACTATAACATGTAACTGTGGATATTTCTGTAGTTGTGTTGACGACTTAATTTGTCTTTTTGGTTCAAAATTAAAGTGTCTTTGATTCATCTGCATAAGCAAACATCTTAATGAAACTGTGGGATGGACCGCAACTGTCCGTTGCGGAGACACAAGTGTAGAGAACGACGTTTCGAAAGTCGTACAGGGCACTGTAAATTACCGACAACAACTTAAACACACACACAGTGACTTGAAGACTTTCGAAACGTCGTCCTCTACGCTTGTGTTTCCATAACAGGAAACTGTCGTCCGTTCTAGAAAGTTTCATAATGAATACTCTGCCTAAAGAAATTATCAAAATACAAATTTTATTGGTCGTCGTAGAGAGTTGATTGAAGTGAAGGTTTATTTTTTTCTTCAGATTTATACACATAAAAATCAACTCCTTTAGTTGTTAGCTCGTAAAATAATATAAATTTAATGTGGTAGAAAAAAGTATATATATATATATAATATTTTAGCATTCATTTGACTGTTTTAAACATAGAATTTTAATAAGCTCCTTAAATCGTTAATGTCGGGTGCTTTGATACACATGGATAAAAGTTAATTATGAAACAATATGTCTTCCTTAATGGCTATGATTACAAAAGAGAATTCTCCCATAAAAAGTGGCGAAAACCTCCTGGTAATGACTGAGGCAAGCCCGAACTTCACATATATTATTAATACCTTGATCTCAGGAACTGTTTTTCCGGGAAATTAAACGGGAAAGACTAACAACATATGAACCCACCTTCGGGCTCTAAGGTCCTCCAGTGTAACTCCATCAGAGTTATATGGTTTTAATGTGCTAAAAGTGGTCTAAGAAGTGGCCATAATCCACGTAGGCAGATGAAGGAATGTTGAAAAGTTTTTCAGGGCTCATTAAGCCTCGTGTTGATTTCTTCATCATTCGTATAAACATGTAACAATGAAAACTGAGCGTCGTCAAGATCACGAGGATGAGGAAGTTCTTCCAAGGCAGCACGAGACATAGAACATTGGTTTTATAATATGTCATTATACTTCGGGCTCTTATACCGTATGCTCTTATATGATATTGTGAAAAATTAACTTAGAGCGAGTTTTTCATTGTTAATTTAACGTGTATTACCCTACGTGTATTATCTCCAATTACTTTATTTTACGAGTTTTTGCAACAATAAAAGTGTTTTTTTCCTGGATGATAAACCACTTTTCGTTTAGAAGATATGTAATACAAAATTATATCTCACTGTTTTTTTTTATTATTTTTGCTCTTTTGCTCACGACATATTAACTACAATTTCCATGGCTCTCTTAACGTTTTATAGTCTAGTTAATAGTGGTGTAGCCACAGAGGGAACCATAGAGACAACCCTCAAGAGGTTCTCGTTGAAATGACCTAGCAATGAACAAGAGTTAGACAAGATGGTGTCCAGTAGAAACAACAAATTTGACAGCCTTTATTTGTTTCTTGGTACATATAGACATTTTTGAAATGAGTGACGTAATAATGTATTTGTTATTTTTTATAACGTTTTGCTAAAATATCGCAGAACCCGGTTAAGAAACACTGGTCAATTTTTTCAGTCTTTCAACCTGTCCGAACTACTGTATGTTTGTATTGGAATTTCGCGCACGTCTACAAGAGGGCTAACTGCGCTAGCTGTCCATAATTTAGCAGTGTAAAACTAGAGAAAAGGCAGCCGGTCATCGCCACCCACCGACAACTCTTGGGCTACTCTTTTACAAACGAATAGTGGGATTGACATTATAACGTTCCCACGGCAGAAAGAGCGACCATGTTTGTGGTGACGGGTATTCGAACCTGAGACCCTCAGATTACGAGTCGACCGCCCTAACCACCTGGCCATGCTGGGCCCAGAATTACTGTTAATAGGTCATCTGATGTGTACGGATTAAGCTAAGTTTATGAAATGAAATTACACGATCCGTATTATTATTATAATTGTCGAGACCCGTATATAAAATATTAGAATGTTTGAATTAATATCTAAGGTGGTTAAGGCACTCGACTCGTAATCTGAAGGTCGCGGGTTCGAATCCCCGTTACACCAAACATACTTCCCGTGGGAGCATTATAGAGTTACGATCAATTCTACTATTTGTTGGTAAAAGAGTGGCTCAAGAGTTGGCGGTGGGTGGTAATGACTCGCTGCTTTCTCTCTAGTCTTACACTACTAACTTAGAGATGGCTAGCGCAGATAACCCTCGTGTAGCTTTGCGCGAAATTCAGAACAAACCAAAGCAAATATCTAAAATTTAGCTGTGGCTAAAAACAGAATGAAACTCGAAACTGAAACTCAACGGAATAGACTTCATTTGCTTGACGTGTAGTTTATTCATCATTCATCTAACATGTGAAGTATTGATTTTTAGGTGGTTTAACTTGTATTATTTCTGTTTTTAAAACAAACATCAGAAAATACCAGTGACATCAACAGTTTACCTTTATTAATATGACATACAACTTTCAATACAACGTGTTTTTTTTCACTAATTCAGTCACGAAACTTAATGTCAAGGAATATCGACAAAGCCTATTTCTTATGTGTTTCTCAGAAGCCTACATTTTTACACATTTGATTAAACACTGAGAACAATAACAAAATAAGGTAGCCGCAACTACAAAGAAGACAATCAACCAATATCATCTAGTTATGAATAATAATTTTCGTGATATATTATTAATAAAAGTTTCAAATAAATAATTTTGTTCGATTCAATTACTAAACACAAAAGAGGAATAAATGATTTTGTGAATTATATTTATATCACACACTCGCACAATGAGACTATTTATCTACCTTTTTATCTGACAAATCAGAGAAGCGTGTGGCTCAAAGAAATTGACCTCAATTCCACAATATGGAATTATATTAAAGTTTATGTTACTGAATTATAGGAATCAGATATAAATATTTGTAATGAAAGAGTAGTTTGATTTCAGGATCTTGAACCAACTTCAAACACAGATTGTTGTACAGATATATTAAGCAAACACAAAAAGTTTAGCGATTAATGGATGACTTTTGATTACATGTTTAAGCTTAACGTTTCTATACAATAGTTATTTATTTCTTTATAAACACACCTATGCGTACGAATGTACCAATGCTCGAGTAATTACATAATTCTGTTAAACACCATTGGTCTTGAGAGACGTGAGAATATGCAATAATCATAGCAAGGTTAATTCTCAATTTCTGGATAATCTATTGATTTATCTTAGCAACAGATATTCATGTAATAATCCGTTATTATGATCTATAGTATCAACCACGAAACAAATATTAATTGCATCTTTGACTCGTATTAGCAACACATCTTTAAATGTTAATCAGTTTTGCACTCCACAATAACAACGGATAATCCAATTTTAAGCTGTTTTCTTGATCCACATTGACAATAAACTTTCAAACCCTCATCTATTTCCATGGTCCATATTATTAACCGCGACTCAAATGGTAGTCTATTTCTTTGATTCATATCAGCTTCCACACCTAGTCGTCAAGTATGTTTTATACACACTTCCATAAGGCTTCAGTTTCGACTCGGATCATCCTTTTGCATACCGAAAGCACGTCTATATTTCTCATTAACATGAATAAAAGCCAGTTTTATTACATACAAGGGCTAATCCTAGTGATGAGATTATACAAATTTGTAAAGATTAATTATTTTTTTCACAAGCGGAGCAGTTTTTTCCCTTGCTGTTTGTGTAAGAGTTTCCTCATATCGTCAAGAAAACAACCATATGATATATTCTGTCGTAAAATGCTGATCGATCCATGACAATGGTTCGGAAAGAAATTATTTTTTTTTTTTTACTATATCATTGTTAAACAATGAGATCTCAACAATCATTATAGGCTAAAAGCGATTACGTTGTATACACACAAGACATCGATATTCAAGAAACTATTGCTCGTTATTGTTGGTGTGTCAATTTGACGAAGAATAAGAAAAGTAATTGTTTTCCTTAGCGTTTGTATCGTCTTTTCTGTAAAGTTCGTACGTTTGTTTCTTACGGTAAATGCTTAATAACTTCTCACAGAAATCATGTTTTATGATATAATATCAATAACTCAAGAAATCATCAGATTTCTTTTTTGACATTGTAGTCGAGCTTATTTACTGCTGTTTTGTATATCGTCACGTTGTTTTACGAGAAATGTCTACAGACGTTTAGGCATACAAAAAAACCACACATCACTGTGACAAAGCAAATACTTAAACACGGACTCGAGGGTGTCAAGACAGTTGGCTGTATTGATGTCTTGGTTTGAACTAGGTTTTCTCGCCGTCCTTTAAAGTACGTGTCCACTAAAGAGTTCGGACGTTGAAAATTGAAAGCAAACACAAAAACAAAACCAGTGGGATATCAGTACAAAAAGTATTTTATCTAGTTTGGTTTCAGATGATCGTAATCCACGAAGCTATCTGGTTATCTGTGATACCCCCAGTTGAGCCACAACAAGAAGCAGAAACTGGAAGTTCAAATGGAAACGACGTTCACTTTGGTTGGCTTTTCCACCATGATGCATGGCTGCTGGATTTTCCCCTAAAAATTATTATAAGTTTCAATACCGTTACGTCAAGTTCAGTGACATCAGAATTTTATCGAACGTGATTTAATTACATTTTGCTACCAAGATACATGACGATCAACAATGGTTTGGTTTTATGAGTAATTGTAAAATAGTTTCATAAAACAGTTCGTGCAAAATCTGTACGTTAAGTTTTCGAAAACAATAAAATACAATACGTCAGTCAGTGGTCTGTTGTACTCTCTCGGTGGCTCAGCGATAAGTCTGAAGGCCCAAACATTGGGTTTTGATACCCGCAATGAGTAGAACATAGAGCGTCCCCTGTGTATGCTAACTCTTAACAACACCAAAAAATAATTCCTATTGCTTATTTTTGTGCAGTTAAGATCAAAATCATTGTATAGCTGGGACAGTTACATTGATTTTGAAACTGTATGTTTAATCAACCGTTTCTTTATTATCAGAGTGCAGTACCAAGACAAAAATCAAATACAACAATTAATTAGTTTAGGTGATTAAGGGATAAACATTCCTCTGTGTAATAATTTAGAAGTTTTTACGTGGCCCAGGACGGCCAGGTGGTTAAGGCACTGGACTGGTAGGTCCGAGGGTCGCGGGTTCGAATCCTCATATACGCCAAACATGCTGGCCCTTTCAGTCATGCGGGCATTATAACGTGACGACCAATCCAACTATTCGCTGCTAAAAGAGTAGCCCAAGAGTTGGCGGTAGATGGTAATGACTAGTTGCCTTCCTTCTCGTCTTACACTACTAAATTAGGGACGGCTAGCACAGATAGCCCTCGTAACTTTGCGCGAAATTGAAACCAGATAATAAGTGTTACACACATTTTTAAGTTACCGTCTTAACGCTTCACCTCAATAGATGTGTTTGGTTTATGTTGTTGTTGTTTTTATCTGGAAGAAGAATATATTTAGGATAATATTTCTTTTTTGCCTGGACCACTTTTGAGTCCTTGACTGTCAGTCATAAATTAGGATTAATTAGCAAGATTCACGTCTTGACTGTTACCACCAAGGCAAATCCTAAACACAGATGAGAAGATGAATGAATCGATTAAACGAAAATGATAATGGAGTATAGAACCAACTTGGTACAATAATATATGTACTGGGGATTATTGCTGTTAGTTTCATAAACTCGACATAATCATAATTCGTAAAGGAAACGTTAATGCTCCAATTCAGGAGTTGAAAATGCAAAGACTATTAGGAACTCCAGAGCCATTAACAACTAAGTATACAATATGTTTTTTCTACCGAGACTAATTTAGAAATCGTTGGATAAACAATGTCCAGTTACGAATTTCATTTCAATTCAATAGGAACTACTAGTCATACACACGTACAATCGTGTTTTTTTACAGTGTAAACACTCATATGGAACAATTGTTTAGATTCTGTTGATATATTGTTACCAGTATACTAAGCTAATATTTGAGACGATAACGTATAATTCGCAGTAAATAGCATACGAAATATACTGAATCGAAACACGTCATTGCAAACTATTTGTTATAATTGCGAAAATCGAGCACACATTCGGAAAGATTGACTGCGTCATATTTCAAACAAAAATCAATGAAATTAATGTATAAGTTAAGCAGTAAAGTCGTTGTCTTTTGTCAACCAAATAGTTTATGATAACACGTTTTATGCGTATCTGTACGAGCAGAGTTTTACAACAAGTTGCCTGTAAATTGTCTCTAGAATTCATTGTGTCACACAGTACAGTTCTTTAAGCAACTATTATGGTTGTGTAATTTTTAGTTTAAGGCTTTCGTTAAATATATTTTAGGAAATCTTACATTGTAAAAATGTTACATTTATAATGAATATTCTCAGTGATTTGAATAATATTGATTCACAGTATAAAATTATAATCTAACTAAAGCTGTTTTGTAAATGGTATCAATTATCATATGTAATATTCAATATATATTTTGATAGAACATAAGACGCTTTAAAGTATAACCAGTCTTTTGTGCACATAATTACAATTTAAGTCTCCTGAGGTCCTTCTAAAGCTTGTAACAATTACGACTTTAATTTTCATTACAAAACAACATGATGTACATTCACAATATCTGACATATTGATTCTGTGTGAATAAGTCTGTGATTTTAATAAAACAGAACTGATCTATTACCAATTTTTTTATGTTTCATTTTGCAAAATATCTTGCTCTGAAAATTATGAGTTTTGGAATACAGTACTTTTTGGCCAACGAATTGACGTTTATGTAACTATTCAAAGTGGTAATCGTATACCTAATAATGATCTATTATCATAGGCAAACAATTTCTTAAAAATTGAATATAAATAATGGAAACAGTAGTACGTATCATATTATGAACCGTCAACATTGTCAATGTAAATTTTATAAAGTGTCACTAGATGGCAGGAATGACCAATTGTCTTGTTTCCGTGTGTGATTGTGTGTTTTTCTAATAGCAAAACCATAGCTGGCTATCTGCTATATCCATTGAAGGGAATCGAACCACGGATTTTAGCATTGCGAATTGGTAGACTTACCACTGTACTAGCGGGAAACCCTTGTTTCTGTGTAATGACGTGTTTCAGATTGCAAAACTGTAACCAGTGATAAACAATGAAGTAATTATAAATAATTAATCTTGCTGATTTGATAAAATAAAATCAGGTTTGTTAGTACCAACTACCATTAGTGCATTTGTTGTCTGTATGTATGTTTATGTTCTCACTGTGTTTCAATGCTCTATTTGGTTATACTATACTGTAATAAAAGTCATGACAGTTAAACTACTTGTTGTTATCAGACGTTTTATGAGATGTGAATTTGTAGAAAAAGTTATAACTATAACATAAGCTTATTGTATTCTCTAACATAAGTGTAAATATGAGCTTCTAGTATTCTATAACATAAATGTAAAGATGAGCTTCTAGTATTCTATAACATAAGTGTAAAGATGAGCTTCTAGTATTCTATAACATAAGTGTAAAGATAAGCTTCTAGTATTCTATAACATAAGTGTAAAGATAAGCTTCTAGTATTCTATAACATAAGTGTAAAGATGAGCTTCTAGTATTCTATAACATAAATGTAAAGATGAGCTTCTAGTATTCTATAACATAAGTGTAAAGATAAGCTTCTAGTATTCTATAACATAAGTGTAAAGATAAGCTTCTAGTATTTTCATCAATGTATAAGTTTGTGTTCTGTAGTTTTCAGCTTATCCTAGGTATACTATCACATGACTTTGTTCGTTATTAATCAAAGAATTGTGTCTTAATATTTGGTATAAACGTCAAAATTACCATTAAACTTCCTTTACATTACCACGACACAATTAATTACACTCAGAGCTTCTTGTCTTCAAGGTAAATTCCACCTTATTTTACATATATATCTATATATTTTCACAACATTGTTTTCAGTACTAGACATTAATTAACTACTTTGGTTTGTTTTTAATTTCGCGCAAAAATTCACGAGAGCTATCTGCGCTAGCCGTCCATAATTTAGCAGTGTAAGACCAGAGGGAAGACAGCTAATCATTACCACCCACCACCAACTCTTGAGCTACTCTTTTTATCAACGAATAGTGGGATTGGCCGTCACTTTATAAGGCTCCCACGGCTGAAAGGGCGAGTATGTTTGGTGTGAAGTGACCGGGATTTGAACCTGCGATTTTCGGATTGCAGTTATTTAACTAAACCTTAATTATGCAAAATACTCTTTAGTAATGAATTGTAAAAGAGGATACACGAAGAAATTTGATTACAAAGTTAACTAAGACTGGACCATAAGCTAATTGTAATTTATAAGCATTCGTAGCATACTGTAGCTATAAAAAACGCATTCATGGATACTATTAACAGCTTCTGTTTGCAAGTCACTAAATCCCAACAATATACCTGTAATAAGGACTTTGAAAGGGTCAAAACATATTGTTAAAGATGAGCTAATGGTATAGATTGACAGCAATGTTTGTTAGAAGTAATGTCATTAATGTCAGCGAGTTTCATTAGGATGACTGGAGATCAAAACATCATTTGTGGATCGATGGGTAAGCCGTGGAGGGATCTGCATCTTTGATGTTAGTAAAGCGTTCTAAAATGGTGGCATCACACAACAGGTCAAGGAGAGACGAAATTGAGAGGGACATAGATATATCAGTTACACTAACTACGTATATAATATATAATATCTTCCAAATCCTCTTGAAATCAAGGTCACATTGTAACAAATTATGTATTTTTCAAAACATCAATCGTCGAGAAGAAAGTAGAAATTAATATTTTTTAAGTGAACTGTTTAGCTGGCCCATGCCCGGCATGGCCAAGCGTGTTAAGGCGTGCGACCTCGTAAACTGAGGGTCGCAGGTCACATCCCCGTCGCGCCAAACATGCTCGTCCTTTTTGTCGTGGAGGCGTTATAATGTTACGATCAATCCCACTATTCGTTGGTAAAAGAGTAGCCCAAGAGTTGGCGGTGGGTGGTGATGACTAGCTACCTTCCCTCTAGTTTTACACTGCTAAATTAGGGACGTTTAGCACAGATAACCCTCGAGTAGCTTTGTGAGAAATTCAAAAACAAACAATATCAAAACAAACAAGCTATTAAAATAAATAGTGACGTACTTAAATAACGTGTTGTTTGTGTTTTGTTTGAGCAAAGCCACATTGGACTACCTGCTGTACCCACTAAGGAAATCGAACCCTTGACTTTAGCGTTGTAAACCCGTAGACTTACCGCTGTCCCAGCGGGGTACGAAAGGGGGTTGTTGGAGAATAAGTAACTGATAAAAACCGTTGCTTATAAATAATTAACAAATCGTATTTCTAGTTGTTCCATTTCTCAATAAAACACAATTTTTTTCCCATTGTATTTCTCCATATTCCAGGATTTGTAACAGGATTCACTGCACCTGAAAAGCTATGTAAAGAGGATATACTCTTTTGGCAACTTAATAACTTCTGTCCATTTTTATTACGGTTTATCACTGTTATCATTGCAGAGCAGACATAATGTCCAAGTGGACAACTTACCTGTAACCTGTCTCAGGGTAACACGACCTTGTGATCCGTTGTATTATTGGGGTATGGACTGTGTTTTTGTGTCACTAATACACCAGCGGCACAACGGAATGTCTGAGGATTCACACCACTAAAAACCGGGTTTCGATACCCATGGTTGGCAGAGCATAGATAGCCCATTTTGTAGCTTTGTGCTTAATTCTAAACAAACAATACATCAGGGTCGGTAAAGAAAACCAAAACCGAGTCGAATTCAACAGAGGGACTTTTAGAGAGATAAGATAAAATAAGAGTTCCTCGTTATTCGTACAAGATAAACTGGCGCCTCTTTATCATATTGGTTTATTTTGTGCAAAATATCATGACAGTCCAGGATCAAAGATAATGTCAACCTGGAGAAAAAACTAGCTGATATGTGGGTGACCTTTGTTCAGGGGTCATTGCATATAAAATGCCGATCTGACTAAACTGCTTTCTCTCTGAATTATAAGTTATCTTGAGTTACATGCATCTCTAAGCTTTTCTTTCAAATTTCAGCTCTTCTTCCATGCTTTTACAGAAACTGACTATTTGTTTGTTGGTTACTACATTTGTTTGTTTTCTGAAATTCGCACAAAGCTACTCGAGGGCTATCTGCGCTAGCCGTCCCTAATTTAGCAGTGTAAGACTAGAGGGAAAGCAACTAGTCATCACCATCCTTTGCCAACTCTTGGGCTACTCTTTTACCAACGAATAGTGGGATTGACCGTCACGTTATGACGCCCCCACGGCTGAAAGGGTGAGCATGTTTGGCGCGATGAGGATGCGAACTCGCGACCCTCAGTTTACGAGTCGCACGCCTTAACACGCTTGGCCAAGTCTGGCCGGTTATTACATCAAAATGTAAGTTGTTTCTGGGAAATCAACAAAAGAAGTTATACTTTCAGTTGATATATGGAAGCGTCAGTTAGTTGAGCTAAACAGAAGACTAGGTTAAAGTAGTTACTTTTGGAACGAACAACCGAATGAATGGATATATACATATATATGAAAGTTATGGAAAGCAGAAGAATTTTCTAAATTACCCTGTGAATACCAAAGAGGTTAATCAACAGGTCAAACGTATACACATATAAGTATCTAGTTTTCTTTGTTTTTTGTATTTAGCCCTTAGTCTCAGCAAAATATGAGTCAGTTAATAATTGTAGTAAGTCAAGAGATGCTTACGTCTGGACAGCAAGATAGTTGGGAGGGCGTTAGAAAAGCTGGTCAGAGGATCACATGTATTATTTTATTTCTCTTTCTCTGGTTTTTTTTTTCATTTAGGCCTTAGTCTTAGCGGAATTGAAGTAGTTTATAATTGCCAAGAAATGCTTACATCCGGGTAGTTAGATAGCTGGGAAGACATTTCCGGTCACCTGCTATTCCTTTTTAGTTCGATACAAGATGCGATCTCTGGTGTTTTTATGGGCTAATGCGCAGTCGTGAACAAGTTTGTTAATTTGTTGTTGAGCATAATGTTACACACATGGATACGTGCTCTACTCACCCGATTTTGAGTGCTACATGGCTATAGTTTGTTTGTTTGTTTTTGAATTTCGCACGAAGCTACTCGAGGGTTATCTGCGCTAGCCGTATCTAATTTAGCAGTGTAAGACTAGAGGGAAAGCAGCTAGTCATCACCGCCCACCGCCACCTCTTGGGCTATTCTTTACCAACAAATAGTGGGATTGACCGTCACATTATAACGCCCCCACGGCTGAAAGGGCGAGCATGTTTGGCGTGACGGGGATGCGAACCCGCGACCCTCAGATGACGAGTCGCACGCTTGGCCATGCCGGGCTTCGGCTTTAGACTTTGGTATTTGTTTTTGCGCTCGTGTGGGGAAGCAACATTACGTTAGTAGTTTTGTATATATAAAGCGTAGTGATTTGTAAGCCTAATGTAATATTTTAATACACGCTTCATGTTTCGACAAACACATTGGTCTGTCTTCTTCAGGTATGATATAATTGATCAATCAATCAATTTACTTGGTAGGTATTTTGGTTTTTCATAAAACCGTCCTCCAGGGACTGTGGGTAACAGGATGTGACACCTGGGTGTTATCGAATGAAAACAATAATTATCTAAAGGAAGCTAGGTAAATGAACTTTGATAGGTTTTCGTTTATGTTACTGGCGCCATTTTTGTTTTGTATACAAACCTCATTGCTTGAACTTACATCATGCCTGAAGAAAACAGACAAGTGCATTACTGAAACGTGTTGTGTGTGTTTAAATGTCTCATATTGTCGTTACAAATCTTTGAGTCATATATATATATATATAAGGCTACTGAGCCATCAGAATAAGAAAGGTTATGGAGGCGTGAATAAGGGCTACTGTGTTTCAAAATCGAAATAACTTATTACTCAATAATTTATATGTTTTACAGATATAAACACGAATAAATGTTACTTGACTGGTTTAAAATCAAATTACGAAGATTTAATTTCGATACTTTCAGTTCATAATTAGTTTATTATCGACACAATAACAGTGGCTTGTTTTTTTTAGAGTTAAGTCACGTTGAGCTATCCGCTGCGTTCACCGCGAGAAATCAAACCACGGATTTTAGCGTTAAGTCAGTAAACTTACCTCTTCTCGATTTGAACAAAAAAGTGACATCGGTTTTGTTAGATTATAAATTCACTTTAACGGATGTAAGCATATAAGATAAATGAAAGTTACTATAATGAGAAACCGGCCCGGCATGTCCAGGTGGGTTAAGGTGTTCGACTCGTAGTCTGTGGGTCGTGGGTTCGAGTCCCCATCGCGCCAAACGTGGGAGCGTTATATTGTGACTATCAATCCCACTATTCGTTGCTAAAAGAGTAGCCCAAGAGTCGGCAGTGGTTAGTGATGACTAGCTACCTTCCCTCTAGTCTTACACTGCTAAACTAACGACGGCTAGCGCAGATAGCCCTCGAGTAGCTTTGCGCGAAATTCCAAAAAGAAAAATCACGAGAAACGTAATGACTGTATGGAAAATTGTTTGGGGGAACAAATAATATCTGAGAATTTTATGAATTACTTATGTTTTGTATTTACTTGTTCGTATTAAGTCTTATCAACCAATTAATATTCCGTGATAATTAACTATGAATTATAAACTTGTTAAGCACAAGGAATGAAAACTGATGCGTGATAAGTGGGAACAGTAGTATTGGAACATCAGTGTTTACAGAAACAACCGATTATCTGTTCTAGTGGAAAACAAGAATAAGTTGTACGAATTTGTTTCCCTTTATAATAATACTCCATATGAAGAAAAAGATCCCTTACTTAGCATAGTATCAATTTTTTTTCCTTTTTCAGGTCTAAAAAATCTACGTGATATTGTTCGCGGGCAAGAAGGGTGAAAAACAATAGGGAATCCTCAGTAGCTGCGGCATTTGATATTAGCTCAAGCAGGATTAGGATAAACTAATTATCGAGACCCTTTTATTAGCTGTATTTTTCTACCAACCTCTACCAATCTACTTTCTAACTGAAATTGCTTTAGGCAGGATTAGAGTGACTTGATCTACGACATCTTTGGTATTGTCAAACAACAATTCAAAGGGTTGAACGTCCTGAATCTAAAGCTGTTATAAGATCTCAAGTCGGCCATGAGGTGACGCAGCTGTGAGTTAAACGTTTGTACTGGAAAAAAAAAACAAACAAACAAACACCAAAACATGAACTACGAACTCAGATCTCTTCTTTGACCCACAATGCGTCTTCATGTGATATCTTAACCAGAAGTGACTTTTTGAGCTACCGGCAGTTTCTAAAAACTTGAGTCGCAGTGTAATAAGTACACCACTTTCAACATTTGTTTGCTTTAGCGCTAATCTATCTGTGAGCTCTGCCCTCCACAGGGAATCGAACCGGGTAGATTTTATCGCTGCTTTGCCATCATCACAATAACTGAATATATATAAATAGCGATATTTGAAATAAGATCACCACGAGAGAGTTAATAGCGTTATATCACCGAAAATACATATTGTGTTCAACAGAACTGCGTTTTCTTTTCTTTTCTGGGTCAGGAAATCAGATAGAGAAAATGGTAATAAAGAAACCGTTGATCGACTGTGTACACGAAAATGTTTGATTACGAGACAAAAGCGCCAGACGTCAGCCATAAAAAAAAAAGACTGGAAAAATATCAAAGCTAAATATTATTAGATTGGAATGGTGTTTCCCAAAATGGGAGTCGTGGCCCTCCTGGTGGGAGTGGAAGCTTTTTTGGTGGGAAGGATGCCATAAAATGGGCCCAAAACAAAAATTCTGGGTAAATTTTAACTCTAAATAAGGGCTCGGCATGGCCAAGCGTGTTAAGGCGTGCGACTCGTAACCTGAAGGTCGCGGGTTTGCATCTCCGTCGCGCCAAACATGCTCGCCATTTCAGTCGTGGGAGCGTTATAAAGTGACGGTGAATTCGTTGGTAAAAGAATAGCCCAAGAGTTGGCGGTGGGTGGTGATGACTAGCTGCCTTCCCTCTAGTCTTGTTTGTTTTTCAAATTTCGCACAAAGCTATACTAGGGCTGTCTGCGCTAGCAGTCCATAATTTAGCAGTGTAAGACTAGAGGAAAGACAGCTGGTCATCACTACCCACTGCCAACTATCGGGCCACTCTTTTACCAACGAATAGTGGGATTGACGGTTACATTATAACACCCCCACGGCTGGGAGGGCGAGCATGTATGGCGCGACGGAGATGCGAACCCGTGACCCTCAGTTTACGAGTCGCACGTCTTAATACGCTTGGCCATGCCGGGCCGACACTCTAGTCTTACACTGCTAAATTATGGACGGCTAGCACAGATAGCCCTTGAGTGGCTTTGTGCGAAATTCAAAACAAACAAACAAACTCTTAATAAACAATAAGCCGATCAAAGATTTGCGTTCAATTAACTAAAAGATACATTATGTCGAAAGAATAAGTTATTTTTATTATACCTAAATTGGTGAGTGGGAATATTTTATCACGTTTTAAGGTACTTTTATAGGTTGGAAGGCTCGAACCTTGTTATTCTCATCATGGAAACCTCAGAGTGAAAGCGTGTGGGAACTCACGAGATTACAGAACGTGGTTCCATTTTAGTTCTGCGCATCCAGTGTGCGCGCTCAGAGCTACATCAGGTTATTTCACCCCCAATTAGAGTGTATTGATGATAGATTGAAAAGGATTTGTTTTTTTTTCTCTGCAATATTTGATATTTTTATATTTGGAATTTTTAACTAAAAAAGCAAATTATGCGATAGGTGGATTTAACGGCCAGGCTAGAGACCTCTAAGATTCATTCAGAGTCATTCTAATTTAAAACTGCCGAAGAAAGGGATACGTGGGAAGAGGGAACGAACATTATGAAAGACCAATAATTGGTTCTATGTAAGCTTGAGTCATAACACATACGCCACGTTACTAACTTAAACAGCGTAAGTGATTAACATTATAAATAAGATAGTAATCTACAACAAATTAGAATAAGTTTGAGAAACAACAACAACCAACACATACACAATAGAACATTCTTGTCTCGCATCATGCATTTTTGTACTTTCATCTAGGAAACGCAAGATGAGACCTCTTCATGTTTATAGCTAAAGATATACAATTTTAACTTAATAAGTTAATCACGATTGACATGGTATTTTGTTTCTTCGTTCTGATATTGTTAATAGAATTTTTGTTAGAGACAAACAACAACAACTCTGCTCAGATTACACGAACATTAGTTATCCTTGAGAGGTTTACTATTTGTGTGATGTACCGAGATGATTAGTACGGGAAATTAATTTACAAGAAAATAACCGCTACTCGCTCATATTTATAGACACCGTATTAATTGTTCCATAAGAATGAGGCACTTGTTTTAACTAAAAGATGTTTGCTTTTGTTTTTCACTCGCGGCAGACTATTCAGTTTGTGTGAAAGAAGGAATTTGATAATTACTTGTTCCTGAATTTTTGTTGTTTGTTTGTTATAACCAAAAAAAAGCCGCCACAAAGATAAAAAAGGCACTGCACTAATTGAAAGGATCCTACGGTACAAACTATAACGTGGGATATAAAAGTTAGCCTAGGTTTAAGAGGCGACTGCTCAGGTAGGACTTACACTGCGGTGGGGATACACCGTCTACTAATCTTAACCTCCATTTGCCAGTTTCACGTAGAGGAAAAATAAAGTAAAGGAATAGCAATAGAAATAAGAGATATAGAAAATAGGAGAGCGAGATGTAGGTGCTCAAGCTTACAACATCCCATACGTATATCACCCTTCACTATCTGCAGACAGTTTTGGGAAGATGACTGTTTTTCAAAGTAAAGAAGAATAAAAATAAGAATAAGACAAATAAGGTACTACTATTTTAGGGCAAAAAACTTAAATATATGTGAATGTACATGTAAAGGTTTTCCAATGATTTCGTAAACAACTTATTTTACATTTTTAGATGAAGTATTAAGACGGTAAATTACTTCAGCTATTGGAATAATCCCGCCAGTGAGAAGATAAAAAAAAAGATACTGAAGTTTCATTTTCTCATTTTTTTACCTCACTAGTGGGACAGCGGTGCGTCTACTGGTTTGCGTTTTTTTATATCAGAGCCACATCGGGCTATCTGCTGTATCTAACGAGAGGATTCAAACTGCTGATTTTAGCGTTGTAATGCCGAATAATTACCGCTGTCCCAGCGGGGAACGTATGCTGCGGACTTACAACGCTCGAAATCGGGTTTCGATATCTGTGGTGGGCAGAGCACAGATAGCCCATTATGTAGCTTTGGGCTTAATTTATAAAAAGAACAATTCCTTTTTTTCCTAATGTGTTGCAGTTTAAAATATACTTATTATAAGCTCGTTTGTACAAACACAGACTCGGTTCTCTGAACTGAATACTAGGAAGCCTCAATAATGCATCAGGTATCCTTTATTGACATAATGTTTGTCTGAAAGTTGAAATCTTTGTTTGATATTTAAAATCTTTTACATACTTGACGTTTTTGTTTTTTTATTTCACCCTGTTAAAATATGCTTTACTAAACAAGTAAAAAAAAAACGTCAATCGATACGATATGTCAAACCTATGACCAATCCTATATATTATTTATTTATCGAATGGATTTTTCCCTTCGATCGACCCCGTACCTTCAGGTAAGTCCAATAATCACTCTGCAACATGGCACGCACACTTATCGATTCGGTTATCAGTCCGTCGTGAAAACCTGTGTTGCATGTTTAAAACATGTAAAGAGGTTAGATGGTGTTTGGTGTTTTGTAGCGACGTATGGTTCACGTCCTGTTCTGTAATGATGATGTATTACAATTGTAGCAACGTAATATAAGTGTAATATTACTACTGATTATTGTTATAGTTGGAACGTGCGTGTGAGAAAAAAAGAAAGAAAAAAAATACATTAAAAAGATTTTATTCCATATTAGCATAAATATTTCACGAAAATAGTGAAAGATTAAACCTAACTGTTTCATTGTACTTTTTCGCCAGTTTAACTTTCAAAAATCGCTAGAATTGCTTGTTCTACCGTCCAGTAATAATTCAGGAACAATTTGTTAATTTCAAAGAATGATGAAGTTATTTCAATAATTACAAGAAACTCTCGAGTGGTCATGCTAACAAGTATTAAAATACTTGGGCTCTGAAAGACTTGTCTGTCTGTCTGTCTGACTGTTTGTTGTCGCAAATTATTGAACCAGTCTGAATATATTTCGTAGAGAAAACGTTACCGTTCTATGGGCACGAAATAAATTTAAAAGACATTTTATAGAAAAAAGATGTTACCGTTTTCTTAAGGCGAAATAGCTCTGAAGACATTTAGTAGAGAAGGTGTTACCGCCCTATCAACGCGAAATGGCTTTGAAGACATTTTGTAGAGAAGGTGTTACTGCCCTATCAACGCGAAATAGCTTTGAAGACATTTTTGTAGAGAAGGTGTTACCGCCCTATCAACGCGAAATATCTTTGAAAGACATTTTGTAGAGAAGGTGTTACCGCCCTATCAACGCGAAATAGCTTTGAAGACATTCAGTAGAGAAGATGTTACTGCCTTATTAACGCGAAATAGCTTTGAAGACATTTTGTAGAGAAGGTGTTACCGCCCTATTAATGCAAAATAAATTTAAAAACATTTTGTACAGTTGTTACTGCCATGTTAAAGCGAAATAGGCTTAACTGAGGAAAATACATGAAATATGGCTTTCAATGTCACGCGAATCTCTGGTACTTTTACATCAGACGGATTATTCTCTTATTAGTGAAATGGTTGAACCAGTCCCTGGTTTAAAATATTAACTCTTAAGTCTTATTCTTTGCTAATGTACTTATTATGTTACCAGTCTCTTACGCAAAGACTCTGGACTTACCATTTAGAACATGGACCGTAATGTTCGCTGGATCAGTATACGATGGAGTGCAGGAATAATTTCCAGAGTGGGAAGAGCTCGCATTTTCTATTCTTAAAGTACTCACTAACTTGGATCCCTTGTTCGTGATGACACTGATCCCCCTGGTGGTGTCATAGTTTATCATGCGGCCATCATGGTACCAGAAGACATAAGTGGGAGGGGAGGTGCTGTCGGTGATGATGCATGTAAGATTGAAGGTTCCTCCACTTTGAATATACATATTTGGCCCACCAGGTATTGTTGCCTTGGCAACTACACGAACAAAAACATTATGAATGATGTTATTAAAAGACAGCTTTGTTTTTAGTTTTCCCAATGTAGTTCATAAAGACTTTTCTTCGGTGTTAAGTTGATCATATAAGTTATACCCGGAAGTACTTATATAAACACCAAATCCAAATAACCTACTTCAAACAATCTTCAGTTTGTACCTTGGATTAACTACACGAGTTTTAACTTTTATACCAGCGAAACAGGATGTCAAAAATCATCTGATATGATCTAAACCGGATATAAACTAACTTTCATTGAAATAAATATGCTTCAAACAAACTTCGTTATATTTTTACCTGAAATTAACTTTTCAGTTGAGCTGAGGCATTTCACAATATTTAAAGCTGTGACATCTTTGGGCACAAAATAAATAATATTTGATGATGAACTTGTTAAAAGTGGATTGAACTTATTTTATAAATTACCATATTACAATCAATTACCAAAATGGCATTTGCGCGATAAAACTAGATTTACAATCCGATTGTTACAGTTAATGAAAAGTTCATTTATTGATATTACTGTGACAAATGTGTTAATAGGCTTTAAATCACCCTTAGAGAATTAATTGACCAACCCCATGAAGCCCTGATAAGTTGTCTTCCGTTAACTTCAAATATCTATGTTTATGCCAGTCCTTCGCAAATGTATCTGGACACACAGAGGTCAATAGTAAACTAGTAGAATATTTATTTCCCAAGTGTTATTATGTCATTTCTTTTAGATTAAGAGTTACACATATGTGCTGTAGTTTCCTACCCGTTTTCGGCAAGAATAAGCCTCCCTTCCCACAGTGGCACACCAGTATGTCGGAGAACTCACACCGATAGAAACTGAGTTTCGATACCCGTGATAGGAAGAGCACAGATAGCCTATTGTGGAGCTTTGTGTTTAATTACAAACAAACAATCAAAACAGAAAAAATGGTTATGTAAACAATTTCTCCACCTGAGAAATCTGCTTCTTTATGAATCAAAGAAATGTGTTTTAAACCTGATTTAATTTGATTCCTTCATCGGCAGAATAACTAGTGACTTTCAGACCAATAGGATTAAACATGTCCAAGTTAGTGACTCTCAGACCAATAGGATTAAACATGTTCAAGTTAGTGACTCTCAGACCAATAGGATTAAACATGATCAAGTTAGTGACTTTCAGACCAATAGGATTAAACATGTCCAAGTTAGTAACTTTCAGACCAATAGTATTAAACATGTCCAAGTTAGTGACTTTCAGACCAATAGGATTAAACACGTTCAAGTTAGTGATTTTCAGACCAATAGGATTAAACATGATCAAGTTAGTGACTTTCAGACCAATAGGATTAAACATGTCCAAGTTAGTGACTTTCAGACCAATAGGATTAAACATGTCCAAGCTAGTGACTTTCAGACCAATAGGATTAAACATGTCCAAGTTAGTGACTTTCAGACCAATAGGATTAAACATGTCCAAGCTAGTGACTTTCAGACCAATAGTATTAAACATGTCCAAGTTAGTGACTTTCAGACCAATAGGATTAAACATGTCCAAGTTTGTGACTTTCAGACCAATAGGATTAAACATGATCAAGTTAGTGATTTTCAGACCAATAGGATTAAAGATGATCAAGTTAGTGACTTTCAGACCAATAGGATTAAACATGACCAAGTTAGTGACTCTCAGACCAATAGGATTAAACATGTTCAAGTTAGTGACTCTCAGACCAATAGGATTAAACATGTTCAAGTTAGTGACTCTCAGACCAATAGGATTAAACATGTTCAAGTTAGTGACTCTCAGACCAATAGGATTAAACATGTTCAAGTTTGTGACTTTCAGACCAATAGGATTAAACATGTCCAAATAAAACATTTTTTAGGAATATCAAAGAAAGGTTTTAATAGAGTAAAATAAGTAATAAAATATACAAATAATACAGCCACTGTATAACCCGCGGATTGTAAATAAACGCAATTTGAGATAAAATAGATTAAAACGAAATTGACACAATCTGTAGCAAACCAATCAGAAGCCAACAACTGAAACGAACTTAAAGCTTCGAGAAAGTTAAGGACTTTAGAATGTTGGACCAGTAAGTTACACTCTATAAATGAATGTGTGATTGTGTTGGACGCTAACGCCCTCTAATGGATCGAAACCCACTTTCTAACCTTTTAAGTCAGTAGACATTTCGTTGTGCCACTAGGGGGGAACTCCATATTGGTGAATGTGAGAGAACATGTATGAATGTCGTGGAAACACACACAGGAGGCCCAAGATTGTCACACAATAAGTAACTGATTTGTAACCTTAGACACTGAAGAACAAATAATAATTTACTCTCGAACAGTTTAATTGTCTCAGTGGAAACTAACCTTCAGACATTATCCTAGGGATATCATTGGGTTAAGAAATTAAATATTTCTTAACGACACTCCTCTCACTTAACGATAAACCAATCATATTGAGTTTAATATTTGAACGTAAGTAACACTTACCAATCATATTAAGTTTAATATTTGAACGTAAGTAACACTTACCAATCATATTGAATTTAATACTTGAACGTAAGTAGTACTTACCAACCACATTGAGCTTAATACTTAGGTTCATCTTTGGTTCGGTGCTAACTTGGCACTCATAAACTCCAGCGTCGTGCTTTTGAGTGTATTGAATCTTCAAAGTCCAGTCCGTTTTGCCATCAATATGTAGTGATTTGAACCTCTGGTCACTCGTGTAAGTGTAACTGCCAACGGTGAGTATGTGGAGATCGCGTTGACGAACCCACGACACCTGGTGAGCATTAGTAGAAAAAATATATTTATTGTTTTTAATGATGCAAACAACTTAGCTTATAGAATTTTCATGTTTACTGATCTATGCACAACTTTATTCTTGGCAATGTGTTTCTGTGCTGTCACATGTATTCATTCAGTATTTCTAAATACACGCAATTTACACGAAGTACCATTTTCTAATAAACATCGAAAAGGTCTTTGGGTAAATTCGAGCATATATATCAGAAACAAACAATTAAATGACCCCTAAAACTTGACATACAGTCATTACTGAAGTGTTAACATCAACACAAGTCTTTTGTTAGACGACGTGATAATATCTGTCAATTTATAATCTAGTCAGAAGAATACAAATCCTCATTTCTCGCAATCGTGTGAACATTTCGACATTATAAATAAGAAATAACATGGATGTAAGTAAAGCATTTTAAAGGTTATCTAGTAAACAAAAATTTGCCTTTCATTGATAAGAAATGTGTAAATAATGAACCGTAGCCAGGTTCATGGGTTAGGATATCCTTTCTACATTAACACTTACCAAATCTTGTGTTTACAAAATGTCTGTATTGTTCACTTTAAATAGAACTAACCGCGGAATGATATCCTGATATATATATGTTTCGAATTGGATTGCGAAAAGGCTAAAGAAGTAAGTTATGTTCTTGATATTTAAATAATACATCACACTTCTGAATAAAAACAAGAACACAGAATGAAAAACTATGAGGATTCCGAAAGGGCTGAGTTAGCGGGCTTTTGTTTTCACTTTCTTCTGTGGGATCTCTTGGTAACATCGAGGGTTGGGATAAATATTAACTCGTTTTTCATGTTGCAAACAACAGTCACGTGGCGTTAAGTTTCCGTGGTTGTACCAACACCTGAACACAATATTATCGTCACCTTTGAAAGCAGAAAAGTGTGAAAGTAATTGGTTTTTCACATAACTAAAACACATTTACTCAATTACGTAACACGGAATATTGTTCTGTCTGTAATTTCAACCAGATTTACGCTTTTCTTTTTTCATTTTTTTTAACGGATAGCTCTATAACTTTATCATTAGGGCCCGGTATGGCTAAGTGTGTTAAGGCGTTCGACTCGTAATCTGTGGGTCGTCGGTTCGAATCCCCGTCGCACCAAACATGCTCGCTCTTTCAGCCGTGGGGGCGTTATAATTTGACAGTCACTCCCACTATTCGTTGGTAAAAGAGTAACCCAAGAGTTGGCGGTGGGTGATGATGACTAGCTGCCTTCCCCTCTGGTCTTACATTTCTAAATTATGGACGGCTAGCGCAGATAGCCCTCGAGTAGCTTTGCGCGAAATTAAAAAAAACAAAAAATAACTTTTTCATTAAGAACTAAGCCTGTTCTTCATATTAAATTCTTTATATAGACCTCTCTTCAAGGTTTTGATTAACAAACTCCGAGATAATAAACCTGGAAATCTTTGATTTAAAGAATAATGTTTGACGCGTTTTTTTTTATTTATCTCCTTTAATTAAACCTAATGAAGACGTCGACGAATGGTTCATTAGTAACATGACACGCTTAATTTTTAACAACTTTAATTTCAATTTAAAAATATTAATAATTTCTTTAATATAGTACGATTACAAACAAGCTGAAGCGCATAAAATACAAAATATTAACAATGTTTTTCTTAACAATAATATTTGTATTTACTATCGCAAAACAAACAAGAAGATATTTCGTTTGATCGGCACTATACTGATCTGTCAACGAAATTATTCGCGCGTGTTTTGTAAAGGCTATAACGTACCACTGGCAGCTTGTCTATTTCATTGTTTATAAACTTATAACCATAGTGCCTACAGATTTTGCGAATAGCACACTTAAATAAACGCTTTTTTTATGCTTGGCTAAAGGACTCCCTTGCCTATTCTACGAGGTCTTGGGAGGAAATTCGATTAAACGGTGAATAGATCATTCATCTTAGATGTGGCATGTACAGGTTCGGCGATAAGGAAACTTCTAACACTACGATGACAAATTTCGTGGCAATTATGCAACATTAGAAATTCCAACCTTGTTTGTCTGCATAATTTCGCGAGTTACAAATACTTTGTTCGGTAAACTTTGCTCGCGGCTTAACTAATATTAAATATTCCGAGCGCAACATTCTTGATTTATATTGCATTGTATCGTCTTGTCCACGTCAGCAAAGTTTACGCAATTTCGATATATTTTCGCATTTGTAATGGTGCTAATTATATCAACTTTCACGCGACCTTCAAAGTGATGTCTCGTATTTATTTATTAAAGAGGTGTTCTTAGTTTGGTTTGTTTCGAAGCTCGCGTAAAGCTACACGAGGGCTATCTGCGTTAGCCATCCCTAATTTTGCAGCGTAAGACTAGAGGGTTGTTGTTTTGAATTACGCACAAAGCTACACAATGGGCTATCTGTGCTCTGCCCACCACGGGTATCGAAACCCGGATTTTAGCGTGCAAGACTAGAGGGAAGGCAGCTAGTCATCACCACTCACCGCCGACTCTTGGGCTACTCTTTTACCAACGAATAGTGGGATTGATCGTCACACTATAACGCCCCCTCAGCAAGTATGTTTGGTGTGAACCCATGACCCTCCAATTACGATTCGAGTGCCTTAACCATCTGGCTATGGCGGGCCTAGAGTTCATAGATATTGAATATTTAGATTCAAATTTTGAGACATTTGATGAGTTTAAAGTACACGTGTTTAACAGTTACTTCACTGCAGATAAATTTCCTGAAATTAGATGATCAGTTTCTTTAAAATTATTGAACGAACACTTCCAGTGCGTCGAATAAAATATGTTAACTTGAACTTTATACACTGATAAAACACGACTGAAAATTATAATAAGATGTCTGAGATGGAACACAAAAAAGGTACTTGTTTAGAAGTACAAGACCGCCAAAGTTTAGCTTTTTCCTTCTTTTATTTTCTTGAGAAATAAGAATAATAAAAAATAAATACATACAAAAAATTATGTAAGATACACGAAGACGTCGTAGACGACAGCTGAGTTCTTCAGTGGGATTTTGTTTTCAGGAATATTACCATTTAGATTGAAATGAAATAAATGATTTGGAGATTTACTTATAAAAGGAAAACAAATGTACCCATTGCTTTTGATGAACATTACTAGACATGAAACTACATGTAAAATTATAAGAATGGCATTTAAAAGACTGAGGTGAACTTGAAAAGAAATATAGAAAACATATGATTTATAATCACATTTGAAATTGGTTCTCTCTCATAGCATAAACTACAGTTTAGCAGAAACTTAAATTGCCGCTGATGGAGTCTGAAAGCTGTAATTCAGGGGGCTAGGTTTGCCCAAAGAAAAGTATCTCACTGAAATATTTTTTTGTATAATTGTTTTATAACTTTCACATGTCATCTCACTTCCATTGTTCTCTCCAGTAAACATTGGAGTATTTTGTACTATGAGAAAACGTACCTTAAATTTTAAGAAAACTTAATCGTTTGTGCAGCTTTAGTAGAAACGAAACGGTTTGCTTGTTTGTCTTTTTCATTTTTCGCGCAAAGCTACTCGAGGGTTTTCTGCGCTAGCCGTCTCCCTAATTCAGCAGTGTAAGACTAGAGGGAAGGCAGCTCGTCATCACCACCCACTGCGAACTTTTGGGCTACTCTTTTACCCACGAATAGTGGGATAAACCGCAACGTTATAACGCCCCCACGGCTGAAATGGCGAGTATGTTTGGTGAGACCGGGATTCGAACCCCGCGGCCCTCAAATTACGAGTCGAACGTCTTAACACACTTAGCCATGCCGGGCCCTAATGATAAAGTAACAGAGCTATCCGTTAAAAAAAATGAAAAATGAAAAGCTTCACACACCTGGTCATGCCGGGGCTGAAACGAAACGGAGGATATCGGTCTCCAGTTGTTCTCACAATAAAAGAACGAGCGATTGATACGAGTAATACAAGCGACATTAGTGATGGGGGGTATATTTATAAAGGTGATGATTAGTAACTAAATCTAGGATTCAAAGTCTTGGAACGCTTGAATATGAGACTAAAAAGTTAACGTTAGTGATTCATATAAGTTCGATCCAAAAACAAAGTAGTCTTGTATGAAATATATATTCATCAATGACGCAATGGTCTTATGAGCGCCAGGAAACAGTGCTTAACAACACTGTCATAACTTACATATTGTGAGAAATCAATATTTCATTAAACGTATTCAGAATATTTCGGTATGCTTTTATTTTACAGCGAAATAAATTTTCAAATGTTTCATTGTCAGCCTAGAACTTAAGGTACAGTTTTACGTTACGAAACTCCATTTCAGAATCACCTTCTGAAATGACAAAACTATATTCAAAATGCGAGACTTAAGACAGGAAATGACTAAAAATGAACCACTAATTAAACCGAAAGAAGGAAACGAGTAATGGAAGATACACTTTTACCAAAAAGCATTTTATAGGACACTCATGAGGGATACAATCATATTTGAGACAAAGTCGCGATAGTGTTTCCTTGCCATACATGTTATATAAATGTTTCGTTCAACAGTTCAACATATGTTGCTAATGGAGAACCAACATGGTTACAAATCTTCAAGGAGTTTTGAAATAGCAAAGAAAGCAAACAATTCTCTTAAAATTGGACCATAATAAAGGTTAATTTTTTAAAAACTGTATCAGGAACAGTAATTGGTCTTTCAAGTGGAACAACTCTAATAAGCTATTCTTCAAGGACCTGAATAAAGAAAAGCAAGACACAAAAATCACATGAAATAAATCTGAAGAAATTGCGTTTTTAACTGAACTACTTTTTCAGTGAGATGTCTGCCACCTATTGTTGTTGTTTTGAATTAAGCACAAAGCTACACAATGGGCTCTCTGTGTTCTGCCCACCACGGGTATCGAAACCCGATTTTCAGAGTTGTAAGTCCGCAGACATACCGCTGAGCCACTGGGGGGGGGCTTCTATTACCTAATAAAATATACATACACAAACGTATGTGACGTGAACATACACTTGAATAATACAGAGTAGTATAATTGATTTGTGAATTGAATGATAACACTGTGTGACACAAATTTTGTTCCTGAATAGTATGTGTTATTTCTTAATTGCTTATGTTGTAAAAGTACAGAAAATGGCCATTATTCCCTCCAAACTTTGCTTTTGTGCTCTGGATAATCAAATTTATAAATTAACTTATTTTCTATATAAAAACTGGCAAATTTGCACGTTTGAGTTTACATAATGTCTGAATAAAACAACACTTGAATCAAGATTTACATGTATTTATACTAAAGTTATACAAAAATGTTTAGAAGTGAGTAGTTTTTCGAGATTTGCGACTGTAATGTAAATCACTTTCACGTATCAGATACCAAATATAGTCTCCCATCATGTTTTTGTTATACGTTCCCAGGTCACGAAGCAAAGTTTGAAGAAAAAAATAGGTCTTTTCCATTTATTTTAAGCATAAGCAATTGGAAAATAACACTTTCTGTCCAAGGACAAGTAAAAGTAAACATTTTGTTACGTAGTGTGATACACCTTTTACTATTGGTCACAGAGAAAGTCTTCTCCGGTATAAATCGATTTCTTAGTATTGGCAATGTATCTTTACTACTTTATGTTCCATATTTAATGGATTTTAACCTTACAACTAACTACACCATTATTTATTAAACCATGTTACAGCTAAGAAAGCAGCACCTGAAAATATTAAAGAGAAAGAAAAACACTTGACTTTCGCTTAAATTAGCCGTTCACATAAGAAAAAGATTCCATATAGAAAACATTACTAGTCTATAAACTATCGTTGAAAAATAACGTATTGGTATTAACTGAAAGAAACCAAGAATCTTGTATTGGAATACATGTTCTGTAAAAGTCATAACAGTCGATAACAAGGTAGTTTGTCATGAGTTCCTGGTTCGTGTCTGTGGTTTTGTTATTCTAATCGCTTTTAAGAAGCCAAACAAAATTGCACTGCTTGTATAAATGTTAAGCTGTACTTTATATCAGTGAGTGAAGTATAACTCTTTTATATAAGACGAAAAATCAAATGTGCCTTTATTACTCGTCTGAGTATAGAATACAATTACAAGTAGAATGCCTATGCTCTTTATGTAATGGATAAAAGCATTTTCTGTTCAATCCAACATGTAAAGTCCAGCCTTTCGAGAACGACTTGCAGAGAATGAAAGTCCATTTCGAGCACACACACAGCTCATTCCTCCTTTTCGGAAAACAATGAAAACGTAATTACCAGCTATACATACAGAGAATGTTTATCCTTTTTGTCTAGAAAATAACTTACAATGTAATATACCTGCATCAGTTTTTCTCGAGGCTGAATTTTAAAAATTTCTTCAAGATGTATTTATTTATTTTCCTTTACAGTTCCTCATTTATACTCTGTAAGACGTTTTGTTTGTTTGTTTTGAATTTCGCGCAAAGCTACTCAACGACTATCTGCGCTAGCCGTCCCTAATTTAGCAGTGTAAGACTAGAGGGAAAGCAGCCAGTCATCACCACCCACTGATAACTCTTGGGCTGCTCTTTTACCAACGAATTGTAGGACTGACCGTGTATATTAATGTCCCCACGACTGAAAGGGCGAGGGTATTTGATGTGACAAAGATTCGAACACGCGATCAAATTTTGGAGAAACGTGAATTCGTAAATGTTTTTTACAATTATGAACCAAGGAGACAAGTGCCTAACGACTCCCTTTATTTATAAAACTAATGACTGGACTACAAAAACATTGCAAACCTATATTTAGCGACACTTTCGCGAAATACAGGACTGAAGTCATTCAATGAATGAGTTTTATTTCCTTGTGACTTCTCTTTTAAATCAGCATTTAAAGAAACGGCAGCGCTGAATAACGAAAAATTCACCTTTAAACTAAAAACGTGCGTACCACAAAATACTGAACCTACTGTTTATGTATTATTGAATCCGACGGTCAGGTTTTTAATCAAAGAAAAGTTCGCAAAGTTTAAATCCGCTGTTAATTAAAGAATTTCCTGTACTTCAAAATATTCGCGTTAGGTATAAAACGCAGTTTTCCACCAGGCTGATCACGTGGTTTCCGTGAATTCTATAGCTATTCTAAATTCGTGGTCTTTTCATTGTAAAAGAGTGGGGCGTGACTTAGTTAGCTCTAGTTGTTTAACTCACTAATTATATAGAATTACAGAAGATGAAGACGAGATGAATGAGTGTGTTCTTGAATGTAAGTGTTATTAACTTCGAAAGTGTAGCAAAATTTGATTCAATAATTTCTTGGTAGATTTATGCAAGATTTCAGAAAATATGTTTATCTGGTGATGCTTGTTTATTAATGGAATTTCTTATAACCGAGACTAGAGTCCTATATGTATTTGCACGAGTTAATAATATAAACGCTGAACGTGGAGCTCGTTTAGACTTCATTTAAACAATTGCAACACAAATTTATTTATTTATTTTCCTTCCAACATTTTATGTTCTTCCTTTTTTGTTTTTAACTGGTAAATCAATTAAGATATTAGGCAAACGTTAGGCTTACGTATGTTGCATAAGAATGCTTATAGAATTACAAATTATTTTATCACTCGTGCAATTCACTTCTCTTGGAGCGTTTGAAAATCTAAATAAAAATTGAAATAGATGAAAAAAAAATGTTAAGTGTGACCTTCTCGAGGTCAATGAAGTCTTTGTCCACTTGCTTTTCTCAAAAGTTATGAGTGTGTTAATCTGACCAACATCGCAAGATTAAAAAAATTATATATATCATAACTTGTTCCCTTTTTACTATCTTTTTAAAACCCGAACAGACGCCTGAAGCAGATTTGACGAAGCAAATGAAGCCAACTGCGAATCGATTACGTCGAAAAGTTCAACACTAATTCACGACCCCCCTAGCTTAAACCTTTTGGAGGCTCTATATCAACCTACAAGCTGACCGACTGGCTGCCAGGAACTATTTCAGGTCGCTTTTATTGTGAGTGTTCTGTAAGACCCTACGTAAAAGAATATTGATGACTTTCACAGCTTGTGAACATTAAGCTGCCTAGGTTACCAGGGCTTTTCAGATTGGTTCTTGTCAAGTGGAAACACGAGGCTTAGCCAGCTGGACATTTTTCTTTGGAGTTGGTTATGTGTTTTACGCATTATAGACAAGGAAAAAACAAATTATGTCCTTTAATACGATTAATGATTGAATCTGGAGAAATAAAGTCCTTGTTCATGAGAAGCAGTTCTTTCGAACAAAAATATAGATTAAACAGATCAAAGACGTAATAAAAATGTTGTTACTTGTGTTGTTACACATGTTCCAAAAAAATTCAGTATTCAATACAACGAAATATATATTTTTAAAATTTGACTTTAACTCATATTGGCTGTTTATGCACTGTGATGCTTTCTTTAACAAACAAAAATGTCTAATACAATACAATACAATTCGACTCGTAATCCGAGGGTCGCAAGTTCCAATACCGGTCGCACCAAACATGCTCGCTCTTTCAGCCGTGGGGACGTTATAATGTAACGGTCAATCCCATTATTTGTTGGTAAAAGAGTAGCCCAAGAGTTGGTGGCGGTGGGTGGTGATGACTAACTGCCTTCCCTCTAGTCTTACACTGCTAAATTAGGGACGTCTATTGCAGTTAGCCCTCGTGTAGCTTTGCGCGAAATAAAATAAAAACAAACAAACATTTTTGAGTAGTTAAAATACATAGTTTTTCTTTCTAAATGTTGTTTGTGGAAAGAATGAAACCTTATATGCATTTAAACAAGTAAACTTCAAATATCCCTGTTATTATATCTTTCTAAATTGTAGTCCATGTTGTGGCCACACCGCAGCTCTTTGACTTATAATGTGTAGCTCGCGGAAGTATGTTAGCTCAGCTACTTTTTGTATCACAATTAATATAAAAGGTAAATAGACATATTTAAAGCTTTGCAATTATTTACCAGGTATAAACCGAGAGTCCACTGGATTAAATCCTAAGTTTAATGTTCATAATGAATAAATATAGTTAGGAATTTAAATCCTAATTTTAATGCTAGATTTGAAGGAGGAATTAAAGAAATTTCGGATCAGCAAGGATTACAGCGAAATTGTGCTGGAGAACCAGTAATCATGCAAGCCTGTGCTGACAATGTTAGTTTTAATTATTTTGGCGTGTGTGGCTGTGTTGCGGGCAGTGAATTTAGCGGAGTGTTCGTGTGATCCTGGGCGTTGCAAAGTTTGTGTTGCGCGTGTTGGAGTTTATTGTTTCTTTTCACTTGATTTTTTTAGAATTGTTTGTGAGCCTTTTGTGAAGGAAGTTTGTTTGTTTGTTTTTGAATTTCGCACAAAGCTTCTCGAAGGCTATCTGTGGTAGCCGTCCCTAATTTAGCAGTGTAAGATTAGAGGGAAAGCAGCTAGTCATCACCATCCACCGCCAACTCTTGGGCTACTCTGTTACCAACGAATAGTGGGATTGACCGTCACATTATAACGTCTCCACGGCTGAAAGGGCAAGCATGTTTGGCGCGATGGTGATGCGAACCCGCAACCCATTACGAGTCGCACGCCTTAACACGCTTGGCCATGCCGGGCCCTTGTGAAGGAAGATGGCGTTAAATTGTAAGAAACACGAAAGTATGAACACGAAAACAGTAAGTTTAACCCAGAGTGAGAGAGATAATTTGCATTCACCGTTAAAGGAGGTAAACCTTTGTTTCTCATCTGCAATGTGTTACTCAGACATTACAAAGCCAATAACTTGAAACGTTATTATGAAATACATCACAAAAACATTTCGTCTGCTTATCCATCTGAATTATAATTACTTAAAAACAAGTTAACTGTGTTAAAATCAATACTAAATAGCCATCAGACACTGTAGACAACGTATGGTAAGGAAGTTGAAATAACAACTGAAGCTAGTTTTATTATATTGTGGAATAATGCTCGTGCTAAACGCTCATATTCTGGTAGTGAATTTGTTAAGAAGAATATAGCTGAAATTGTTGCAGTGTTAGATCCAAATATCACAAACACCAGCTTCACACCACACTGCAGAGAGATGTATCTTCCAGATTAGTGCTGATGTTACAGGCAAAATGCAAAATGATTTAAAGAATTCCCTTGCATTCAGCTTAGCTCTTGACAAATATGCAAACTTACAAGACACCCCACAACTGCTGGTATTTATTCGTCATGTTTCGTCTTATGTAACTGTGAAAGAAGAGATGTTGGGCTTGCTAGCACTGAAAGAAATAACTCGTGCCGTTGACATTAAAAATGCGCTTGACAGAACCTTAACTAATTCTGATATTCCACTGGATAAACTCGTCAGTGTTGCAACAGATGGAGCACCTGCAATGGTGAGAAAAAATGCGGGATTAATTACATTTATGAAAAGTTATCCCAGTTTTCCAGAGTTTCTCCCTGTTCACTGCATTGTTCATTGTGAACGCCTGGCAGCCAAATACTTTATGTATGAAGATATTATGAAATTTGTTCTTGAAATTGTCAATTTTACACGCTGAAATGAGAAGACCCACCGACAGTTAAAAAATTTTATTGAAGAACTGGAGCTTGAAGATAAACCCAGTGATGTCTCTTTGTAGTGCACTGTGAGGTGGCTGTGATGTCTCTTTGTACTGCATTGCGAGATGGCTGTCAACCATCAATGTCTTAAATAGGCTTGTGAATCTATTGGAGCCTTCTATTATTTTGCTTGAAGGAAAAAAAGATTTTGTCCTCAACTGGGAAATGATGAATGGATGCAAGATCTAATGTTCCTTACTGATATAATGAATCATCCACAAACTCTCAACTTGACACTCCAGAGGAAGAATAAGATTTTTTTCTGATTTCACACAGACAATTTTCAGCTTTTAGAATAAAATAAGACTTTTTCGAAGAGACATATTGTCAAGAAACTTCAGTTACTTTCCAAATCTCAAAAGGAAAGTAAATACATCCTTTGATATTGAAATAAAAGACCACAAACTGGAAGAATACACAGATAAATTACAAGAACTGCTTGATAATATCCTGGACAAGTTTGAGGACTTGCAGAAGCTGAAGCCATGCTTCGCCTTGCTTGTAAGTCCATTCACGGTTGATGTGACCAAGGATGATTGTCCAATTCTCGAACCTCTTTTGTGATTGTCCAATCACAGAATCATCTGCTGTGGAAATGGAACTAATAGAACTACAGGAAGACCTGGATCTAAAGATTATCCACAAATCCCATTCTACAGTTTAGTTCTGCAAACAAGTTCCAGAAGTAAAATATCCTGAACTGACTGCTGTGAATCACTGTACTCTGTAATGAAGTTTGTGAAATCGAAACATCGTGCAGTCCTTACAAATCAACACCTGACGGAGCCAATTCGTACAGCCTTGACAACATATAAATCGGAATTTCAACGACTCACAACCAAGATGGAAACTCATAAGACCTTTACTAGCAGTATATAGCCTGATAATTGTATTGATGTCTTTTGTATGCAAAAACGGCTCGTTTGGATTGAGAAAATATTTCAAATAGAAGAGCGAACAACGTTTCGACCTTCTTCGGTCATCGTCAGGTTGTGAACGAGCCGTTTTTGCATATAAAATTCTCAACAAGTGGGTTTCTCGGCATCACTGATTGTATTGATGTCTGTTTGTGTCACAAAAATATAATAAAACTAATTTTTTTTTAGGTGGTATCTGATTAAAATATTTGTAATTTTATTGTTCTACATATTTTCCTCCATGTTTTGACCAGATATTTACTGAGACAAATAATTATCGTTAGATATATATTTTTAACCCTTTTATTTTTGGCAGTCTCATAAAATGAAAATTTGCATATTTTTTCAGATGTTTCCGTATTTCAAATATGCTCGATGTAATTAAAACAATAATCAACCAGAATTTTGAAAACATTTTTGATTATTTTATTACTTCCTTAAATCCAATTATTATTTCTAATCTGCCCATACTTGATTGGCTGAAAGACGAACAATTCTAAATGACGTAGTTGACAATGTGATACTTGGTTGTCTCATACGCGACAAGTACTAGTAATCCCAACATTATGTTTAACCTGAAGACGTTTTGTTTGTTTGTTTGTTTTTAAATTTCGCGCCAAAGCTACTCGAGGGCTATCTGCGCTAGCCGTCCCTAATTTTGCAGTGTAAGATTACAGGGAAGGCAGCTAGTCATCACCACCCACCGCCAACTCTTGGGCTACTCTTTTACCAAAGAATAGTGGGATTGACCGTCACATTATAACACCCCCACGGCTGAAAGGGCGAGCATGTTTGGCGTGATGGGGATGGGAACCCGCGAAACTCAGATTACGAGTCACACGCCTTAATACGCCTGGCCATGCCGGGCCCAAACCTGAATATGACCTAGGAAGGTTGACACGTTCTTCTCAGCTTTATTACTAAAATGTTAATACCCACACCAGCGGTTATGAGATACATTTTTACTTCAAGTGGGTTTCTCGTCATCAAGAATCTGTAGATTACTTTCATAGTTTTGATTTATCCATCTATGACACGTTTGAATATTTTTATTATGGCATCATAAACATACAAACTTGTTACATTTTAAACTGTTTTATTAAATGTTTACTCAGACTTATTAATTTCTAAGCTATTTCAAATTTAGTAATGAATCGATTTATTGTCGAAACGTTATTTCCGTACCTTTCCCAGAACGACCAATCGCATGTTTCTGAATTTCGCGCAAAGCTACCCGAGTGCTATTTGCACTAGCCGTCCCTAATTTTGCAGTGCAAGACTACAGGGAAGGCAGCTAGTCATCACCACCCACCGTCAACTCTTCGGCTACTCTTTTACCAACGAATAGCGGAATTGACTGTCACATTACAACGCCCCAACGGCTGATAGGGCAAGCATGTTTGGTGCGACCGGGATTTGGGCCCGCGACCCTCAGATTACGAGTCACGTGCCTTAACCCAACTGGCTATGCCTGGCCTGACCAATTGTAATCAAGTCCGTTCAATGAAAATTACTTAGAAAGTATGAATAAAAGAACTCATGACGAATAGCGGACTTTGAGGATCATTGGAGAAATAAATAAATGAAAATCATTGGTTACTTTTAGTCATAATAAAAAGGGCTAGAAATATATGATGGTTTTAATAGCTGTAAAATAAATACAAGAAGTAATATAGCTAATGCACTAAAAAAGATTTTAATTGTCTATGGGTTTTGTATTTTTGACAAATAGAGTTGTTCTAAACTAACGGCAGTTTTTTTCATTTCTAGACATCCGTTTTGTTTTATAACTGCTGGTTTCGATTTTCTGATAATGCGTCTTCAATATGTTTATTTCTATACAAACATACACCATGTGAATAGAACCGAGTTTAATGAAAAAATATTTTTCTCTTCGGTTCTGGTCTCGTGTGAAACACTGAGAAGCTAGAACTTTTAAAAGTCACGCTGTCATGCTTTTGATCGTATTTCACTCTATTTTTTCAAGGCGCAGATAGCCCTCGAGTAGCTTCGCGCGAAATAAAAACAAACAAAAAAAAACATTTTTTTCAGGATGGTACCGTGTTATTGGTTGTCTTACCAGTAATATCCTATTTTACTACATGTGACACAAGTCGTTTTCAAAGGCATTATTTTGTCAGTATTTTGATTAACTCTGTAGCAACCTGTGTGAATTAATTGTCGTGTAAACCACCAGGGAAAGATTTTTGTTGCTTCTTTACGTGGAACAGAGCTTCACGACTGGTTATACTGTGCTCTGTCAACTTCGAGTATCAAAACACGATTTCTAGCGTTTTTGGTCCGTAGACGTATCATTTTGCTCTCAGGGGGTCACCAACTTAAAATCCTATAATATTTACACGTTTGCTAAAATATATTAAAAACAACAAAACTTAAACTTTGAGAAAGGGCAAATATTAATTAGATCTTCATTTATTCAGATTAGAAAATTAGCGACGCGGAAGTTTGCACGTGTTTCATTTTGTTTTGCTGAAAAACAGAAAAGTAAGATAAAAAGCACATTGTTTGTTTTCGAATTTGGCACAAAGCTGCACGAGGACTATCTGTGCTAGCCGTCCCTAATTTAACAGTGTAAGACTAGAGGGAAGGCAGCTAGTCATCACTACCCACCGCCAACTCTGGGGCTACTCTTTACTAACGAATAGAGGGATTGACCGTCATATTATAACGCCCCCACCGCTGAAAGGGCAAGCATGTTTGGCGCGACACGGATGCAAACCCGCGACCCTCAGATTACGAGTCGCACGCCTTAACAGGCTTGGCCATGCCGGACCAAAGCACATTGCAAAATACGTTGTAAACTAGTGTCATGGAATTAGAAACTTCGGTGAATTAGTAATGTATGTAAGGAAATTGTTCTTCATGGTAAGCTTAACCTTGTCACTTTACTGTATGCTAATACTCACCAGACCGTGAACTAAGGTTTATTCACTAAGCTTCCTTCTCCAATTTATACTGTTAATTAACTGATATCTGATAATTATCTGAATACACCTGTATCTGTTATTTTTAAGCTAACCGACTGTAACTGTCTTAAGCGGCTTAAAGTTAGTAACTAACTACACCTATGGTAACATTATCTCTTTGATTTGAATTTGCGGTTTTTGAGCTTTATTAATAACTATTTTTACAACATAATATACACTACATTTTTCTCAGAAGTAAAAAAATAAATAAAAACATTGCGAGTTATTCTGAAAAGCACGAAATATTATGCTCAGCTCTTGTGGAAAATATGACCATTAAAATATGTGTATAGCAAGATTTCATAATTTTCGTGTCTATGTATAGAGGTTAATGTAATGTAAAGCTCAGATATTACTGTTACTTTGGGATCGTTACTGTTGTCCCTGAAACGTAACTTCTTTTGTGATAAGGTTTATTACAAAAATACACACACTTGTACATACGTATAAACTGAAACTCACACCCAGTTCGCCCCTCGTTAGTACAGCGGTAAGTCTACGGATTTACAACGTTAGAATCAGCGGTTTCATTCCCCTCGGTGGGCTCAGCAGATGCGCCCGATATGGCTTTGCAATAAGAAAACACACACATACCCAAATATACACGTGTGTGTTTTGTTTAGGTTCAGTATAATTCAATACAGCATCATTTTGAAACGTTTCATTTATGAAGATACATGATTTTCACTTTTTACTTATTTTTTGGTAACCAATGCGACAAAAGAAAAGATAGTTTAATTTAATTATGTCTCTCTCAGTCACAAGGTATGCGAAGAGCATTTATCAAGAGAAAGATAGAGAAAGTCATTTATTTATATGTTTTGCACCGTAAAGCAAACTTATTCAAGGAGTTTATTTCTATTTGACTGATTTCAGTCTCAAAATACTGCAGGAGAGATCTTTCGTTAGGGTGAATATATTTGCAAAAATATATTGCAAAATGGGATAACAAATGGCAAAACAAAATATCCGTTGAATTTAAGGAAGGATCACGCATTTCAACTTCCACACAGCTTATTAAATTAACGTTTGTTTCTTTTTTGAATTTCGCGCAAAGCTACACGAGCACTATCTGCGCTAGCCATTCCTAATTTAGCAGTGCAAGACTAGAGAGTAGGCAAGCCAGTAGTCATCACCATCCACCGCTAACTCTGGGGCTACTCTTTTATCAACAAACAGTGAGATTGACTGAACGTTAAAACGCCCCCATGGCTAGAAGAGCGAGGTTGTTTGGTGACGGGAATTCGAATCCGTAACCCTCCGATTAAGAGACGAGTGCCTTAACCACCTGGACATGCAAGACCACTACGTAATTCAAGTGTTTCAGTTTTGTACTTACCAAAATACTAGATATTTAATAAATGGAACAAAACAACAACAATCGATAACATACAGAGCTAAATATTGCACGATAAAGATATATGCAGATTGACAAACCTATCCCGTCTAAGACACCTTACAGACACCTAGTGTTAATTCTCTGTCATTAATATTGTAAGTAACTTCGTTATTTGGTTGACCTTTTCCCGCGTGCACCGTAGGCATTTTAACGTTATTTGTCCTCAAGCTTAACACTGAGCTATTGCTTCACTGTAAAATGACATCGAATACCCGAATTGCTGGTCAGGTTAATCTCGAGAGATCATGGAATAACTGACTCTAAAAACTTTGGTTAAAAATAGACATGCTGTAATGAAGACAGGCAAGCTAGTATACTGCAAAATAAACAGTTAATGTATATGAAAGAAAATATGAACCAAACTCAATGGTTAGACATTATTGATGTAAATAAACAGTATCGTTTAACCGTCAAATTAACCGTTTATTCGGTGGACTAATCAATAGAACATGAAGAAGTGATTAAATTAACCACTAATTCAGTGAAACGATCAAGAGAAGAAAACATTAATGCTGATCAGACTAACAACGAACTTATTTATCGACATCTAAAATATTTGCTGTTCGTCTAAGAGATCATAATTTGATCTTATTTTAAAAAAACTTACAAATAAATAGGTTTGATGGATAGTTTCAAGTTTTAACCACATCTTCAGGGTCAACAAATCTTTACAATTTCGTTTATTACTTGTTCAGTTATTTCTTGCAAAAAAAAAATAATAAAAATAACAAGCTATAATTTATTCTCGAGGAAAGATATAGTTTGCTGGAATAACTTTACCGTTCTGTCTCCTAATTGGTGAATCCTACAGTGAAGGTATGCGGCCTTTCCCAGTGGTGCTGTGACGTTGCGGCTGGTAGTGTTGTCGAAGTAAGGACGATGATAAGGGTCATCCCAGTTGGAGTTTGGTCTGGATGGAGGCTCCACCTTCGACATTTGGAAACCTCTCTCAGTTCGCAGACTTGGATCAGACACCGTGTTGACATGTTGGACTACAAATAAAATGTGTGAAAGGCTTTAAGAAAGTCCTTGTCACCTTGCCAGTTTCGATTCGTTTCTTTAACTGATTTCAAAATTTATTTAACTATGTCAAAAATAATTACTGACATGAAATCATTCGTGTTTCTTTTCTAAAAGCTAAGCACTTACACGTAGATTAGCATTTTCTAATCCCGTAGATGATTTTCACTTTATTTCTCGGTTTCTCTACTTGTTAAATGTTGCACGACATGCATATTTTTAAAACTTTATTTATTTGTAGCTTGTGTACATTTTAAAACTTGTAGAAAATAAACGATTTTAAACATTAAGTGGTTTTTCAACGAGAAGCCTCACATCACCAGGTGGGTTAAGGCGTTCGACTCGTAATATGAGGGTCGTGGGTTCGAATTCCCGTCAAATCAAACGTGCTCGCTCTTTCAGCCGTGGGGGCGTTATAATGTGACGGCCAATCCAACTATTCGTTGCTAAAAGAGTAGCCCAAGAGTTGGCGGTGGGTGGTGATGACTAGCTGCCTTCTCTTTAGTCTTATGCTGCTAAATTAAGGACGGCGAGCACAGATATCCCTCGAGTAGTTTTGTGCGAAATTCGAAATAAAACAAACACGTTTCTACGATTTAAAAATTATAAAAAATAAAGGATTTTTAACTTTATTTGTCAGTGTTTTTACGTGTTGAAACTTGTAGAACATAAACGGATTTTTAACTTATTTCTCGTTGATTCTATGTGTCAAAGGTTGCGCAATATGACCTCTATTTACTTACTAGTCCGTTATAACTCTGTTTCTGTACGTCAAGACAGATTCGAGTTCTGGGAATTTTCAAACTTAAGAGCTCCTATTTTCAATCACTGGCATTTTCCAGAAAAATCTAAATGTTACACGTTTGTAACTCAACTTTATGTTTTAGGTTATTTCAATTGCGCAGATTTTATATTCTTTTCTATTTGCTTGAAATGTTGCACAAAGTTACACAACGGGCTATTTGTAATCTGCCCACCGCGAGTATCGAAATCCAGTTTCTAGCGTTGTAGCTCCGCAGACATAGTGGTTGTGCCACCAGTGGGCGTATGTTCTGTAAGATTTTATATCCTCATTACAAGAGTTTGGGTTAATACGTTTCTTCTCGGTATTTGTAATTGTAGAAAAATCCTAAAACCGAAAATTATAAATTCAAACCCTATTTCTTCAGTAATTCTCCCGCAGCATTTTCAATGGAGTGTTTAGTTTATTTAAACAGAAGTTAATAGGAAAACAACGACTGTGAAGACATGCTTTACGTATCCAGAATCTCCAGGTTTCATGCTCCAGGCTAACGTATTTTGACTTAAATTATTAGAGTACAGTTACAAGCTGTATAATAGATTGGAAAAAACATATGTGAAGATTGTATCGAAGACTTCATAGATTTGTGTAGAGGAAATAACCCTCGTTCAATACCTTTATCAGCTTTAGGCAATATATATATATATATACATTTGTGTGTAAGAAGTCTTTGCTTTCCAATATTCTGAAACTAAAGCAATAATAACATTAGATGGCGTTCTTTACTTTATGGCAGCCCACTAAACTAGATCGTTGTTATTCATTAATTAATCGAAAATTTATAAGTAACAGAATTACAGAACGCTGCATGTTTAAGGTATAAATTTGTCGTACAGTTCTTGGAAAATACTAACACTTGATTTGTGTTCTGCTGTCGTATTAGTGAAACGGTTGCCATAGCACTGCGATATGGTATTTGAAATGAGCAGAGGAAATTATCTTTCTACTAGCAGATAAATAGAAAAAAAACTTTTACGACAAAATGGGTATATTTATTACAACATTACAACAGTACTTCTTTTAAATACAGGATTTCTAGAATAATACAAAATAACTATCATTGCAAACACCGAAATCTATAAGTCCATTTTTCTTGCGATGTGTGTGTTTTATAGCATAGCCACATCGGGCTATCTTTGTTTTTGCCATCGAGTGGAATCATATACCCGATTTTAGTGTTGCACTTTTGAAGGCTTACCGCTGTCCCACTGTTTGTCTTACGCCTAACATTAGTTAAGCCTTTATGAAATACGGCCAACATTTAGTTAAGTCTTTATGAAGTGGGTCCTGTATTTTATAAAAAAGATATATTGTTATTGTTTATTTTGTTTGTTTGTTTTCGAATTTCGCGCAAAGCTACTCAAGGGCTATCTGCGCTAGCCGTCCCTAATTTAGCAGTGTAAGACTAGAGGAAAAACAGCTAGTCATCGCCACTCACCGCCAACTCTTGGGCTACTCTTTTACCAACGAATAGTGGGATTGACCGTCACATTATAACGCCCCCACGGCTGAAAGGGCGAGCATGTTTTGTGTGACGGAGATTGGAACTTGCGACCCTTGAATTACGAGTCGAGTCCCTTATCCACCTGGTCATGCCGGGCCAGTTGTTGTTTGGAATTAAGCACAAAGCAACGCGACTTTGCACTGTGTGCTCTGTCCACCACTGGTATAGAAACCCGGTATTGTAAGTCCGCAGACATACAGTTGTGCCACTAGGGGAAAAAAGATAAATTACCTTTGAGCACTTTTTTCGCTTTAGTTTAGCTCGGGCTGAACTTTACTGTGTTTAATACTATTGATGAATAAATGTGTTATGTTATTCTACGATCTAGCGTTACGTTTTAGAAATGAAAAGCTTTTGGTGTAATGTTTTACAATGTCTGTTCTGGTGTATTCACACGTGTCTTCCGTTGAAATGAAGTGTGCGCATTTTCGAAACTGAGTATTGTTATAATAGACGTTTGCTATAACAAGAAACGTTTTTTAAAACCACATTGAAAATGTTTCAATCACTTAGTAAGTTCATTAATTTTTTTAAACATAATTCACGATGATTTTGAAATCGTGTATCATAAGAGTAATTTCGGATAAGGGGGCGTGTATGATGGTAATTTACCTCATGTTGTCGGGACAATGACTTCGTGATTACCACGCCTTTCCACTTAAATTTTATTACATGACAGCAAAGACGAAGAAGAAAATGTAACAGCCACCCTGATTCTTCAGATCTAGTTCAGTGGATTCAAGTTTTTCTATTCTCTATATGAAGAATTTCGGATGAATTTCACGCAAAGCTGCACGAGGACTATCTGCGTTAGCCGTCCCCAATTTAGCAGTGTAAGACTAGAGGGAAGGCAGTTAGTCATTACTACCCACCGCCAATTCTGGCATGGCCAGGTGGTTAAGACACTCGACTCGTAATCCGAGGGTCGTGGGTTCGAATCCCCGTCACACCAGACATGCTCGCCCGTTTAGCCGTGGGAGCGTTATAATGTTACGGTCAATTCTACTAGTAGTTGGTTAAAGAGTAGGCCAAGAGTTGGCGGTGGATAGTGATGACTAACTGCCTTCCCTCTAGTCTTACACTGCTAAATTAGGGTCGGCTAGCGCAGATAGCCCTCGTGTAGCTTTGCGTGAAATTCAAAAACAAAAACAAAACATAGTACAGTGCATATCATCGGGCATACTTAGGGTTACATGTTGTTCTCTGTTTTCATGACAATATTGTGTAAAAGCTGTTGACCGTCCACTCTTAGTATGCACAGTTGATTTGAGGAGCAAATGAAAACTGTCCAGCAACAAGAGTTAACTTCTCGTATCTCAGTAAAGCACTTTCTAATGGGTCGTATATTTCATGGAGATACTTGACAATAGAAGCACTTCTAGTACCTTGTAACTCTCGGAAATATCCACGCTAGGGGAAATGATAAAGCTTCTAACACAAACGATCTCATAATTTCAACCAAACTGGAGTTACAGTTATAGACACGACGGTACCAGTGAAGCGAAAATCGATTCGGCCAATGTTAATTATTTTATTTATCTTTGGCTAATGCTGGGAGCCAAGCTTATATCATGTGTTGTCAGTGTAGACAGTAACTTTGGCAAGTTGCCATACTTATTGCCTGTGAGTGTCTGCCTCCTATATTGTCGAGCAAATTTTGTTTTTAATTTGTTTTTCTGCAGCTTACGTACGTTACTGTGTGTACACACATGTATGAAGAAGGTAAACGGAGCAATTCCGTTTATAAACATCCACTCTATATATTACACAAATATTCACTGATTTAATCCTGATTTCTCGAGTTGGTTATCCAAAAAAGTTAGTCAGCTATGAAGTTAGTACAAGATAAGTTTTGTTGTTGTTGATATGACAGAGTAGGATGATGAAAACAACTTGTTTCTTACCGATAAGTCAGACTTTCATATTTCTTACCAACAGGATAAAACTATCCGTTTCTTGGATGTAGTGCAGAATTAAATGTTCCTTGCCAAAAGGATAAAACTAGAACGTTTTTACAGACCGTATGGAACTATGTGTTTCTTACAATAAGAACAAAATTCTTACCAATAGAACAAAACAATATCTTGCTTAACCACGTGTCTTATCGACATCGTAGAACTATATATGTTGTTAGAGCAAAACCGCACTGGACTATTTGCTGTGCTCACCACGGGGAATAATATCCCTAGTTTTGACGTTGTGAGACTTACCGTTGTCTTACCAGTATAGGCCCGGTATGGCCAAGCGTGTTAAGGGGTTCGACTCGTAATCCGAGGTTCGAGGGTTTGAATCTCAGTCGCACCAAACATGATCGCTCTTTCAGGCGCGGAGGTATTAAAACGTGACGGTCAGTCCCACTATTCGTTGATAAAAGAGTAGCCCAAGAGTTGGCGGTGAGTGGTGATGACTAGCTGCCTTCCCTCTAATCTTACACTGCTAAATTAGGGACGGCTAGCGCAGATAGCCCTCGAGTAGCTTTGCACGAAATTCAAAACAAACAAATAAATCTTACCAATATATGATAGACCAGAGTGTTTATTATCGATAAACTGAAGCTATATGCTACTCGCAGACAGGCCCGAAATCTATGTTTATTACCAACAGGGTAGAACCAAGTGTATCTAACCAATCGACAAAATAATACTCTGTGTTTCTTACCGATAGGATAGAATCAAGTGTTTATCACTGATTGGACAGTGTTTCTTACCGATTGGATAGAATCACGTGTTTATCACTGATAGGACAGAACTATATGGTTCTTACTGATAGGATAGGGCCAAGTGTCTCTTACTGATGGGATAAAATTATACTTCTTACTCATAAGATACAATTCTGTGTTTCTATACCACAGAAGAGAAATTTGCGTTTCTTACCCATAGGATAAAACTAAGTGCTTCTTACCCTATATGATAGATCTATATGTTTCTTATCGATAAGAGAAACAGTTTTTCCTGCAGTTGATTAGTTTTTTTGTTTCTGAATTTCACGCAAGGCTTCACGAAGGCTATCTGTGCTAGCCGTCCCTAATTTAGCAGTGAAGACTAGAGGGAAGGCATTTAGTCATCACTGTCATCGCCAACTCTTGGGCTACTCTTTTACCAACAAATAGTCGGATTGACCGTTACATTATACACCCCCACGGCTGAAAGGGCGAGCATGTTTGGTGTGACAGGGATTCGAACCCGTAAATGTTGAATTAGTCGAGTGCCTTAACCATTTGGCCATGCCGGGCCAGATGATTGGAAAAAAATGTGTTTTAAAATTTGATTTGTGCTTTTCGTATCCTTGGTTTATTTGTTTTTACAATATTTTGATGAGAGTTGGTCATAGATTGAGAAAGTTGGGAAATCGGTTTCTGTTCCTTTTAGACGATGATGAGTTTAAACACTCATTTTCTTCTTTTCATCTGTAATTTTATTTTTCTCAGTGAGTGCATACGTACTTCTCTGATATGTAGCTACATAAGTAACGATGCGAAGGGTGCTGGGTTCCAGTTAACTGTCACGTGTTATTATTCGTACATCGGTGAAAACCAAGTGGTGCACGAAGTCTCTTGCACAGAATGAAAAGAAAACAGCAGCATATCACAGGTTATTGGGATTAACTCGAAATTTATAAGGCTTAATGTCTGTTTAAAGTGCATTACGGCTACTTTAAATGCATCACAATCCACTGCACTACTAGTAATGCAACGTAAATTTGAAGAGACCACTTCGATAAATCGATATGTTTATATCAGCCGGATCAAAGAAGTTTCTAAGTGCAACGTTACGAATTGAAGAATTGTGACCGAAACGTTAGAATCATAGAGAACTGGTGCAGAGGTGAACACTGTTGCCAAAGTTGGACTTCGAGAAAAAATCTGAGTCGAGGCATAACTCGTTGTGGGCTTATAACATTTGTATTGAGGCATATCTTATTGTGGGCTTATGCAATTTGTGCAGAGGCATAGTTCACAATGGGTTTAGAAAGTTTGTGTTAAAACATAGAATGATACAGTCTTTGTTTTCTAGCGGTTTTTGTACAGATTCTAAAGATATTATGGATTTAAACTTTTACATGTTCATACGTTCATAAGTTTAACAGCGACCATATCGTCGGCCTGTTTATATGAGTGTGTATAAAAAGGTAAAACATAAACATGGTATTTCTAGTAGATTACCAAAAGCTGTCTTTCAGTGAAACGGTAGGCTGCACGAAGCTCACAAATTTTGCTGTTTTGTAATTACGTTTTAGTGGCTTTAATGTTCTATTTTCATCATTTCCGACGCTAATTAACTACATAAACATCACTTTGTGTTTAGAGTACTAATAATCGAAACAAAATGAGAGGTCAAGAGTTACATGTTGTCAACCCAGGTAGTTGTTGTTGTTGTTTTGGAATTTCGCACAAAGCTACTCGAGGGCTATCTGTGCTAGCCGTCCCTAATTTAGCAGTGTAAGACTAGAGGGAAGGCAGCTAGTCATCACCACCCACCGCCAACTCTTGGGCTACTCTTTTACCAACGAATAGTGGGATTGACCGTCACATTATACACCCCCACGGCTGGGAGGGCGAGCATGTTTAGCGCGACGCGGGCGCGAACCCGCGACCCTCGGATTACGAGTGCACGCCTTAACGCGCTCGGCCATGCCAGGCCTTGTCAACCCAGGTAAGGCTAACTTTAATATTATACGTCTTTGGTTTGGTTTATTTTGAATTTTGCAGAAAGCTACACGAGGACTATCTGTGCTAGCTGCCCCTAAATTAGCAGTGTAAGACTAAAGGGAAGGCAGCTAGTCAACACCACCCGCCGCCAACTGTTGTGCTGCTCTTTTACCAAACGAATAGTGGAATTGACCGTCGCTTTATAATGCCCCCAAGGCTGAAGGGGCGAGCGTATTTGGTGTGACGGGGATTCGAACCCGCGACCCTCAGATTACAAGTCGAATGCCTCAGTCACCGATCCATGTTGGGCTGGGCCTATACGTTTCTTGTTAAAGATAAAATGAATATCCCGGGGAATATTGGCGAAACAAGGATATCCCATTTCTGTGAGTCATGTGGTTTCTGTTTTTCCTCCCGTGGCATTTCAAGAGAAACGTAATTCCTAATAATGGTTAACAACCAAAATGCGACAGTGAAGTTTATAAAAAGTGTATATATATATATATATATATATTTATATATATCGTCTAAATATTTTGTGATAATCAAATAATGTCAAAAAGCAAACGTATCTCTTATCTATAGTCATTAATTCTGTATGCATAGATATATGTCAGTAATAATAAAATAATGTGAAATTTATGTCAGCCTGAAACAAGTCAGGATAATTCTGTTAATGGCTACGTTTACAACTAGACATTTAATAGGCTTAAAGCTACGCACGAGTCCGCACCCACAACATAAACTAAAATTGGAGTTTTGTTATCTTCATTTTACGGGTTTAGGCCCATTAACTCTTCACGTTTAAAACAGGGTAATCCAATTACAATAAAATATAATTATACGCCTAAAATTATTCCACGTACAGCAGTAGTACACGGGAATGTTTCCCGCTATTCCGGGATTCCGCACAAGTTCATAGATTAGAATTGACTTTCAATAGTTTCTAGATTGGATGGAGGTGGGGGGAAAGAATTTTTGTAAGACTTCTCGGAAAAGTTTGGTTCCAGTTATCAGACGTGCTGAGTCGAGTTCAAAAAATGACACGATCACAAAGGAAAGTACCCCAAATTTCGAGTTTTCCTTGAACGTTAAAAACACCACTAGGCTCGGCATGGCCAAGCGTGTTAAGGATGTTCCGACTCGTAATCCGAGAGTCGCGGATTCAAATCCCGGTCGCACCAAACATGCTTGCCCTTTCAGCCGTGTGGGCGTTATAATGTTACGGTCAATCGCACTATTCGTTGATAAAAGAGTAGCCCAAGAGTTGGCGGTGGGTGGTGATGATTAGCTGCTCTCTCTTTAGTCTTACACTGCTAAATTAGGGACGGCTGGCGCAGATAGCCCTCGAGCAGCTTTGCGCTAAATTCTAAAAACAAACAAATAAAACACCATTTGGATGAAATACAAAGACAAGATTCTGTTAGAGAGAAATCCTGTAATACAAAAACATTAAATTAGTTTCGCCATCTTTAATCAAAGGAGGAAAATATGGAAAACAAAAATCTTGTACATCGTGACACTTTCTGCATCTTCTCATCGGAATGGCACACTTTCAACAAAACAAACCTGCGTAACCAAACAGACTGGACTTTAGTGAAAACGTGCAACTGAACTTACTGGAGTTTTTAATCTGAAGAGAAAAAAATAAATGGGTTAAAACTAATTTAAGACCACCTTCAGAAAACTAATTACAGGTCTCTCAAGTCTTTATCTGCGCTATATTTTGGACTCAACAAACTTTATTAACGTTCTCAGATTCATCTGATGTTTTCTGAATCATAGAATACTGCATTTAGTGGTTTGATGCAATAGTAGGTCACTCTGCTACACACGGTGTCTGTGCATTTACAAATTTGGTAACGTACGAGAAAGAAGCCTCGACCCTCTGTGACAGCGACTAAGAGGAGTCTAGTCTATAAGATATAATGTAATACACAGGGAAACTAATGATAACACAGTACAGATTGAATCATGCTGGGGAGCCATGACAACATGGTACAAATTAAATCATGCTAAGGAAACTCATGATAACACAGTACAGACTGAAACATGCTGGGGAACCCATGACAACATGGTACAAATTAAATCATGCTAAGGAACTCATGATAACACAGAACAGACTAAAACATGCTGGGGACCCATGACAACATGGTACAAATTAAATCATGCTAAGGAACTCATGATAACACAGTATAGACTAAAACATGCTTGAGAACCCATGACAACATGGTACAAATTAAATCATGCTAAGGAACTCATGATAACACAGTATAGACTAAAACATGCTGGGGAACCCATGACAACATGGTACAAATTAAATCATGCTAAGGAACATTACAGACTAAAACATGCTGGGGACCCATGACAACATGGTACAAATTAAATCATGCTAAGGAACTCATGATAACACAGTACAGACTAAAACATGCTGGGGAACCTATGACAACATGGTACAAATTAAATCATGCTAAGAAACTCATGATAACACAGTACAGATTGAAACATGCTGGGGAACCCATGACAACATGGTACAAATTAAAACATGCTGGGAACTTATAACAACACAGTACAGATAAAAACGAGTTTCAAAACATTCAGAAATAACTGTTGAGACAATTTTTGGACACCTATTCTATCAAACAGTAAGACAGCAAATGGTTCAAGGTATGATTTAAGCACAAGGGACTTAGTACATTTGTGAACCAGCTGTGAAACATCTCTGTAAAACAAGATATTCGTTCCAGTAACCAATATTTAAACATATGTGAACCCCAATCCTCCGTGTATTCTGCCTAAAGTGCGGCTTATGCTATGCTACTAATTCGACATCAAATATTAATTAAACATAAAAAAATAATTAGTTCCAGTTGACGATCGTTTCCTAGAAAAAATAAATAAAAAATAATTATTCACACTTCATTAAGATTAATTATTTGTTTGTTCCTTTGGGTAAAGTTACCCCCCCCCAAAAGACAATTTCCCACAGCCGTGGGTAGTTTTGAAATGATAGCCTCGGCTTCCCATCATCCTCCACTAGCTCTTTGGCTACTCTCGTCTGACCGTAAGTCACGTAATGCAATTTTGGGACATCGGGATACGACTAACCAGATATTGTATTTACAGTTTGGGCGTGTTAAACACGAGACCACGCCCATTCCAATATATTCGTTTAAAACAGTTTAAATTAATGTCATCATCAAGCAGTACTATAATATTAAACTGGGCATACGATCCACACACACACAAAAACTCAACCGAATAATGTTTTTCTGAGAGTTAAAGTCACGTGCTTGTACTTATAATTACCATGGAAACTCTAGTATCAGTTCTAAGGTATCACATTACCCTAACAACAGTTAAAATGAAGAAGGAACCATTTATTATGACAGCTTAACTGTATCATTTTAATCCAAGGACATTGTCATATTCTTGTGTATTAAATCCATCTTTAAATAATTAATATTCATTTTTAAATACGTTGGATTCTTTTGGTTTCACAGACATGACAAAATAAAGATTTGTCTAACTTTTGATTTCGATATATAAGAAATATACAATAAAACAATGCATTGGGAGCGTTAACGGAACTGATGAGATGATATGTCAAAGTATTTGTTTTACAGCCGCCGGCTTCTAAAACAGACACCTTCTATCTGTGGTTTTTAGCCTTAACGACTTCTTTTCTTACAGTAACAGAAAAGGAAATTGACCAAGGCCGGTATTTCCAACGTATCAAATAAAACAGAGTAATGAGTGTACAAGCCACACTTTCCGCTTGTGACCAGAGGAAAACTAGATGACAGACAGATAACAGACGACCGTGTATACTAGACAATCGCTCGGGCTTTGGTCTCAGAAAGCTGAATATGTTCCTATTGTTAATTTTCTTTATTCTCAGCCAAGAACGTCTTGTTCAGATTTAACTTAGTTCAGACTGTTAAGGGTCCTTTTCACGTCGCTTCTCAGGGAGATATGACGGGAAACAAGCCAAGAATCAGGTTCCTCACTGAATGCTGTTTTCAACACATACAAAATATCTTTGATTTTTGTCTCTCTTTTTTTTTTTGAACAACTGAACTCTTAGAACCATTTTTTTTCTTCTTTCAGTGAAAAAAATTTAAGATTTTTCTTGGTAGTAATCTTGGTAGAGTTCGTTTAACAATAGCACGAACATGGAGCTAACAAAACGAACACATTATGTCTAGGTCACTGTAGATTTTAGAATACGTATATCCTAACATGTTATAAGTTATTTAATGATCGTTTACCTGTCTTTGTGAGCACGCAGCTCTTGTATTATTTGGACAGCGACACCAACGAAAGAGGGATTATGACGTTTTAACATTCAGTCATAGTTTGGTCATAATTCTTAAGAATTGTGTATAGCTTACCTCAACTCATCAGTTTTCTGATGAGTGATTTTCTTTTTTTTTAATAGATCTGTGAAAGAGTTCTCTCTATAAAACAAGTTTCTTAACTTTGTAATGCAATAAAAAAACGTGTTTTGAAAATATTTGTAACCATTTCTTAAAAATTGGTTAATATCGACTGTGGCTCAGTAAGGCCTATAGGGACAAAAACGGGGTTTCGATGCCTACGGCATGCAGAACACAAACAGCTCATTGTGGAACTATGAACATAGTAACAGACAAGCGAACGATTAAAACCATAGCGAAGATATTTAACGAAGGCGAATAACACTATGTAACAAATTTTGTCCCTGGATAGTATGTGTTATTTCTTAACTGCTTATTTTGTAAAAGTACTGAAAATGGCCATTATTCCCTTGAAACTTTGCTTTGGCGACCTGGATAATGAAATTTAGAAATTAACCTATTTTCTATGTAAAAAACGGGCAAATTTGTACATTTGCATTTACATAAGGTCTGAATAAAACAACATACGAACCAAAATGCACATGTATTTATACTAAAGTTATACAAAAATGTTTAGAAGTGAGTAGTTTTTCGAGATTTGCGACTCTTATGTAAATCACTTTCACGAATATAGTCTCCAATGTGTTTTCGTTATACACTCCTAGGTCACAAGAGCAAAGTTTGTAGAGAAAAATATGTATTTTCCATTTAATTTAGACATAAGCAATTGGGAACCAACACTTTCTGTCAAAGAACAAGAAAATGTAAGAATTGTTACATAGTGTTATCTTTTCTTATTTCACGATTCTAAACGACACGTGATTGCAGAAAAGTTATTGTGACGAGTTTGGCTATGATTGGTTTGATACAAGTTTCGCGCATAGCTACTCGAGGGCTATCTGCGCTAGCCGTCCGTAATTTAGCAGTGTAAGACTAGAGTGAAGGCAGCTAATCATAACCACCCACCGCCAATTCTTGAGCTACTCTTTTACCAACGAATAGTGGGATTCACCGTAACTTTATAACCTCCACGGCTGAAAGAGCATGTTTGGTGCGAGAGGGATTCAAACCTGCGATCCTAAGATTACGAGTCGAGTGCCTTAATTTTGAAACGTTAACTCGCGTTTCTGTTTTTAGAACTCGAGTTTCTAAGGACAGCTCTAATAACAACTATCACCCTAAAACATCAGTTTCAAATATTTTTATCTCTTAACAAAAACAGTGATCGAATCGATAACAATTTAGATACGCTTTAAACTTCGAAGTAATTAAATTGAATTTAAGAAACTTTTGTAGAAAAACATTTGTTCGATGATGAGAAAATAATTAGAAAAACTGGTGTAAAAATATCTCGAAATTTCTTTAAAAGAAACAGATGAAAAAATACTTTTTGGAAAAAGTGGATATAATTATAATTATATAATTCCTAATTATTAACAGATACTTCTATCTCCAAATTTAGTGCAATGCAATACAATGGGCTGTTTGTACTTTGTAAACCACGAAGAATCGAACCCCAAATTCAGAGATGTAAGTTCCTAATTCTACTGCTGACACATTTGAGGACAACTTTTAATATTTTATTTTAGTTTTTGCGCGAAGCAAACTACACCGGATTGCATATTTATACATGAAACTATAAAAAAACTTGAGAAGATTTAACAAATTAATAAAACAAAGAAGCAAAATAATTCTAGGAACTCATCGTGAAAACTATATTAATGTTAATGATCGGTAAACTTCACACCACTACATGGAGTAACTTCTTTGTACATCGGTAAACTTCACACCACTACATGGAGTAACTTCTTTGTACATCGGTAAACTTCACACCACTACTAGGAGTAACTTCTTTGTACATCGGTAAACTTCACACCACTACATGGAGTAACTTCTTTGTACATCGGTAAACTTCACACCACTACATGGAGTAACTTCTTTGTACAAACACAGTTAAATAGAGTAAGTGCGTCTTGTAAAGACTTGAGGTTGAACTAAATTATTTTAGAAAAAACAGTAATTAATGAGGTAAATTTGAAATAAATAATACACTGAGTGAGCAGTTACTGAGTGGATATGTTTTATATATAGTTGTTATTTGGTGGATATATTATATATATATATATATATGCTATTTGGAGGGTATATTTTGTATATAATCGTTATTTGGTGGGAATATTTTCTATATAGTCGTTATTGAGGGTGTATATTTTATACACAGTTGTTAATGGGTGAATACATTTTATATATAATAGTTATTTGTTGAGTATATTTTGTGTATGGTCGTTATCAGGTGGGTATATTTTTTATAAAGTCGTTATTGAACGGGAATATTTTATATATAGTTGTTAGTTGGTGAATATATTTTGTATATGCTCGATATTAAATGGATATATTTTATATTCAGTTGTTATTTAGTAAATATATTTTTACACAGTTGATATTGAGTGGGCATATTTTAGAAACAGTTATTTGGTGGATATATTTTATATGCAGTTGTTATTTGGTGGGTATATTTTGTATATAGTCGTTATTGAATTCGTATTTTTTGTTTACTGTTGTTATTTAGTGGGTATAATATTTATATAACTCATACTTAGTGGTTATAATTTATATACAATTGTTATTTTATACATAGTTGTTATTTGGTGGGTATATTTTGTATATAATCACTACTGAGTGGGTACATTTTATATACAGTTGTTAGTTGGTGAATATATTTTATCTAAAGTTCTTACTTGCTGGATGTATTTTGTACATAGTCGCTACTGTATTATATTTTATATACAGTGTTTATTTCGTCTATATATTTTATATATAATAGTTATTTGTTGAGTATATTTTCTATATAGTTTTTATGAGATCAGTAATATTTTATACACAATTGTTATAGATCGGATATGTTTTATACACAATTGTTAATTGGTGGATATATTATAGATATAATAGTTATTTGGTGGGTATGTTTTACACTTTCTTGTTTTTGGAGGATATATTGTGTTGGAATATATTACATACAACACTATGCAGTAAACCTTTTACTTTTTCTTGTTCCTGGACAGAAAGTGTTATTTCCCAATTGATTATGCCTAAAGTAAATGGAAAAAAAAAATATATTTTTCTGTTGAAACTTAGATTTTATGTTCTGGGTAATGAAATTTTCAAACTCATCCATTTTTCCAGAACATCCCAGTTAGATTCAGTGCACAGTAGCTGGTAGAGAATTTTCTCGAACTAATAAAAATTTTGAAGAACTTTCTAAAATGTTGTAGGGGCTCACCCTTTCAGCCTAGTTCCAGCTGCCTAAGTGAACACACAGACCTATCAGATTTTATCAGAGATGGCATCAAGAAGATGCAAGCATTCTGCTATGTATGTGGCCAATTTATCAAGACAAGAGCGGAAAAGTACTCTGTGACAGCATCTGCTAAAATGTGTGAAGCCTATAAAACATATTTCGGCACGTCTGTCGGGGATCAAGACAAAACCTAGTCACCTAATTTTGCCCTCGAGCACTGTAAAAAAAACTCTAGAGGGTAAAACGGACAATTTTGCTTCCTTGAATAGTAAGATTTTATGTTGTATAAATTTTAGACCTTTTAAATTTTAAATATATTTTTATTTTTAATCTCCAATAGTATAGAAAAAAAATCTCATATAAAATATTCTGCATGAACCTCCTACACATTAGTTGTGGATGAAATAAATTTATTCTTCATAATAACAATTTTATTTCGCTCTTTTGCAGGATGGTACAGAGGGGAAAAGAGAGCCATGAAGTTCACTATTCCATTTGACGTGAACTCACTGACCACAGAACCTACTTCTGCATGGTGGACCCTTCCAAACGTCTGGAAATAATGCATTTGCTATCATGTAACCGGACCTTTCATCACCCATCGCCCCAGTGCCCTGAGCTCCTGTACCTACTCAGCCAGAGAGAAAGCAGCCATCCTCAGAAGAGAACAGCAAATCAGAAGACGACGTAGACGGCAAGAAGATACAAATTACAATTCCAGAGATGTAGCTGGTGAAGGAAACCCATAGTATCCTAAACAAAGACCTGAAAGACTTGAAAATGTGCAGATTTGCTGGTTTTTACATAGAAAATATGTTAACTTCCAGATTTCATTATCAAGGTCACAAAACGCAAAGTTTGTAGGGAATAATTGCCACTTTTTGTACATTTAAATCATAAGCAATAACACATACAATACAGGAATAAAATATTACATAGTGTAATTGTTATTTAGTGGGTATATTTTGTAAATAGTTATTATTGAGTATATTTATTGACAAAGTAGAATAGTTTCTTGTGTTGTTGTTTCTCTCTAAGGCGACTGGAAAGTCTTCAACTTCTCTTAAATGTTCTCACTTAAATAATTTTAAGGTAAGTCTGTGACAAGATGAAAATATTATAAAATATTTTTCGCTTTATTACGTATTCCCATTTCGGATGTTTCTGTATTTAAATGAGTGCATCACATGTTTTACAAAAGTATTTGAAGATTTCTTTCAACGAAACGACGCAAAATGTTTTCGATAACTTAAAATGTTTCAATTTTTTGAAGATCAAAATATAGACCAGAAGTTCCAGCACAATGAAAAGTTTAAAACACATTATTGTTTATTGTTCAAGCAAAACAGAATAAAAATGAGAGGATAAATCCGACCAACAGATAGAGAGACTGAAACATTTTTAATATCTTTGTATACCTTTAAACTGCAAGCTTAATTTATTAAAACTAAATAAATCTAAAGTTGAGCACTAGAAATACTATTAAAACTAAATAAATCTAAAGTTGAGCAGTAGAAATACCATTAAAACTAAATAAACCTAAAGCTGAGCACTAGAAATACTATTAAAACTAAATAAATCTAAAGTTGAGCACTAGAGCTACCATTAAAACTAAATAAACCTAAAGCTGAGCACTAGAAATACTATTAAAACTAAATAAATCTAAAGTTGAGCACTAGAAATACTATTAAAACTAAATAAACCTAAAGCTGAGCACTAGAAATACTATTAAAACTAAATAAATCTAAAGTTGATCACTGGAAATACTATTAAAACTAAATAAACCTAAAGCTGAGCACTGGAAATACTATTAAAACTAAATAAATTTAAGTTGAGCACTAAAAGTACTATTAAATCTAAATAAATCTAAAGTTGAGCACTAGGAATACTATTAAAACTAAATAAATCTAAAGTTGAGCACTAGAAGTACTATTAAAACTAAATAAATCTAAAGTTGAGCACTAGAAATACTATTAAAACTAAATAAATCTAAAGTTGAGCATTAGAAATACTATTAAAACTAAATAAATCTAAAGTTGAGCACTAGAAATGCTATTAAAACTAAATAAATCTAAAGTTGTGCACTAGAAATACTATTAAAACTAAATAAATTTAAAGTTGAGCACCAGAAATACTATTAAAACTAAATAAATCTAAAGTTGAGCACTAGGAATACTAGCAAAACTAAATAAACCTAAAGTTGAGCACTAGAAATACTATTGAAACTAAATAAATCTAAAGTTGAGCACTAGGAATACTATTAAAACTAAATAAACCTAAAGTTGAGCACTAGAAATACTATTAAAACTAAATAAATCTAAAGTTGAGCACTAGAAATACTATTAAAACTAAATAAATCTAAAGTTGAGCAGTAGAAACACTAGTAAAACTAAATAAATCTAAAGTTGAGCACTAGGAATACTATTAAAACTAAAAAAATTTATTGTTGAGCACTAGGAATACTATTAAAACTAAATAAATCTAAAGTTGAGCAGTAGAAATACTATTAAAACTAAATAAATCTAAAGTTGAGCACTAGAAATACTATTAAATCTAAATAAATCTAAAGTTGAGCACTAGGAATACTATTAAAACTAAATAAATCTAAAGTTGAGCACTAGGAATACTATTAAAACTAAATAATTCTAAAGTTGAGCTTTGGAAATACTATTAAAACTAAATAAATCTAAAGTTGAGCACTAGAAATACTATTAAAACTAAATAAATTGAAGTTGAGCAGTAGAAATACTATTAAATCTAAATAAATCTAAAGTTGAGCACTAGTTTTGCAAATTTCACTTTGTTTTCAGTTATCTTTAATAAAATCATGTTTAATTTATTTCCGTTTGAAGCTTCAGAGCTGAACAACAGTTAAAGACAAGCTTATCTAACAGTATGAATCATTGTATTTACTAAGCGTCAAGAACCAAGAGCATTCAGTCACGGTGGCAACCCGAGCGAACCTGAAATCTAACTATTCTAGCTTTCACAGTATTAAGATGTCCAACCATCCTGAGAACTCACAGGAAAGCATTTTCCAAAAGGAAGTTCCTCACAGAGTGTGGCTGAACATTCGCCGTTTCCAACGAAAGATTTCCCATTCGTTTTTAACCACTGCTCCAAAAGCGAACTGAACAGTTATTAAACAACCAATTTGTTTTTTGTTTTTTTTATTCCGTCAAGAAAAAAATAATGTCGTAAGGAAAAAGTTTCTTAACTACTACTGTTTTGGGATCATTACTTAATATCCAGACAAAGAGAAAAAAAAAACTCTAGATCTGCTTATATAGGTGTATATATAGTCCTATTAAAACGCTTGTATAGGTGTATATATAGTCCTATTAAAAGCCATCATCAGGAGAGCTTCCTTTAAAACTGATAAGTCCGAACTTTTATCGATATTTATTGATCTGCATGTATTATTTTCCACAATATTTACAGATTCCTTGAAATTATGACTTTTTCTGATATTATAAAAATATAGATTTAATGAATTAATATTACACTCGAGAAATAAATGGTCATATAAGTACTAACTGAACGTGGGGAGCTCTCTCACGTGTTCTTAATCCAATACGTGTGACGTCAGACGATCATGTTTTAGGTTTTGTTTTTTTCTGAGAAAACTTAATTGCGTGTTTGTGAAACATAGAAATTAGGTAGCATAATCGTCTTGAGCTTGGGCCCCTAAAGGAAAAGTTTACGTTGCTTCAATACATAGCTAAGTAACCCACAACTCAGCTGTTTCCCTCAGTAAGACTTTTTTCCTTATTGGGTAAGATGGTATTTTTTTTTATTATTAAAACAAGGGACGACTTGTGGAGATAACCCTATGGTGTAGCTTTGCGGGAACTTAAAAACAATCAAACAAAGATTAACCACCAACCTGTAATAAATTTTTATCTCAAGTGCTTAGACGATCTCAGATGTGTGTTATAGGAAACATGACTATGGATAAAACTTGTATTAATCATTATACTTCTAATAAGCAATTCAGGCAAAAACTTTGAATTTGTAATGGATAGAACTTACCTTACTGGTTTCATTTTAAAACGACTAAAATATAGAGCTAAAATAATTTAGAAATTGCAATAAGTTTATAACGCGGGTTGGTCCCAGATAACCGGGTTCGAACATTACATATTCTTTGCAATGTTAGTTTTAGACGCGTCATAAGGAGTGACGTTAACGTTCTTACTGGCTATGGTGAGTAGGAGGTCGCTGATTGTTAACTGTCTCTCCTCTGGTCAGTAGTTCAGAATTAGGGATGGCTGAAGATGACCCAACATCCTTGCCACAAACACACGATACAAACAATACAAACGCAAGGATAGTAACTTTATGCTTCATCAATAAGTAAGATAAAATCGATGTAATACACAAAATAATGTAATTGTGAGGTTTAAAGGTCAGCTTGGATTAAAGAAACTCACCAATCAAATATGAAAGATAGAATTTATACTGTGTGTTTTTTTCTTACTGCAAAGCCACATTAGGCTGCCTGCTGTGTCCACCGATCAATTTGGACCGAAAATTTACTAATGCAGTTTTTTTATTCAATTAAAATAGACAATTATAAATTGCTTAAACTGTGGTTAGGAGGGGGGAGGTAAAAAGCGTCCAGGAATTTCAACATTCCATTCAACACGTAGTTCAACTCCTATTTTATTTTGAAACACAAATAAAAAAAATATTTTTGCCAAAAGGTTTGTTTGTTTGAATTTCGTGCAAAGCTACACGAGTGTTGTCTGCGGTAGCCGCCTCTAATTTAGCAGTGTAAGACTAGACGTAAGATGATTTGTCATTACCACCCACCGCCAACTCTTGGACTACTATTTTACCACGTAATAGTTGGATTGACCGTCACATTGTAACGCCTCCACAGCTGAAAGGGCAAGCATGTTTGGTGCGACCAGGATTCGAACCCGCGAACCTCGGATTAGTAGTCGAACGCCTTATCCCATCTGGTCATGCTGGGGCCTACATACGGTGTTACACCTTAATTTGGTTTGAACAATATAATTCTGTTTTCTTTAACGACTGCTTTCCCAGATTACCCTCAGAAAGTTGCTGTTTAGTACGCCATAAGCAGAGATTAATGATTCGTTATTTGATAAATTAGAGGCCGTGTAGACAAACTGGAAGTATCTCTCGATTACTCAGGAAAAATTAGCTCTTTACTGAACAGAACAAGGACTAGCCCTTCCTAATCTCTGATGACTCATACGAGCTCCACCCACAGTTCATCCAGAAACTGTATCTTTAAGTTTATCTCACCAACCACATCAGTGAAGGAAACCGTTTGGGTACAAAACAACTCTTTTAACTATCCTTGTTTACGCTGTCCGTTCTAAAGTCCTTCTGCCACCCTGAAACACAGTATAAAACAAACTTTCTTGTTGTTTTTTTCGGAAAGGCTTTTTTGTTTCATTTTTAATTTCCGTTCCAGTTGCTATAACATTCCAGCTTAAGATAATATGTTTGCTCGAAACATCAGTGACATAAAGACACGTTTCACTGTGAGATCACCACATTATTAAAGGTTCACGATTTGTTTTCACTACAACCTGAGCAACATTCAGTTTAGTATTGTAACACAAAAATCTCCGTTTATTTATAAATAATCGCACAGAATGTAAAACATTATTTTATTACTCAGTTTAGCTGATAATTTATGGAGTTGTTTTTTTTTATTTACAGAAAATAGCCTACGGCCCGGCGTAGCCAAGTGGTTAAGGCAATCGACTCGTAATCTGAGGGTTGCAGGTTCGAATCTCCGTTACAACAAACATGGTGATGAATTGCTGCCTTTTCTCTAGTCTTAACAATATAAAATGAGGTACGGCTAGCACAGAGCCATCCCTAATTTAGCAGTGTAGCACTAGAGGGAAGGCAGCTAGTCATCACCATCTACTGCCAATTCTTGGGCTACTCTTTTACCAATGAATAGTAGGATTAACCGAAACATTATAACACCTCTACGGCTAAAAGGGCGAGAATGTTTGGTGTGACAGGGATTCGAACCTGTGACCCTCAGATTACAAGTCGAGTAAAACCTAACAATACCCTGATATATTTTAACGAGTTGAGGAAAATTTCAGTTGAATGTTTATGTTATTTTGTTCGTAGCGAACTGTAAATAAAACAGAAACTGGAGGGAAGGCAGTTAGTCATCACCACCCACCGTCAACTCTTGGACTACTCTTTTACTAACGAATAGTGGGATTGACCGTCATATTATAACGCACCTATGGCTGAAAGAGCGAAAACGTTTGGTGCGACAGGGACTCGAACGCCTTAACCCACCTGGCTATGGCGAGCCGGCACAAATGTATACATATATATATGTATATACAAATACACATACATGCATAAGACAGCAGCATAACGTAAACTTATTGAAGTACGTACGTATTTAAAGAGTTGAGCATATTTTTCTTTTCTTCATTTGGTCTGATTTATCTGCAGCTGAAATTTGATTTCCAGAATAATAACTGGTTACATATTTTTATAATGCGCTTAGATAAAAAGTTCTTTTTTATATGTCTTCGAATTTCTTTTTCTTTAATGGCAATTTTATGCTCGTATGAATATTGCACAGTTTAAGTACGTGTCGTTAAGCAATGCATTTTGTAGTTTTGTCAATAAGTAATTTGTCCCTATAATACTTTGTTATTAATAGTAACTTGGACTCATAAAGTATGTAACGTTAATATTACTTGATTACCCTACATGAGGTGATGACTTTTTAAAAAAAAAATCACTTTATGGAACTACTTTTGTCTTTGAAAATTAGAGGGACTACTTCGTCTCTCTCAGTCATCTACTGTTATCCGTCTCGTGCAAATATGAATATTTAATTCTAGAGTAAAACATCTGGGAGTAAAATTAAGTTGTTGTTTTTCTCTGAAATTGCCAATTTTATTTGCATTTTTGAAGGGAACTAAATTATTAGCAAGTTTCAAAGCGCATGAAAAACAAACATCCACCAATTTGTCGTTTTATCTTAAACGTTTTCGTCATAGAATTATCTGAAGCACAATTTACTGTAGACTGATTGATTTAAAAAGAACTATTTTTTTAGAAATTCACCTGTTACCATGAATAGGCTTATTACTCCGCTTTTTGTATTAAATTCCATTAACCAAACATTTGATGATATATCAGGATGTTTTGGAAATATGAGGCTCCAGAAACTGATATTAAATATTTTCTTAAAATATTTCTATGATTTAACATTATCACGGTTCACACTGAACGTGTGAAATTACCTAAAGAGGATTTTATAAAATAACAAGCCCGAAAAAACAATATTTAGAAGTGAAAAGCCAGATATGATGGTAGACTTATGCTACATTTTTGTTTTATTGTTCTTGCATGAAATTGTATGTTGCGCAAAGAAAGAAAAAAAAATCTAGAAACTACTGATTTATAGAAAGCCATGTTTTGGTGGAAGCTGAACTTAGCGCCAGAAATAGTTGAAATTCAATTTTCTGGAGAAAAATTGGGGTTGTCCCCCCCAAAGCAAAAGGAATAAAATTTTGAATTATGGCTGTTTTGCGTGTGTGTGTGTGTGTTTGGGATTTTTTTGACCTTTTGAACGATACACAGTGACACATGTTGAGCCGAGAAAAGTACCGTGAATCTACCTAAAAGTACATTTTTTTAAAAGACAAAGTAGCCAATAAGATTTCAGAATGAAAGTATCGCTCTGTCACGACACAGAAGTTGCAACATATAAAGAAATTTGTCGACACTCTGACGTGAGAAAATGAACACTCATCTGCTCTTCGTCCAATAAATCAGATTCTAACATAATTCTTTATTTTCAACGCTTACCGACAAACTATATGTATTTAAATCTCGTTCAGATTATATTTTCCATATTTCGAGATAACTAGCATTATTTTACAAGAAGACTTCGTGTTTTTAGCACACATAGAAAGTGATATGAATATTAAAAGTTAAGAACGTTAAATATTTTAGTGTTGGTGGTAATTGTTATCCTTAATACGTGTGTTTTTTAAGAGCAAAACCACATCGGGTTATTTGCTGAGCCCACCGAGGGGACTCGAACCTTCGATTCTATCGTTGTAAATCCGGAGACATACAGCTGCAGGAGCGGGGGGCATCTTCAATATCTTCGACAAAAATAAAATTGAACATCGTATTCGTGCCTATTGCGAAGGTTTACGATTAGACAAATAGAACTTTTCCTAGTTATCAGCGCAGACAGCCGTCGTGTAGCTTTGCGCGAAATTTAAAAAAACAACAACAAACTTTTCTTAATTATTAAATCACAGTTTGTTTTGTTTTTTGAATGTCGCACAAAGCTACTCGAAGGCTATCTATGCCAGCCGTCCCTAATTTAGCAGTGTAAGACTAGAGGGAAGGCATGGAGTCATCACCACCCACCGCCAACTCTGGGCTACTCTTTTAACAACGAATAAAGGGATTGATCGTAAAATTATAACGTCCCCACAGCTGAAAGGGCGAGCATCTTTGGTGCGACGGGGGGGGGGCGAACCCGCAGATTAGGAGTCGCACGCCTTAACCCACCTGGCCATGCCGGGTCCAGAAAAATGGGGAAAATAATATTATTCAAATCTTCTATGATTTTCAAGGGTTGATTTCGGTTCTTCAAATGCTCAGAATAATCGAATGTAGCCCATGGCATCATGAAAAGAATGATAACAAAACGAAGAGAGAATCTGAAATTATGTTTAATTTGTCAAAAAGTAATCTAGGCTGCTAATAACCATTCACTACAAATGGCGCCAAATACCGTGTGCGCATCTACTTTATGGTCACGTGACGAACGTGAAGCGGCACGCCCAGACTTCCTCCCGTGTGTTTACTCATTTTTCAGCTAAGCCGCTTTCATAAATTATCGACCAATAAAATCAAAATAAGAAAACGTAAAAGACAGTCATGATAAAAGTCAAAAAAATATTTTTAATGTAACCTTTATTAATTTGCATGTATTGTTCTTCGTTTCAAATAAATTGATCGCTGGTAAAAACTCAGAAATTCTCGAAATTACAGTTAATATCTTTACCTTTTTATGCCCTTCAGCGGACTTACAGCACTAAAAGCCGGGTTTCGATACCCGTGGTTAGCAGAACACAGATAGCCCATTGTGTAGCTTTGTGCTTAATTCAAAACAATAACGACTTTACTTTTTTATTAGGGACATTTTTTTTTCCAAATATGATAAGAAACTCTCAGACAATCAACAAGTTTTCTGTCAGACAGCAAAATAAATAGAAAATTCTATGCTGTTTGATTGTAACACAACATTGGTAAACTGGAAGGGTAATCCAGTTAGAGAAAACAAAACAAAATATTGTTTTTAATTGTAAAACTGTTTTAAACTGTTTTAAGCCATAGATTAAAAATACCGATTTAAAACTATTGGACTTACAATGTAATTCAGTTTGGAAACGACGAAGTGGTTTATTTTTATGCTGTGTGTTCTCAAAATGGAAGTGGAAAAATACGAAAAGTGTTGCTTGAGCCAATAGAATCTTTCTAAACAACTACCACTCATATTTTGTGATTCAAAGCCTGTTTTTGGTAAGCTTAAACATTTGGAAACGTTAATTGCGAATAAATGTTTATACAATAATTGTTTTGAAATAGTCAGTGAGGTGTAGCTTTACTACTAACGATGTTTTTAGCCTAACTCAGCGAGACCTTGTTAAGGTTACAAACCAAACCCAAAACTAAAAATAAGAATTCAACAGTTAGTTTTTCAGATTAATTCAAATAGAACTACTACATAGATAATTATCATTCAATTAAGTTTTGTAATTTTGGATTTCTGCGAATTAAGAGTAAATCGATAATGCGCAGCAAAAGACCGTAAACTCGGATCTCACTGTTGCAGAAGAGAGGTCCTCCCATCAAATGTGCTCTGGTTATCCGGGTTTTATTTCATTTCTGTCGAGACTTCTTGAGCCTACGTGTTTTTCTAACATCATGAAAATGCGCCAAAACACATGTTGGGAAGGCACGGTTGGTATATCACAGAGAAATGTGTGAAAAGACTCACAAATTCTTATTACATCATGAAAATGTATCTCGCTTAAAACGGAAAGCGTTTGAGTTTTATCGTTGTTTTTTTTTAACTCGGACCTATGAATCTGTTTGGCCTTTCAACTTCATTACTGTGGTTGCTACAGGTTTTTGTTAATGTTGATAATTTAATTACGACAAACGGTAGGTGTGAAAGAAAAGAATTGATTTGAATTGTTTGTTTGAATTTGAATTTCGCACAAAGCTACTCGAGAGCTATCTGCGCTAGCCGTTCCTAATTCAGCAGTGTAAGTTTAGAGGGAAGGCAACTAGTCCTCACCATCCACCGCCAACTCTTGGGCTACTCTTTTACTAACGAATAGTGGGATTGACCGTCACATTATAACACCCCCCACGGCTGAAAGGGCGAACATGTTTGGTGTGACGGAGATTCAAATCCAAGACCCTCAGATTACGAGTCGAACGCCTTAACCCTCCTGGTCATGCTGGGTTCCCTGTAGTAAACAGAGCGCCGACAGCCCTTTCAGTGTGTCGTTTTACGCTAGAGGTTTTAACTCAACAAAAAAGCAAATGAAGAAAACAACACCAAAAAACATCTTAAGAGGCACTGTGGTATGTATGATTTACAATTTACAAGGGCAAAAATTGGGTTTCGATACCCTTAATGAAAATAGCTCTAATAGCCCATTGGGTAGTTTTGGGCTTAAAATCAAACAAACAAACAAACAGCATTTCTTATTCAGATGTGTTGGCTTGTGAATTATTCAACGAGTCCAGGAACGAAGATTAAAATTACTTAAAAGAGAACACGATCTTTTCACACTTACTTTTATTATTTAAACTGATCAGTAAAATATTACAGAAATTACTTGAGAAGAAGTTAGATTCTTTGTTTGTTTTGGAATTTTGCACAAAGCTACTCGAGGGCTATCTGTGCCCTAATTTAGCAGTGTATGACTAGAGGGAAAGCAGCTAGTCATCACCACCCACCGCCAACTCTTGGGCTACTCTTTTACCAACGAAAAGTGGGATTGACCGGCACGTTATAACGCCCCCACGGCTGGGAGAGCGAGCATGTTTGGCGCGAGTCGGGCGCAAACCCGCGACCATCAGATCACGAAGCGCACGCCTGAACGTACTCGGCCATGCCAGGCCCAAAAAGAAGTAAGAAAACAAGTCCTTTAAACCTCTACGATTACAGCCAAATGTTATGGAAATGTCGAATTTGTTGTTGTTTTTTTCTCTAATAATGTTGAGACTTACATCAGTTTACATAGTAAAATAAACATTCGCATGGTAAAGCTTCTGTATTTACGTTATATTTAATGCTGAATGTCAAAGGTAAACGTATATTTATCAGTGGTATTTTTTCCATGGAGATGTTGGATTAATTTACAACCAATAAACAAAAGTTAAGATGTGTTATTATCTTATTTTTATAGCTCAAACAGTGTACCTTAAGATTCATTCTTCATTACGTAACATTAAAAATTCATAACTTTAACTTAGAATTTCGTTCAATAATAAAAACAAACACGTCTAATTTTGGTCTATACAGTGACAAAATGTCTCATCAAAAATGTATATTTTAAACCTTCTTTATAAGGCTAGTAAATAGTACATTTCCTAAAGAGCTATATAAGCACCCGAAACTAGTTTTAAATGAATATCATTTTTGAATTTTTATAGGGACTATTTTACGTTCCATGCAAAGCACGAGTCAAGATTTTAAAATATTCTAAACTACAGAGGCAAACTTTAACATCATATAGCATCTGTGTGTATGTGTGTGTTTTTTCGTATAGCAAAGCCACAAAGGGCTATCTGCGTAGCCAACCGAGGGGAATCGAACCGCTGATTTTAGCGTTGCAAATCCGGAGACGCACCACTGTACTAGCGGGGCACATCATATACCAAATAGCGAGTGTCTGACTTTGAAATTCATTACTTTTAAACACAAAACGAGATGTGAAGTTTGTACACTTTCAGTGAGTATCTGCAGATGAATATTAAACACGAAAAAACAACAAACCTGAGCGGAGAAAGCGAAGCAACCAAATTACACGAGTTCCAAAAAACAAACAAACAAAGAAAATCACTCTAATAAATTCATTGACTTTCACACAAGGTGTTAGAACAGCCTCATTATATTGTTTGTTTATTTTTGAATTTTGCACAAAGCTACTCGAGGGCTATCTGCGCTAGCCGTCCCTAATTTAGCAGTGTAAGACTAGAGGGAAGGCAGCTAGTCATCACCACCCACCGCCAACTCTCGGGCTACTCTTTTACGAACAAATAGTGGGATTGACCGTCACATTATAACGCCCCCACGGCTGGGAGGGCGAGCATGTTTGGCACGACTAGGGCGCGAATTCGCGACCCTCAGATTACGAAGTGCACGCCTTAACGCGCTAGGCCATGCCAGGCCCATAAATTTAGTCCACGGGTGCGAACGTTGTACGAATGTACGTGTATAAAGTAGATAAGGGTAATTCGAGATTACAAGAAGATATGTAGGAAGTGTTTCGAATGGTAGTGTTGGGAAGCGGTCCGAATGAAAGTGTTTTACACTTATGTTACCATTATTTACTAAGAAAATTGAATATCTGATATACATATATATAATAAAATACTTACCTTATTGTCCCTAACTCGTGCTCCCGGGTATTGCAAATTGCAAAAGAGGGCGCTAATTATAGTATTTAGACATCTCCTGATTCTATTTTTCACGTGTGATTTGTTGATTTCAGTTCTAATAAATAGATGTGTTTTTCTTCCTCTTATATTGCTCGTCACGGCCAGGTGGGTTAAGGCGTTCGACGCATAATGTGCGGTTCGAGGGGCTCGAATCCCAGTCGCCCCAAATATACTCACCTTTTCAGCCAAGGGGGCGTTATAATATGACGGTCAATCCCACTATTCGCTGGTAGAAAGAGTAGCCCAAGACTTAGCGGTGGGTGGTGATGACGAGCTTCCTTCCCTCTAGTCTTACACTGCTAAATTAGGGACGGCTAGCGCAGATAGCTCTCGAGTAGCTTTGCTCGAAATTCAAAACAAACAGTACATTTCTATGTTTAAGTATAATAGAACAAAATATACCAATCTATTGACTTGGCCAGTAGGCCTAGAATTAAAAGTGGAAACATTACATAACTCAGTCGAATTGTTGTGTGTCTGTTTCATAATTTACGAACGAACGCGCAATGTGGTCAAAGAAATGATATTTGGATAAAGTGGGATTTGAAAACGTATCAGCGTTAAATACTCACAGTAATAACATCTGAGGATTTCAAACAAAAATAGCATTTAATCGTCATTCTTGACTCATTCAATGGAGTTTAAAAAATTATTGATTGTATTAAGAGCAACGCGATAGGAACACGTCGAAATACCTTCGCTGAGTATTTGGTCACAACTTAGTAGAAATGTCACATAATTATAAACCTATATATGTATGTATACTTAATCTACGATACCACATTAGTTTTAAAATTACTTACAAATTGTGTAGAACTTGCCAAAGTGTAATTATTTATTGACTGGAACACAAAATGTGGTTTTAATAGATGAATTAATATCAATAACAAATTATGGAACACTTAGTGCTTCGCGAATCACACCGAATTATAGGATTTGTATATTGCTTAGCAAATCGATCTTAGAGTAAATTGTAAGACGTTTGCTATTTGTTTTGAATTTCGCACAAAACTACACGAGAGCTACCTGCGTTAGCCGTCCCTAATTTAGTAGTGTAAAACTAGAGGAAAAGCAGTTAGTCATCATTACCCACCGCCAACTGTTGGGCTACTCTTTTACAAACGAATAGTGGGATTGACCTCACATTATAACGCCCCCACGGCTGAAAGGGCGAGCATGTTTGGTGCGACCGGGATTCGAACCATGGACCCTCGGATTACGAGCCGAATGCCTTCACCATTTGGTCATGTGGGGCTCGATTTTACAACAGGTAGAACATTACAAATGAAAATATACTAATTAAATAGGAGTGTGTAAAAATGAAAATTTTCAAGCAATAAGTTGTGAAAACTGAAAAATATCTGAGTCGCTGATTAGCTCTAAAATCAATCGCATTAATAACGTTAATACTCAAAAAATAATGAGTAAAATATAACTTCTGGGGGTTAAATTTTTAGACTGTTCTTTCTTTACAGCCGGTCCGGCATAGCCAGACGGGTTAAGGCGTTCGACTCGTAATCTGAGGGTCGCAGGTTTGAATCCTGGCCGTACCAAACGTGCTCGTCCTTTCAGCCGTGGGGTCGTTATAATGTGAAGGTCAATTTCACTATTCGTTGGTAAAAAAATAGCCCAAGAATCGGCGGTGGGTGAGGATAATTAGCTGCCTTCCCTCTAGTCTTACACTGCTAAATTAAGGACGGCTAGCTGAGATAGCCCTCGAGTAGCTTTGTGCGAAATTCAAAAAAACACAGCCGTCTCTTCACAGCCGTCACTTCATAAACAGAATGGATGGATCATGTGACTCCCTCAATGAAGGGTCGAAACGTAAGTAAATCCAAAGATGAATCAAAACGTACATTTATTCCAGCGAAACGAGGCTTTTGAGGGGTTTTTCACCTATTTTATTAACAATTAGGTAAAATAAATTCAGGATCAGTTTGTGGTCTCCTACAAGAACCGTACTGAGCGGTGCAGCTCTGGGCGTTTATTTCAGGTGAATATACTGAAACTACTTATCGCTATCCAATGTCGCGATTTAATCTCATTACCAATTCCTCTCATTTAGCTAAGCCTAATGTTAACAGGAACAGCTGCACCATCTACTTTTGGCCTCCGTTATCAGCTTACATTAAGAAACTACCAATCAACTCCTGCATTAGGAGAGCACAGATGGCGAGCTAAGTAAATTGCTTGCAGACATTGGTTCTTTTAAACTAACACATTACGAGAACTTTAAGAATCTTTTCGCCAAACCAAAGGGGGAAAAAAAGTGTTTTAAAAGAATTCCATCGGTGAACTTTGACGCGAAAGTCTCGCAAAACTTATTATTTTGAGACGAGGCATGTGTAAAGAAGACGAAAACAAAGAATTATCTTATTTGTTGCACAGATTAGTGAAGTAAGACTTCATTCATGTATCTCATAAAACACAGTTTTATTAAGTTTTTAATTTATAAGTACTCCTGACTTGTCTTATTACGTCTTAGGAGACAGTTTTATTACGTTTATAACTGATTAGTTGTCCTTCTGACTTCTTTGATTACAACTCATAAGACAGTTTTATTACGTTTATAAATGGTTACCATTTTTTTCTGATTTATCTGACTAAGATAAAAAAGTCAACTTTCATTTGTTTTGTTTATAAAATATTTTATGCATCGAATATCTTGTGATTTACACTCACTTTTATCAGAGGTAGTCAGCAGTAAGCTTCTGGTCTTACACTTCTAAACGCCTGGCATGGCCAGGTGGTTTAAGACGTTCGACTCGTAATCCGAGGGTTGCGGGTTCGAATCCCCGTCACATCAAACATGCTCGCCCTTTCAGCCGTGGGGGCGTTATAATGTGACGGTCAATCCCACTATAAATTGGAAAAGAGTAGCCCAAGAGTTGGCGGTGGGTGGTGAGGACTAGCTGCCTTCCCTTTAGTCTTACACTGCAAAATTATGGACGGCTAGCGCGGATAACCCTCGTTTAACTTTACGCGAAATTAAAAACAACAACAACAAACAACTACACTTTTAAAATCTGAGGTTTGGTTTCCATCAGAGTGCTTCTTTCCCGTTGTGTAGTTTTACATCAGAATTCATCTAAGCTCTTCTACACATACAATTTGCGCCGATTTCCGAAATAGATTTTTTTTAAGTGTAGAAAACGACATTTTATTCCTCTGAGGCCACTTTTAAAATGATTTTTAATATAGTTGGATTTTGTAATTTTCCCTCACCGTGATTCTAAAAAAAAATCGAATTATTCCTTATCCTCAAAGCAAATGTCCTAAACAGTTAAAACACATTGACGGTACTTTATCATTTCTTATCTTTTTTAACAGCTTGTCGATAAACAATTTTCGTTTTGATTCCTTTTGTTCTTGTTGTTTTTCAATACATCGTTTAAGATACTAGAAATAATGTCATCTTACGATGTTTAGCCAAGTGGTCAGTGTGTCAAAGTGTCTGTAGTGAGAGATTCACGTCTAAGTGCTGCAAAATTTCTAGATTGGTTATTTCGCTGCTGACAGATGAGCACTTATAAGGTTTAATTGTAGAAGCCCGATAATAGCACAGCGGTATGTTTGCCGACTTACAACGCAAGAAACTGGGTTTCGATACCTGTGGTACAGATAGTCCATTGTGTAATTTTGTGTTTAACTACAAACAAAATAAGCTGTAGAAAAAGGGATAGTGAATATACAACCAGAAATAACGTTTTCTGTTTTACTATTCACACTTTCCATTTGTTTTAGGCCAGTTGATTAAGTCATTCGACTCTTAATCTGAGAGTCGCGGGTTCGAATCCCCGTCGCACCAAAATGCTCGCCTTTTCAGCCGTGGGGGTGTTATAATGTGACGGTCAATCCCACTATTAATTGGTAAAAGAGTATCCCAAGAGTTGGCGGTGGGTGGTTATGACTAGCTGCCTTCCCTCTAGTCTTACACTGCTAAACTAAGGACGGCTAGCGCAGATAGCCCTCGTGTAGCTTTGCGCGAAATTTACAACAAACCAAACCAAATCCATTTGTTTTATAATTAAGCACAAACCAACGCAATACGTTATATGTGCTATGCCCATCACGAGTATTGAAACCCGGATTTTAGCGGTCTGAGTCCGCAGAAATACAGCTATGCCACTGGAGGGCTCTCACTTTATTTTCTAACTATGCGTGGGTTAAACCCTTTTGCTACGTCGTCAAACATGCCCAGTTACCTTTCTTCCAGTACTTTTCGTGTTGAAATCTGATTTCTCTTCCAGTAATAAGTGCGATTTAAAGTGACATATCACCGCACTACTACTGCATATTTTATATTGAGATTTTTGTAAATATTGAATGTGTTTAGAATTGTTTTACACGCCGATAGCTTTTATCAGAACAAGATAAACCACTCATTGTGGAATACACTCCCTCTGTCATGCTCAGACAAGAAAATACCCAACAACACGTGTTTCAGTTATCAGTCGACATTCACGAATAAACGAAGCTTTATTATTACGATATAACGTGCTATAATATGTTTATGTTTGTTGTTTAATAGACATACGTCTGTGAGCTTTTCAGATGTTACTAACGGAGCATGAACGAAATATTTTCATTACAGAGTACAGTCAACTTTTTATAACCATTGATACGTTAATAATCGAAGCATTACGAATATAATGTAACCCGTCTTCTATATTACTGTCAGCAATACAGTTTCAGTTTATATTTTATATTTTTGTACAAAGTCGATACATTTATAAATGAACAGTTACCATTATAATATTAAACGCAACTGTTTTGTTTGTTTGTTTTTGGAATTTCGCACAAAGCTACTCAAGGGCTATCTGTGCTAGCCGTCCCTAATATAGCAGTGTAAGACTAGAGGGAAGGCAGCTAGTCATCACCACCCACCGCCAACTGTTGGGTTCCTCTTTTATCAACGAATAGTGGGATTGACTGTAACTTTATAACGCTCCCACGGATGGGAGCAACTGATTTGTATCGTTGATACATACAAGTAGGCCTAAGCACAGCTATATGTGTATCATAATGTCTTGATCTGATCACGAGTTCCTTCTCAAAGTTTTGCTGTTTATTCGTAATCTGACGTTCTAACTTTTTGTGGGTTAAGTTATGAAAAGTATTTCACAAAATCTAACATTTAGTGCCTTATGGGGTCACCGTGTGTCACTACTATCAGCGTGTGTCATTACTATCACCGTGTGTCACTACTATCAGCGTGTGTCATTACTATCACCGTGTGTCACTACTATCAGCGTGTGTCACTACTATCACCGTGTGTCATTACTATCACCGTGTGTCACTACTATCACCGTGTGTCACTACTATCACCGTGTGTCATTACTATCACCGTGTGTCACTACTATCAGCGTGTGTCATTACTATCACCGTGTGTCACTACTATCAGCGTGTGTCACTACTATCACCGTGTGTCATTACTATCACCGTGTGTCATTACTATCAGCGTGTGTCACTACTATCACCGTGTGTCATTACTATCACCGTGTGTCACTACTATCACCGTGTGATTTAAAGCAATGTATTAATTACTTCATGAGTGACCAAACAACGTGGCTACTAAAATAAAAGTTTCAATTTACTCAATTAAAGGGTGAAGTGGAAAGAACGTGTTAAAAGGAAAGTCTAATGGGGTTATTATATACACGCCATTAAACGTAACGTGCTTCGAGATACTTAAAATTGCATAATTGTATACATACACAGGTCATGAGCTGGAACCTACTTATTTAATCACGTTTGAAAGTATAAGTTACATTTAAAATCCTTAGTTACACACAGAAGTCATAAGCTGAGGTCTACGCATGTAATATAAGACAAATGTGAGTTAGGGTTACAGTGTTAGTTACACATGAAAGTTATTAGCTCAGGTCTACTTATTTAACGTAACATGATTAAACATGAATTAGAATTAGTGTTAGTTATACATGAAGGTTATAAGCTAAAGCCTACGTTTTTATTAATACATGAAAGGTTTGAGATGAAATCTCCATGTTGAGGTTTGTACAAAGTTCGCGCACTGAAACCATATATTTAATAATATAAGTCTCAAACTGACCTGATTGTATAGATATATATGGTCATAGCTGACACATACGTTATTAAAGTACAATAAACGAGTGAGCTGGAGTTATCATTTTTAGTTGCTCATAAAACGAATTTTATACGTTTGGCTCATATCATACTTTACATATTATGAGGTCACTGGTACCATATAACAAATGTCCATACACGTGTTTCTTCTATTATAACTAAACAAAATGGTCGCTCAAAAGAACAAGTGGTGTAGCATGTCTGTTTCTAAAGAAATTTCCCTTCACTGGGTATTTTTCTTTCTTCATTTCTTATTGTCGTTAAAATGACTTTAATGAAGAAACGGTGCCAGAATCGGGCCCTACACGCACGCCACCTGGACAGAATAGAAAATAAATAAAAAAAAACCAAGTCTCAAGGTCTTGACATCTTTCTTTATTCAAGAGATCCTCTCGGACACAATCGATCATCGAAGCCGTTTTGGCTTTTAGGATGTCCTCAGCTCTTGAAAGAAGGCACGGTAATGGACTTGATTATTTCACTCAAGAACTTTCTTTAAGTAAAATTCACAGCTACAAGGTTTTCGTTTATATCTGAGCACAATGAATTATTCTCAAATGGATTGTAATTAATGTTATTCTAACGTTAAAGACGCAGGGCACAGTTGATCGCTGTTGGAAAGGGAACAAAAGCGAGCGAAAGTTAAAAAGGAGAATGTTGAAATATCTGCCGTTTTTTTAATTGAAATAAAATATCGGAAGGCTGATTAAAGTACCTTGTATTAATAATGGTGTCCTATTAACAAAATAAAGTACTAACTCTGTGTTTTTTTGAGTAATGCCAATGTTCTGAGTATTATGTTTCATTTGTGTTTTTAATAATGTGATAACTTATTGTAAAAAAAAAAAAAGTTAACTCTACCGTTTCTTTAAAGTAATCTTTCATGATTAAAATTATTATTTTTTTACCGAGTTGTTAACGTCCCACGATCTGATGTTGTTGTTTTTTTTATACATCACATAACCATCTTTGTAGACAACTTACTACAATGGCAGTCGTGTATGTAGAGGTATCCATATCATTTTCACGGTTATTTTGTAAGACATAAAATATATTTAACTTATAAATATATGGTATAAAGAAATACAAAAGTAATGTCTTTTTTTTTTCAAATTTTAACTCAATATGTCATTGGTTATAACAGCTTGCTCCCAGGCCCCTCCATCAGAGCTTTGTATGTATGCATCCACGTTCATTCGATGCCGGTTACGCCAAAGACACGTGAAAAATTAGAGAGACAACAATTACTAAAACAATTCAGCCAATCTGAGGTTGTAACTGGTTTGGTTTGGAATTTCGCACAAAGCTACTCGAGGGCTATCTGTGCTAGCCGTCCCTAATTTAGCAGTGTAAGACTAGAGGAAAGGCAGCTAGTCATCACCACCCACCGCCAACTCTTGGGCTACTCTTTTACCAACGAAAAGTGGGATTGACCGTCACATTATACACCCCCACGGCTGGGAGGGCAAGCATGTTTAGCGCGATGCGGGCGCGAACCCGCGACCCTCGGATTACGAGTCACACGCCTTACGCGCTCGGCCATCTGAGGTTGTAACAGTGATGCAAACTGTGAGAAAAGTGGAAAACAAATATGCCAGAGATAAGCTTGTGGATAAGATTCATAAAGTAAAATCTTGTATTTTGCATCATGGTCACAGCAGCGAAAAGCACATTTACTTTTGTATAGTTATTCTAAACAAGCTTAAAGAGGAAAGCGGTGGTTATTAAAAAAGTTCATTTCTTATGTACACCTGCAACGTTTATGTGCAGTTCTTTAGAATAAGAAACGACACGAGAACTTACGAACCTAGTCAGTGTGTAAGGTATAATATTTCAGGTATTTACCGAACCTACGAGATTTACTGGTTCTACTAATTACTACACGCGAAAAAAACATTTGCACACTTTGAAATATTTCACTTCAAGAATATTTGCTGGAATTCATAAATGTTTATATATACGTGACCCGGCCTAGCCAGGTGGATTAAGGCGTGCCACTCGTTATCCGAGGGTCGCGAATTCGAGTCCCCGTCACATCAAACATGCTCCCCCTTTCAGCCGTGACGGCGTTATAATGTACGGTCAATCCCACTATTCGTTGGTAAAATAGTAACCCAGGAGTTGGCGGTGGGTGGTGATTACTAGCTGCTTTCCCTCTACTCTTACACTGCTAAATTAGGGACAGCTAGCGCAGATAGCCCTGGTGTAGTTTTGGGCGAAATTCAAAAACAAACAAACAATCATATATACGTTTTTTATGTCTTATTTATTAAGTTTATTGTTTAATTTTAGTAGTCTGTGTTACGTTGTGGTAATTATTGGATTCTTATAGACTGAAAAATGCTAAAGCTAAAATTAACTTTCATAAATCTTTACAAACTGTATAGAAATCAGAAACTTGTAAAAATAGTTATCGCTGTTGTAAAAGGTTCACGTTCTGAAAGATTTAATTTTCGTTTGTGATTTTAAATTTTTATATCTAAAACAAATCTTGCTTGAAACACAATGAATATATATATATTTTTACATTATAGTTTATAGTTTAATACAAACAGTTATATCACGTGGAATCACAATTATTCTGACAAAAAAAAAAAAAGGTTTCTCCAGAAACCTCTTGCGCTTTATGTAACACAAAGAGTAATTTAGGGTTAAAAACAAACGTAGAATTTTCTGGTAAAGTGCTCCACAGACTAACTCACTATGAGAAACTATATATTTATACATATATATATATATATATATACATAAGTAGTTTTTGAAATAGCCACGTAAATTTAACTTTCATCTGTTCGAATACATCTATCTATGAATCTTTACAAAATGTTTACTGCGAACGCCAAAACTTCCCAATATTTCAAATATGTTTTCTATCTGTTTTCTAACCAACACATCGTACGTAGATTTCATGCTAAATAATAGAATTATTATAACTAACATTTTTGGAAGGCCAGCTTAAGAACATATTCGTTTTTAGAAGCAATCAGATAAGATTATTTGTCGTACTTTGTCTAGAGCTCGGAACTATTATATTGCGCGGACTCAGAAATGTTATTTAGTGCTTCTAAATATCGTGATTTTGGTTCAGCGTTTTTAAGTAATGGTGAATAGTGGCTACATAAAACGTTTTTATATGAATTATATTCAAGCAAACAACTATTCTACTGTGAGAAGAATCGTGTAAGTCGGACAATACTTGTTTCAGAAAGGCTATTTACAAACAGCCAATTACATTCTTCAAGACTTATGAAGGTATTAAGTTCTCTCTCATTGGTCCTGCCTTCAACGATACTTTCAATGAGGTTATACGTTGTTATTTTATCGTGAAAACTCATCTAAATCATCCAATTTTAACGATCACATTAATTAAAATCGTGACATTACATATAAAAACACAAAGCATAAAGTATTCTAGAACCTTCATTTATTGCATCGTGTATTAAAGAAAGCTAAGTAAAAGTGAGTTTTATTGACATCTTTGAATATTTTTGATAATGCGTTCTCATTTGTGTAACACATAAATATTCGTTTATAAAAGCACAGCGTTGTATTGCTCGAGGCGATTTTACTCACCTACAGGTTTAAACGATTTGAGCATGCGCGTTGATGCCACGTTGTAATTTCACGCAAACTCTCAATCAGCTGTAATTTAGAACGATACATATAAATCCATTAGTTCTTTCGCATTACTTTAAATATTTAATAATGTTTCACGAGAGAAATAAGACACGCGTTCGAAAGACGTCCAGATTACGAAAACAAATGAATACACTTGTTTGTCTAGAGCACGTCTAATTTTTACTATTATGGCGTCACAAATTGCTGCAAAGATGAAAAAAAGATATTATGGGTTGAAATCTGACTAATTCTGCAGTGAAATATATGCAAAACATCTTTGATGTTTCCCATAAAATAAAATTGTACAGGCAATACACACGGAACTTATTGGTTAGAAAAATTTCTCCATTGGATTTAGATAATTTTATTTCTTATAAAACAATACAATAGATGGCGTTATCAATAACAAACTAATTATGCACATGCTACATTAAAACAATATATATCAGTAACTTTCGATATCTTAAGTATGTTATTTCATGCCTGTTCACGAGGAATGTTAAAGGATAAATACTGTGAATATCTTATGATAAATATTGAATATCCTTTTTAAAACTTTTATACTGTTTTTAGCGCTTTGCCCTGGAAAAATATAAATCATCTCAGTTCATGTGAATCAAATAGCAGCTTTTCTATTTCTGTCAAAATCGTTTGAATTTGTTTGTTTTTGAATTTCGCACAAAGCTACTTGAGGGCTATCTGTGTTAGCCGTCCCTAATTTTGCAGTGTAAGACAAGAGGGAAGGCAGCTATTCATCACCACCCACCGCCAACTCTTGGGCTACTCTTTTACCAACGAATAGTGGTACTGACTATGACATTATAACGCCCCCACGGCTGAAAGGGCGAGCATGATTGTTTGATACCTTGAGTTTCTTTGGTGTAGATTAAATAAATCAATATGCTTTTTTTCTGAATTGGGAGTGATTGTTAAAATAGTAGAGAATTAAAATCACTCCACTTATTACGCTTGTTTCACACTTTGTATTATCAATATATTTTTCATACATTATTCTACATGGTTAGTTGAGTGTGTGCGTTTTTCTAAAAGCATAGCCACATAGGGCTATCTGCTGAGCCGACCGAAAGGAATCAAACCACTGATTTTAGCGTTCTAAATCCGGAGACTTACCCCTGTGCTAGCGGAGGGCTGGTTTGTTGAGATATGTTCTTTTATTTAACAGTTTTTCTATGACGTTTGAGGTTAAAAATCCTTGATCAATGCTTCGTTACTAATATACACGGAGAATATTAAACTGGACTAGGGATATTTACAAATTGTGTGAACCTGTTAAGATGGATTTGACATTTAAAATAGCTCGCAGAATTGTTCTGATCAGCAGTTCGAAAAAGAAGGCCTAACTTAACAGGTAAATCTAATCCATGAAAATGTTCTAAAATAATGTAATTTTAATTCAACGGAATTTGAATGTGAAAACCTAATCTTCGCTTTAAAACGTTTTAGAGAGAGAGGAAACGCTTTGTTCAGTTTCAATGATACATCAATTTACTACTGAAAATTGGTGGAAGCGTAAATATACTGATGCTAAATGGGATATTGTTCAGATAGAGTATCTACTGATGATAACTGGAATATTGTTCTGACAGATTATCTCTTGTACGAACTGGGATATTGTTCTGATCGAGTATCTACTGATGATAACTGGAATATTGTTCTGATCGAGTGTCTACTGGTGATAACTGGGATATTGTTCTGATCGAGTATGTACTGGTGATAACTGAAATATTGTTCTGATCGAGTATGTACTGGTGATAACTGAAATATTGTTCTGATCGAGTATCTACTGGTAATAACTGGAATATTGTTCTGATCGAGTATGTACTGATGATAACAGGGATATTGTTCTGATCGAGTATTTACTGATGATAACTGGGATATTGTTCTGATCGAGTATGTACTGGTGATAGCTGGAATATTGTTCTGATCGAGTATGTACTGATGATAACTGGAATATTGTTCTGATCGAGTATCTACTGGTAATAACTGGAATATTGTTCTGATCGAGTATGTACTGGTGATAACTGGAATATTGTTCTGATCGAGTATGTACTGGTGATAACTGGAATATTGTTCTGATCGAGTATGTACTGATGATAACTGGGATATTGTTCTGATCGAGTATCTACTGGTGATAACTGGGATATTGTTCTGATCGAGTATTTACTGATGATAACTGGGATATTGTTCTGATCGAGTATGTACTGATGATAACTGGAATATTGTTCTGATCGAGTATCTACTGGTGATAACTGGGATATTGTTCTGATCGAATATGTACTGGTGATAACTGGAATATTGTTCTGATCGAGTATGTACTGATGAATACTGGGATATTGTTCTGATCGAGTTTGTACTGATGATAACTGGAATATTGTTTTTATATTTGTTGTAGCGTTTTTATGCTTGATTTTACATTGTTTTGACGCATAATGTAATATTCCGCGTCCACCAATTGTATACAACCAACCACTCGTTAAATTACGACTGTGTTAATCTTGTCTCACGCCGTATGTTTAAAATTAATTCTCAAATCTTTAATAAGGTTTTTGTCGTGATAATTTTAATACACATAATGCAATGCTGTGCAATATCCTTTAAACATGCCAATCGTGCACGCGTATGGAAAAAAATCCCTTCGTTATTTTCAAAATAATATATAAACTTGATTTTATATTTGTATCGTGTGCATGTGAAGGTAAGCGTTGTTGGCATGCGTGTTTATGAACAACTTGGTTCGCTATGTGTAAAATGTTTATAAACATACGTATATTTTATATACTCTTACACAATGGCGGATCGGTAAATCTACAGACACGCCTCTGCTGGAAAAGAAGAGCCTCGATTCGTGTGGTTGGCAGACCACAGATAGCCCATTGTGTGACTGATACAGCTAATCATACTTTAAAACAGTAACTTATTTGTTATTCATTTACTCTTTGTAATTTTCCACAGCCTAATGTTTTACTTAAAATCAGGCAATTTTATTTAAAATTACATTTTTTTTGTAAGTCTCTGATAATGCTAACAGAATAAAAGTAGGAATTCTAAAAGACGAATTTTTACATATAAACGTGACCAGAGAGAAACTATTTTGTTCTAGATGTCAGAAGGATAAAACTCGATAAATTTCTAATACAAAAGCCAAAAAATCAATTTTAACAATGTTTATACTTGCAGAAAAAGCTTTTACTTTGGAAATTACGTTGCTCTGCGCTAAATCTGAGGGCTTATAAAACTAAACCCAGGTTTCGATACTCGCGGTAGGCAGAGCGCAGAGAGTCCATTGTGTGTAGTTTTGTGCTTAGCAACAAACACAAAAAAATATTCAAAATTAGCCACAGCTAGCGCAGATATGTGTGAATACCTGAAAGAATCAAATTCTTTTTGTGTAATTTATTGGCAGTTTTTATATTTAAATACAATATCTCAAAATATGACATGAAAATATTTGATGTGCACGTTACTAGTTTTGAGCTCCAGGAGGAACTGTGAACCTCAAACTTTGATAAGCTTGAAAGTAACACAAAACAATTCACTTAGAATTAATTATGCAAATTATTTAATTAGTATGCGCATATTAATGAGTTCGGATTTGGAGGTTCCAAAAACACTATCGTGAAAACTAATAAACTAGCCAAGCAAATTATCTATCAATATAAGGCTTAGAAAGAGAGAAAAATTATGTACCTGACGCTACAAATTTCAGATTATCGCAGAAGAAAAGATAAACAAAATTCGCCATTTTTTTTCGACACTGAATATCAAACTTACATATGGTGGTTTATTCCTTGCCCCTGAAGTATTGCGTGGCTGAGGTGTACTATATTTAGGTACTGGTTTCTTTTTCAGTGTGCTGGTTCCCATGGAAACTCCTTATTTGCCATTGAAATTTCTGCAGGGTAAAGCGAAGGGAAAATATGGAACATCTCAGCATAGCAGTAGCCCTTGGAGTAGAACTCTGTTCACTGAATGCTTTATTTTTCTCACCATAGTGAATTTAGCACTCGTTTCAGCCTTGTCGTAGTGTTCTAGTGTTAGGTCGTAGTGTTCTAGTGTTGGGTTTGTGGGTTTTTATTCTCTTCTTAGACTTTAAACTGATGTGTAAGTTAGTTGGGCAGTGTTGGTGTTATCAGTTTTCGTGATGTCGTGTTTTTAGATTATTTGAATCCGAGTTAATTAATGTGCACATTATAATAAAATAATAATTGGAAGTGGATTATCTTGTGTTACTTTCAAGTTCCTCGAATTTTGAGGTCCTTAGTTTTACGTAGAGTCTAGAACTAGTAATATGTACATCTATAATCATTACAAAAACGTGTTTTTCACAATAAACTTTCATTTATTATGATAAAACATAATATAATAAAGTGTCGAAGTATTTCTGCATATTTTATGTTTATAAGGAAGAAAAGTATGGGATCGAAGTATTTCTGCATATTTTATGTTTATAAGGAAGAAAAGTATGGGTAAGTAATATATTTTATATGCAAAAACGGCTCGTTTGGGTTGAGAAAATATTTTAAATTGAAGAGCGAACAACGTTTCGACCTTCTTCGGTCATCGTCAGGTTCACAAAGAAAGAGGTAACTGACCGGAAGCTGACCACATGTTTGGAAGGGGTTGTGTAACTGAGTGTCGCAATGTCAGCTTCCGGTCAGTTACCTCTTTCTTTGTGAACCTGACGATGACCGAAGAAGATCGAAACGTTGTTCGCTCTTCTATTTAAAATATTTTCTCAACCCAAACGAGCCGTTTTTGCATATAAAATTCTCAACAAGTGGGTTTCTCGACATCACTGAAGTAATATATTATTTATGAATATTAAAGTATATAAACACATGAGAAGATCTGGGAGAACATTTTCATCTTGAGACGTAACACTTATATCATTATCATAGTTAATAGAGAAAACAATTTTCAAAAAGTAAGTAAACGTATGGACGGTTGATATGAATTTTTCAAACATAATACAAGCCATGCAGAACCGATGACATTTGCGTCTTTTCTTCATAATAGCTTGTGTTTGTTTGTGTTTTTAATTTCATGCAAAACCAGCCCTAATCTAGCAGTGAAAGACTAAAGCTAAGGCAGCTGGTCATGATCACCCACCGCCAACTATTGAGCTACTCTCTCGCTGGCAAATAGTGAGAATAACCTTGACTTTATAACTCCCCACGGCTGAATAGGGAATCTGTGGGGGACTCGAACCCACGACCCATACATTATGATTCGAGCACTCTAACCAGCTTCCTATGTTGGGCAACGTAATAATAACGTAACAGAATGTTAACAAGCAAAAACATAGAATAAATTAAACTCATTTGTAATTGAATATTTATATATATTGTTATATGCTAATTTTTGTCCTTGTTGTTACGTACGCATGACGTACATGCCACTCCCACTATCTTGTTTGTGAAAGAATGATATAAGGCGTCCTGAGTTTGTTTCCTTTATTTAATACTTTTTGCAGTATTTTAGTAGCTATAGGAAGAATATGTTTATAACCAAGTTCTAAATACAGTAAGATTCCAAATGTAATGTCTATCACACCAAACATACTCGCTTTTTTAGCAGTGAAGGCGTTATAATGTGACGTTTAATCCCACTATTCGTTGGTAAAAAAGTAACTCAGGAGTTGGCGGTGGGTGGTGACGACTAGCTGCCTTCCCTCTAGTCTTACATCACTAAATTAGAAACGGCTAGCGCAGATAGCCCTCGCGTTGCTTTGCGCGAATATTTAAAACAATACAAACTGTAACGTCTATTGGGCCCGGCATGGCCAAGCGTGTTAAGGCATCCGACTCGTAACCTGAGGGTTGCTGCTTTGCATCCCCATCGCGCCAAACATGCTCGCCCTTTCGGCCGTGGGGGCGTTAGAATTTACGATCAATCCTACTATTCGTCGGGAAAAGAGTAGCCCAAGAGTTGGCGGTGGGTGGTGATGACTAGCTGCCTTCCCTCTAGTCTTACACTGCTAAATTAGGGTCGACTAGCACAGATAGCCGTTCAAATCAATTCAAGCCGTAACATCTATTGTTTATTTATTATTTAGTAGCTGGTACCTCCGGTATCTAAGATTATTTTAAAAATTACTAATAGTAATTAATAATACTTATGATTCAGTCATTACATAAATGTTGTTATAAAAGAAGATACTTAAAACACCATGTCGATTAGCAATTGGACCCATCCCTCACATAGGCAGTGCTGCCGCCTGCCGGAGAAGAAATTTAAAAAAAAGTGAAAAACCCTACCTTTCATAAAATACTATTAAACTCACAATTATCTTCCAAAATTTGTGTGTTATATACTGTGTCTTTGCACCGTATCTAACAATTATTATTATATATACGTAGGTGGATTTAAGTTTTTGTAAAATGTGTCTAACCCAGAAAGTGCTTTAGGTGGGATTAAGTGTTTGAGTATCTGTAACCTATAGAGCACTCCAGTTGGGATGACGTTTTCGAAGTATTTTTAGTCTAAAACGTGGTGTAGATGAATTTACGTTTTTCTAAAGATATCATATATGAGTGATATATATACATATACAGCTCAGGAAACGAGGAAAGGTATCCCTGTCTGAGTGTCAGTCAAAAAACTGTCTCCAGGTTTTTGACGATTATACGTATCATCTATAGCAGCGTCCAATGAACTCCAGGATTTCGAAGAGATAGAAAATAAGGTTTAGTTTACTCTTGCAAGATAATGTGTTCTATCATAACTTCTGTACGACTTAGAAATATCCTTCTAACATGCCAGAACATTCCTCCAACTCCGAGTCAAGGCTGATATTAAAGTCTTATGGTTTATCTAACATGAGGAAACTGTTAGTAATTTTTCCAATTATGAGTTGTGTAGTGACATTGTTTTGGGGGAAATTGAGTGATGTGAAAAATCCACTAACTAAAGATTAGATGTGAAGCACTCCACTGTCTCGGTGAATAACAAAGTGTGAAATGACGCGAGTGATCGTGTTAAAGGTCTGCCATTTTTATTACTGAGGAGGAAAGTTTTAAAGACAACCAATGATTAAGTATAATTTCCGCACTGACTGAATTATACAGGGTGCTGGGAAAGTCACTGTGCACTTGTTTATTTATTAACAGACATGTTTCAATACAGATTACAGGTGGTAAATATGAATGACAATTATAAACAATGTTGAAAGTGACCACAGTTGTCTTATTTTGTTTCTAAACATCGCTATCAGTTGCTGGCTTGAAATAGACTGAATAGACACATGATTACAAAACTGCACAGTGACTTTCCGAATGCCCTGTAAAATGTCAAAGAGAGATAAAAGTGTATGGAAGTCGCTGAATAGTTTGTGACTATTCTATAAATATGTAAAATGCATTAAGAACCTTGAATAATAGGCACTAGGTCATGCAAGATGAAGTAGAAAGATAGAGTTCGTCGAAATCTCTTGAAGAACCAACTTACGCTCACTGAAACAGTACTTGTATCTCAGAACGGTTGGTGTGGGTATTAACACTTTTATTGATAAGCAGAGAACAACGTTTTGACCTCCCTAGGTCGTCCTCAGGTTAACCTTTGTTAATACCCATACCAGCCGTTCTGAGATACATTTTTATTTCAAGTGGGTTTCTCGTCATCAAGAAGTAAGACAGTACTTGTGGTGGGAATTGTGGGAAACGTTGCTGCAAGTAAAGAAACATACAGAATGGTGAGTGTCTACAAGAAACTGGTGTGACCAGACGTATCTTGTGTTTCACATAACTTGTCAAAGCCATAGTGGATGGTGATCTGTAAGTTTGTGAATAAAACACGTAAAGATGACTTCTTATGTGCCATTCTAAATACTTATCAAAAGTGTTGAAAGTGATGTAGCGAAGGTAATCCGTGATAGATGGTGTAGAGCTGAGGGCGTGTGTATTCTTAGGGAAGAGGGCTTCTGTAGAAAGTAGAAATTTCATCCATATTATAGGAGTTGAAGAACGATTATAGAACGATTGTATTAGTATGATAGCTAGCGACTCATCAGCTTCGTGATGGCCAATAAACTACTTGATGTGTCTACGCAAAATATTGGGTTTGCAGATATTTCAAGTTATTTGAACAATCACAGATTAGTTGAGATTTAAATAGCCAGTTAAAAAGCATAATAGTTTGGTTGTTGTTTGGTTAGACTTTGCGAATATAAATGGATTAATTTTGCACACATTTATATAGTTTTGAGTGTATCTTCTCTGGGTATTGAATTGGATGAAGTGTTTGGCTGAATAGTACTAGGAATGTTTGTAATCTGGTTTATCCACGGATTGGCAGAAATTGAAATGTTAATAAGTTGCCATATTCTTCCATTGCTGTCTGTGATGGGGATGAAGGTAACTGAACCCAGCATTTGAAAGAGTTTGGTTTGATGGTATCGTTGAACAGAAATCTATTTGGGTTTATGTAGATGATTTCATGGGCTGTATCAAACATAATTAGAGACGATAAACGGATTCACTTAGTTGGATGCGAACAAGGACTGAATAACGTTAAACCCAAAGAAACTAAAAACATGTCACTGAGACTTTGCTAGGTCCAGAAGGTACACTGCTGGAGAGCATTCCAATTATGTCAAGTTAGTTAAGAACATCGGGAATGGTATTAGATTCGGGTAATTGGTCGTGGTAAAGTGTTAACAATGGGCTCAAAGACTGTTCTAACTGGAGAACTAGAGCTTTTGTGTTATCATTTTGTGCCATTGCTGAGGTGTTTTTTGTGTCTTTCTAGCTGTAGGTATTATAATATTACACGGATTGAAGCCACTGAAAGAAAAATGAGCGTATGTTAGTAGAATGATTAGGCATGCCACAGATGTTGACATCCCAGCAACAACTACCAATTGTTAAACAGCATTGAGTGCAGGAACGTTTGGTTAGTGATGAATAATAAAGTATCCGTCAGTGCTTTCTAGGAACACCTAACCAGTAACTAGAACTGATGATAACTGTATAGCAAGCCAGGTCACGGATGATGTCATAGTGGACGCAAAGTGTCATGAAGATGAGGTCGTGGTGTCAAGATAAAATCTGTTAAAAGTGCGAATTATTTCGAAATAAGATTCACATCAGTCGCACCAGGGATGGTGGATTTACTAGTAGGGTGTATGTGAACAACATTTTCCCTAAATTTAATTTTTAATTAAATTTTAAATGTCTTGACTACTGATCCCAGCAATCAAGAAATAGGAAATGGTAGATTTTGACGTATTTTCACGTCCCAGGTCGGTAATTTTGTTCGTTAATTGTCTGAATAATGACAACAACGATTTATTGACTTCACTGGAGACCGCTGAAGAAGCAGTGAGGTTACCACGGCTGAAAGAGTATCAGAGATATATTTGAATGCATTACTTGGAAGAAGGAAGTTGCGTGATTACACGTTCGCCATCAAGGAACGTGGCGCGAGCTATTTATAGGTTGTTAGTTTGAACAAAGACTTCACTTTTACGTTCTCGTGGATGAAGATGGACAACATGTTATTATGGTAAAAGGTACTTGAGCTATCTTGCAACTGACTGTTGCGAAATGTGGCGACGTGGCGATCATATAGTTCATCGCGGAACGGGAGACGCTCACTGACGAGACTCGTCAGTAAACGTTATTGAAATATATTGAAAATAGTCTAAAATGTACGAATAATGATTAAGTGAATGATTTGTTTTGTTTGTTTTGGACTTTCGCACAAAGCTACTCGAGGGCTATCTGTGCTAGCTGTCCCCAATTTAGCAGTGTAACACAAGAGAGAAGGCAGCTAGTCATCACCACCCACCGCCAACTCTTGGGCTACTCTTTTACCAACGAATAGTGGGATTGACCGTCACATTATAACGCCCCACGGCTGGGAGGGCGAGCATGTTTAGCGCGACCGGGTTGCAAACCCGCAACCCTCAGATTACGAGTCGCACGCCTTAACACGCTTGGCCATGCCGGGCCGTAGGGTAATGTCACATCACAATAGCACTATTTTAATATAGTATCCTTTAGTTTGACAAATACTATTTCGCTAAAAACTGGGGTTGGTTGGTGAGGTAGTAATACTTACTGTATTATGATGGCTCAGAGCTTAATTGTAATATTATGTATTTCAAAGGATAGTGAACGGATTTTAAAAGATATTTAGTATCTCTTTCACATTTATATATAATTTATTACTTTTAGAATAACAAACAAACATTTACAACAGCACTAGTGTAATACAATTTTTGCATAAAATTCGAAACATTGGATAATCATAAAGAAAACCCATCTTTTAGGGATATGTCATAAAAATAATAAACTCTCTCTAAGACACGTAGAAAACCAATTGTTTTTATCATAAGTAGTTTAGATATGGCATAAGGTTCTTCAAAAAACCATTTTATATTGCATATCTAGTCGTTTTTCTCAAAGGCCAAAATGTTTATGTTTTTGTCTTCTCTCTTTTAGATCGCTGATCTAAAGAAGTAACTTTCATTGTATTGGATCATGAAACTTGTTCGATTCTGCTATAAAAACATGCTAGGCCTAGTTTGCTAAAAATGGACGTTCACTTTCCCATAAATACCCTAAGGATGCAAGAAATAATAATTCGTCTTTTCAAGACAATTGGCTCTGCAAAGCCTGTCTTCCTTTTGCTCGCCCTTTCAGCCGTAGGGACATTATAAAGTGAGGGTTAATTCCATTATTCGTTTGTAAAAGAATAGTCCAAGAGTTGGCGGTGGGTCGTGATGATTAGCTGCCTTCCCTCTAGTCTTACACTGCTAAATTAGGGACGGATAGCGCAGATAGCCCTCGAGTATCTTTGCGCAAAATTCAAAACAACCAACCGTCGCACCAAACATGTTCGCCTCTTCAGTCGTGGGAATGTTATAAAGTTACGGTCAATCACACTATTCGTTGGTAAAATATTAGTCCAATAGTTGACGGTGGGTGATAATGACTAGCTGCTTTCAATCTAGTTTTACATTGCTAAATTGAGGTCGGCTAGCGCAGATAGTTTTCGTGTAGCTTTGCGCGAAATTAAAAAAACAACAAGAACAGACAAACCTACACTCTCACACATAACATGATTTAAATACCTAAAGTGTGTTGGAAATGATAATAATGAAGAATATTCGAGTGGACATCATGATATCACGCTTATAATTCAAGCTAACTCGAATCCTCGAAAAGGTACTGTTACACCTAACAGGACTTCAATGGAACTTTGAAGTTTCATGGATGTTTAACAAAATTCCTATTTGATATCCATTCATTCTTATATCTTAATATGCTTCGTGCACCGTTGTCATCAAGGCAGAAAATCGAGCTTTATATTTGTTCTTTAATGTATTTTGAATCCAGAGTGTAGATGGTGGAATATGTCTTTTCTAGTAACGTTCTGTATAGGTGGCAGTATATTCTAGGAGTCATTCGTCTTCCTTTTAAAAAGTGTCATCTAGAAACATTTTGCTATTCAAAAAGATTCACAAAATATTATGCTTTTCAGACCATATATATATATATATATAATACACGCAAGGAGACACCGAGAGACGGGCATAGAGATGTAAAGATTAAAGAGAAACATTAAAAGCCAAGCAGATATTAAGACAAAAATAATTTTATCGAGTGAAAGACTGATTTATAGACAGAGTTGTAAGACAAAAATGGCGAAAGATATCCTTTGGTCAGGTGAATAATAAGATAAACATTAATTTTACTAAGAGGTCATTTTGAGAGAAGACCTGAAATGAAAGCATAAAGGAAAATAAAAGCATTCGTTTGTGTATGAGAGTAACATTAATGTTGAGCTCAAATAAAAATATTATAACAAAGAACCTTAGATTCTTTATTCAAATAACTGGAATCTTTTGATAAGTGTGTGTTTGTTTGTTTTTGAATTTCGCACAAAGCTACTCGAAGGCTATTTGCGCTAGCCGTCCCTAATTTAGCAGTGTAAGACTAGAGGGTAGGTAGCTATTCATCAACACCCCCCGCCAACTCTTGGGCCATTCTTTTACCCACGAATAGAGGGATTGACCATCACCTTATAACGTCTCCACGATTGAAAGGGCGAGCATGCTTGGTGCGACGGTTGGTTGGTTGTTTTGAATTTTGCAAAAAAATACACTGGGACTATCTGCGCTAGCCGTCTCTAATTTCGCCATGTAAGACTAGAGGAAAAGCAGCTAATCATAACCACCTACCGTCAACTCTAGGGTTACTCTTTTATCAACGAATAATGGGATTGGCCGTACCATTATAACGCCCCACGACTGAAAGAGCGTGTCAGTTTGGTGTCACAGAGATTCAAACCCGCAACCCTCAGATGTGAGTCGAAAGCCTTAATCCACCAAGCCATGTCAGATCTCAATTTAAACAATTTTCTGTTTCAATCTCCATCTTTTGGAAATGGAGTATTGCTGATTGTTAACATATTTTACAAAACACTGAAGCTTTTGTGACTCCAAAATGTCAGTTTCAAGTGCTTGAAACGTCCTGATTTTAGGCAGATGTGAGGGAAGGGCTTACTTCAGCCACTAACACACGTCACGTGATACACCTAAACGAACAAGAACATTGATTAGAAACGTTCGATCTCCGCCCTCTTTGCTCGCCATCACCTACTGTGTCCACCAGGTACAGTAGTTAACAATTTCAAGTGTGATATTTAATGCGCAAAACTCTCAAATGGCTTTAAGTCCGAAACAACACGTGCACAACCAACGTGTAGTTTATTGGGTTTTATTATTCGGAATTGCAAATACGTCGACCATCCTGATGTCTGTTTCCGTTTTTGTGAAAAACATTTTGGTATTTCGACAGAACGTAATGAAAGATATCGACTTATGCGTTGATTTGTTGTCCGTTTGGCACAGGTGTTGTGTAATATAAAAAGCTTTCACACTGTCCCTCGTACATAGTTTCTAATGAAATGGTTGCGTACGGGGTTACGTTTTTTCGTTCCTTCATTGTGGTCTAATGAGTTGTTTTACAGTACAGTGATATCCACTTTCCGCATCAGTCATGCAGGAAGGAATTCTGACTGTATATATATATATATACGCTCAGTTCTTCGATTGCTATTGTTAATGTTTGTTTGTTTTGAATTTCGCGCAAAGCTACTCGAGGACTATCTGTGCTAGTCGTCCATAATTTAGCAGTGTAAAGCTAGAGGGAAGGCAGCTAGTCATCACCACCCACCGCCAACTCTTGAAGTACTTTTTACCGACGAATAGTGGGATTGACTGTCACGTTATAACGCCCTTACGGCTGAAAGGACGAGCATGTTTGGAGCAACCGGGACTCAAACCCTCGATCCTCAGATCACGAATCGAACGCCTTAACTCACCTGACTATGCCGGGTCATTGTTAATGCACGAGTATTATCATACTTTACAGAAAACAACGTTATCAAGTGAATTGAACTTTAAGAAGCCATAGCTTGCTAATAATACTAATAACAAGAAAGAACAATACTTTAATAATGTTCTCGAAGGATTGTAACACCTCCCGTATCAAACCTATATGGGCCCAGACCGACCAAGTGGTTAAGGCACTCGACTCGTAATCCGAGGGTCGCGGATACACATCCCCGTCGCACCAAACACGCTAGCCTTTTCAGCCATAGGGGTGCTACAATGTAAGGGTCAATCCCACTATTCGTTGGTAAAAGAATACCCCAAGAGTTGGCGGTGAGTGGTGATGACCAACTGCCTTCCATCTAGTCTTACACCGCTAAATTAGGGACGGCTAGCGCAGATAGCCCTCGAGTAGCTTTGCGCGAATTTCAAAACAAACAAATCAAACCAATATAAACCGTGTCTTTGTTTAAGAGGAGTCTGTCTGGAGTAATAAGCAGAAATAGACAGACAGGCAAAAGACAAGTTTCAATATTACATCCTATCGTAAGAAAGAAAGCAAAAACAAAAACAAAAAATCACGAGTTTGGCTATTACTTTCCAGACTGGAAGGCACGTGTAGAGTGATTATCCAAATAAATAAAACAAACAAAAGTTGCAATGCGAATAGTGAGAAGAGGAGACGAAACGGATATGGTGAAAACACAAAAAAAATACTTATTTTTATCATCTGTAGCTGGTTTAACGCGTTAAAACTTTCACAACCGCTCTTTAAAACCCTCGAGCCTGTGACTTGTGTTTGAGAAGTTATTGAACTAACTTTTACTGTCATTGAATAGTCTTTGAAATACAAAAATAATTGTTTGCCTGAATTTCGTTAAACCTGTCTAATCAAACGAAATTATTGATAAGAATACAGTAGAGATGACCCGGTATGGCCAGGTGGGTTAAGGCGTTCGATTCGTGACCTGAGGGTCACGGGTTCGAATCCCGGTCCCACCAAACCTGATTGTCCTTTCAGCCGTGGATGATTTATAATGTTACGGTCAATTCCACTACTCATTGGTAAAAGAGTAGCCCAAGAGTTGGCGGTGGGTGGTGATGACTAGCTGCCTTCCCTCTAATCTTACACTCCGAAATTAGGGACTGCTAGCGCAGATAGCCCTCGAGAAGCTTTGCGCGAAATTTGAAAAATGAAAACAAACAATTCAATAGACGTATACCGTATAAAAATTAAAGGTTTTAGCCCTCTACTGGACCCATTACGAAATTATGACGATCACAAATATTTTATTTTATTCACATTTCTTACATGAATAATTCTCCACTGCACAAGCGCAAAAATGTTCGGGTGAAATACATTTTGGTAAGTTGTAATTGAGTGCGTTACCTGAAAATCACATCATTCAATTGAGAAACCAACAAAAATAAGTGTACGATTTATCTAGATCAGTCCCCCGCTGGTTCAGCGGAAAGTCTTCCGATTTACAACCCTCAAATCATGGATTCCCCTCGGTGGACTCAGCAGATAGCCCGATGTGGTTTTGCTGTAAGTAAACACTTATTTAGCCTATCTAAAGGTAATGGCGTTGAAGTACAGTGTTTAAGTATTCCTACGCGTATTAAGTACCAAAGACCGGTTTCTTATCTGTACACTACAGTTTCTAACAGACGTTAATGAGAACTTTCCAGGAATGTACGACATCAAATTTATACAAATATTGCAACACTGTTAAACATTTCACGCGTACATTAAAATAGTGTTAACAGAAGTTTACACTTCATGGAAAGTAGTTCTGATGTTTGAATGTTTAGTGGCTTTTCCGTTAGGGGAAATAAATAACAGTTTTTTTCATTGTAGTACGACAACACTCATGACTTTGTGTTATTCATATTCAGTGTAGTACGGCAACACTCATGACTTTGTTATTCATATTCAGTGTAGTACGGCAACACTCATGACTTTGTTATTCATATTCAGTGTAGTACGGCAACACTCATGACTGTTATTCGTATTTAGTCTTGAGTGTCGATACGTGTTAACATCTGAAAAAAGCACACTTGGAAATACAGCTCTTTGATTATAAGTTTTAATAAATCTCATTTGTTATCTATCTCTCCTTCCTGATAAATCGATTTAGTGATATATTTGGAGAGTTCTAAGGGTTTATTGTTTGGCATCATATTGTAAACACAAACACAATATATATGATTTCATATGATTTATATTTGTATCTGCAGCACCAGTGGTTAAAAATATCGTTTACCTTTTAGTAAGTTGGGAGCAAGAAACTATTATTAAGATATAAAACATTGACACAGTGACACATTACGATGTGTCTATCTTTACCTTAATACATCCAAAGAAAGTGTATTATATCCAACACGTAAGCCGAGCCTAGGCGGTTCACACGCCTCAAACACACTGGGTTCATAAATACGTCTAGTTTCACGTGCGTGACAAGTTTTCCTAGACCTCGTGCAAACCAGCTACCCCTCGAACTTTTTTCTTAGCACACTGGTCTTGAAATGTTATAGAAGTGAAAAATAAATATATTTATCAACTGTTATTAATAATGTATGTGTTATAAAACTGTGTTCCGCTTGAAATATCAGACGCTGGAATCATGTAATCAGGTAACAAACAACAAAGGTTTCAAACGAATAAAGAAGCAGGTGAGAAAAATACTAAACGTTTAAAGGTTAAATATTGAGGTGATGAAAGTTTAAAAAAAAAAAAAGGAAAGTAGTTACACGAGGTTTCAGAATTATGTTCAAAGATTCTCACCTGCCATAGAAGGGTCTGGTAGTTCCAATCGAGATCCCACGAGATCCGCGGCTGTAACTAGGAGCATCCATGGATAAAACATGCGGATTCTTGAACAGGAGGCGTGGGGACTCATTTCTAAAGACGTAAGAGCAAGTGTAAATCACAAGATCAAATTGTGCTTCGAGCTCCCAAAGCACAAATATCTCATACTGAACTTGCTGTTAGCTGTTTAACACACAAGGTTCAGTGTAAAACTTTCTAAGGATATTCGTCGAATACTGACTTGTTGGCAACTAATCAACGTCACGTGCTATCTGAAGTGATTATGTTGCAGCAGGGGAATAATCGTCACGATTGCGTACCTGAAGTGACAGCCTTGTCCTCGCCCCTGTAAACAGGCCTGAACCGCCAGCAGTGGCGTTAGTAGAGTGAGAACTGAGTGATGGCCCTTCAAAAACAGCTTCCAAGGCTTCGTCACGTGACGCAGTGACGTTTGCACACGAAGACTTTCGAAAGCTGAAGGCACGGGGAAACATGAGTGCTATATGAGAGCAACATGCAAGTTCAGTTTACTCTTTCGGACGACGTAAGAGAGATTTACTTACAGTGGTTCTGTGCTTTTTACAAAACTGCTTAAACGTCTGTTTCTTTTCAAATTACAAAACGCCATGTATATCACTTGTTCAAAAGATTTTAAGTTAGACCTACACATAAAAAGGTTTATTGTTTTATACGAAAGTTAAGGTTTGAACTTCACGAGGATGGTCTTTAAAATCTATAAATAAATTACAAATATTACACACACACACACACACACACACACATATATATATATATATATATAGTGTTAACAGAAGTTTACACTTCATGGAAAGTAGTTCTGATGTTTGAATGTTTAGTGGCTTTTCCGTTAGGGGAAATAAATAACAGTATATATATATATACACACAAACACAGTGTAAACATTTAAGTAAATGACATTTAGGCGTCCGGCATAACCAAGTGTGTTTAGATGTTTGATTCGAATTCGAGGACCACGGGTTCGAATCCCTGTCACACCAAACAGGCTCGACTTTTCAGCTCTGACGGCGTTATAATGCAATGGTTAAACACATTATTTGGTGGTGATGACGAGCTGTCTTCCCTCTAATCTTACACTGCTAAAATAGGGACGACTAGCGCAGATAACCCTCGAGTAGCTTTGCGCGAAATTTAAAAAAACAGACATTCATGTATTTTTTTTGCTGCTAATAAAATTATACTTGACTTAAACCTATACACACAAACACCCCACGTTTTATTGTTAGGGACTCACTAAAGTTATATTTTTTATTTCACTAAAGTTAGATATGATTGATAAATATATGTAAACTGTAATTAAAATGAAACATGTAATATATATTACGCCATAAAATAGTACGAGCATAAGAAAAGTAAACACAGTTCGAAATGTGAATCGTAATATGAGAAAAAGAGCTGCACGTGTGTTTATCTATATTTGTGGCACAAAAAGTCCTCTGAGCGAACACGTGGTCAAAAATTGATTGATGTATCTGTCTATATATTCATTTATCGATCAATCTATGTATCGATCGATCGATCAATAACCTGTGTATAGGAATAAATATGAAAGAAAAACCCACCAAAACCGAAGCCTTACACACATACAATCAAAGACCTCGGTTTTTATGACATATACCTGTTTTATTCATACTGAACAATAAAAACGCCCCCTATTCAAAGAGAAAACAAATAATTTCACAGACACTTTTGAAGGCCCGACATGGCCAGGTCGTTAAAGTACTCAACTCGTAATCTGAGTTAAGTGGGTTCGAGTCCCGTTACACCAAACAATCTCGCTCTTTCCCCCGTGGGGGCGTTATAATATGACCATCAATCCCACTATTCGTTGGTAAAAGAGTAACCCAAGAGTCGGCGTTTGGTGGTGATGACTAGCTGCCTTTCCTCTAATCATACACTGCAAAATTTGGGATTGCTAGCGCAGATAGCCCTCGAGTAGCTTTGCGTGAAATTTAAACCAAACCACTTTTAAAGTTGATTCGTGATTTTATTAAAGTTTACAATTCTACATCTAATCTTTGGTTGGTTGGATGATTTGTATAACTTATTGCATTTTGTTATCAATTGACATACTGAGATTGAGCGATGGGTAATATATGTGGCAGAAAACACACAAAAATTAAATGTTTGTTATTGTTGCTTTGAATTAAGCACAAAGCTACACAATGGGCTATCTGTTGTCTGCCCAAACCGGGTATTGAAACCCGGTTTTTAGCGTTGTTAGTCCGCAGATATTCCGCTTAGCCACTGAGGGGCTTTAAGTTTTGAATTTATTACATAGCGGAAATTCTCGAGTTTTCTTTTATAATTGTTATTCCAAGTTACTTTTGTCATATCTTATGAGGCAGATAAAGTTGTACATTTTTTAAAAAATAATTAATCTCTTACGTAAGTAAGAATTACAGTTATCTACGCGCAGCGCCAATTAATATGGCCTCTCCTTTTTAGGCTACCCCCTTCCCAGAGGCTCCGCGGTATGTCTGCGGACTTACAACTCTAAAAACCGAGTTTCGATACCTGTGGTTGGTAGAGCACAGATAGCATATTGTGTAGCATTGTGCTTAATTCAAAACAACAACAACCTTTTTAGCCTCCATATTTTCTACAATTATACGTAACGGTACTAAATTATCGTAAAAAAATTCTGATAGTTTTTGCCCCATTTGTAGAATAAGCGCTCCATTTTAAGTGGAACATATATGCAAAATTAGACTGTTTCTCATTCGTTATCATGCGAGGCCCGGCATGCCCAAGCGTGTTAAGGCGTGCGACTCGTAATATGAGGGTCGCGAGTTCGCATCCCCCTCGCACCTAACATGCTTGCCCTTTTAGCCTTGGGGCGTTACAACGTGACGGGCAATCCAACTATTCGTTGGTGAAAGAGTAGCCCAAGAGTTGCCGGTGGGTGGTGATGACTAGCTGTCTTTCCTCTGGTCTTACACTGCTGAATTAGGGACGGCTAGCACACATAGCCCTCGAATAACTTTGTACGAAATTCAAAACAAACAAACAAATATTCGTTGTTTGAAAGCAAATCATTTTCATTTTGCTTCGGTATTATTTAACAATCTTCTACGTAAACGCTGGCTAAGAAATATGTGTATTGAAGCCACATTGTTGCTTCTGTGCTCAGTGTTGAATCTGTGTGCGTGTTACACACAGCACAGATAAACCATTGTGTAGCTAGCTTCCTGCATCACCCAAATACACAACCATCACATGGTTTTTACGTCAGCAAGTCTTCAGAATAAAAGAAAATTACACGTGACTAAATTTAAGATACTTCTTTCGTAACCCAAAAATTTTCCATTCAGAAAAACGTAATGCAAACTCCATAACTCCTTTTGTTTTTTAACGCACCTATTAAATGAATATCATATTGAAGACTACTTAGGTTTCGCTAGGTTACACTAGGTGATTAATGTTTTAAACATTTGTTTTGTAAAGGAGTTATTGTCATAAGCTAATTTGAATATCAACATTTGTATAAGTTAAATTTATGTTTAGAAATGCATGTAACGTATAGTGTGAAATGCATATAGCAAAACCCCGCCTGGTCTTTAAATTTGAAGAATATTCTCGATTGTAAAATTCAATAATATATATTTTACAAAAACACTAGTGCATTGTTGCCAACTGAAATTTCTAGAACATCGTATTAACGTTTATAAATAAATGCGCCTAGATACAGTAAGTATATTGTTGTTGGTTTCCTACAGTTAGTGTACTATAAACCAGGGAAGATATAATTGTGATAAACGCTTATTAATCGGTAAACTACATATATTTGACCAGGAATGTTTATAGGTTTCGAACATTATGAACCGTTCAACTTTAACATATTATCTTATGGCTTTAGTATTTTTACGAAGACAAAACTGCAGTAAAAAGTCAGCTTTTTATGTGAATTGTACGTACGTTAACCCGAAATTAATTCTCTCATTGTGAACCATAGAAAAGATGTCAAGGAAGTTCCAAAACGGAAAGAAGACTTATTATTGGTAAGTTTGTGTATCCTTTGTGTATAAATCATTATTTTTATCAAATATTTATAACCGTTATTATATATAATACTATTATTGGTATATTAAAATATATTTGTATTAGGAAAGGAAATTGTATGTATTAATCTTTTTGGCAAATATCATAAGTTTGATACGTAACAACATTCAATTAACCTATAAGTTAAAATTACAAGTTAACTCGATTTGAGGATGTTTCAGAACGTAATACGTAACATAATAAATCGGAGATTTGTCTGAGATAAATTATCATACGTTTTGTGTTTCTTTAATTTTTAGCGTTACGACCTCAATTACAACTATGTAGCAGTCGGCTAATGGATTTGTAAGCCAAGAAATTTATTCTCGGAACGCTGACAAGGTCGATAACTACATAGGAAAAGCACGTTTGGTTGATAGGGACTCGAACTCGTGATCAACAGGTTACGAGTCTAGGACCCTAACCACCAAGTTTTATATTATTTCAGAATAACTTAACAGAAGTTGCTACAACAAAATGGCGCATAGAGAAATAAAACTAAACTTGCATAAACTAAAACTGACTCTGTTGTAATCGGTTAACTTTTTATAGTCAAATAAACATTCGAGGTTTTCTTTGTTCGTAATTAAGCACAAAACTACAGATGTACCGTTGATGGAATGGTAGCATTAGAGGTATCATTCTATTAATGTTTCGTTCCATAACCAATGACTGAAATGATTTGAGGTAATATTCGAATCTGGTAGCTAAAGTAATAAAAATTTACGACAATTCCAGCTAAGCCTTATGTGCACAAGAAGAACAAGAGTTTCCAGCACTTATTTTTATCATTGAACAATCATTGGCCAATCATGTTTATAATAATATCACTTTGACCAATGGTGTGTATTTCTCTCCCTATTTTTTTCAAGGTTATAAACCAATAAAAACAAGACACTGTTTATTTTAAGCCCTCAGAATCTTATGATAAATGCGTGGACTTAACAGTTAATGTCCACCTAACTGTATAAATCAAAAAGTGTAGAATGAAGTCGGACCCAGCATACAGCTGCCATAAAACGAAATATTATTAAAGCGTGAAAGGAAATAAATCCTTCTTCATACCGTCATTACCAACGCAGGCGGTTGTAAGAAAAATATTGAATAGTTTAAACTTGGCTTCTTTTTCTTATGCCAACAAAAAAAAAGAAACTACAGTGGAACTCAATAACTTATTAACTGCGAAGTTTTTCTTTGAGATGTATGTAAAGGAACAAAATAGAAAATAGATTTTCTCTTGCCAGCAGAGACCAAACGTTCCTTCTAGACTGTTTGAGAACCAAATACGGTTATACTGTTTGATTTTCATTGATTTTATGCCTATATGTATTTTTTTTTCTGTTTGACTTTATTTGATAGATGGCGCAACACATTAGTGTCCTTTTAATTTTTCGATAAACAACAGTTTCACGTTGCGAACGAATATCTCCGACTTGAAACGTAAGTAATAAAAAGAGAACAAGAAATATTGCAAAGTGTTTGCGTTTCAATTCTATTTTCTAGGATGTACGATTAAACTTTATGAAGCGCGTTCCATAAATGCGAAGTGAAATAAACTATCCAGGAATCAGAATGACTATATTTGAAAGCTTTAAAAAACAACAACAAAAATCGACGATTGAAATCAGTATCATGACTTAAGTTTTCGCACGAGACTTTCCGAGTTTCTAATCTAATCCTTCACGTAAAAGATGAAAATGGTCTCGATATTTAACCCTAAGATAAAGCTTCACAGGCATGGTTTGGTCAAGTCGGTTAAGGCGTTCGATTCGTAATATGAGAGTCGCAGGTTCGAATCTCCGTCGCACTAAACATTTGATTCAAAAAATGATTCACCAACTCCCGTTTCCTCTTATCTCTCTTTCTTCTTAATAGGCTGAAATAAATGTCAGAGATTTTCGCAATTATAGACAAGAATTTTTTTGTCTATTCAGTTCGGATTAGTCTGAAACACAAACTTCAATCAGCTGTGTTGTTGAAAATGGTCGAGAAATACACTGCGTGTTAACGGCCCACAGTGAAACCAACTTTAACTTCGAAAGGATTAGCTTTTTTTCTCGTGCTATCGACCGAGGGTATTACACGAACTCCGGACCAGAGAAGATAAATCTGCCTTCATTTCGCCGCTTGTCAGATCCTCCTGTACCAGGAAGGTATTACCGTGAGCTTTCCGCCTTCAAGCTAAAACTCCATGAAAGCACCAAACGTTTTTTAAGGTGTCCTGCTAACTGGCTTGTCTGCAAGAATGATGAAGTGTCCGAGAACACACTGCAAACCTTTTGGACTGTTTGTTTTGTGATAGAACTGAATAGAAACTTGCAGTAAGAACAGAATAACGTAAACACGAAGAAAGAAACACAGACGAACTAAAAATCATAAGAGAAACCCAGGTTCTTTTAATACAATAAAATGAAGAAGAAAAATGAAAACATCCCAAATAATTGAATATTCTGCCATTTAAAAGAAGTAAGTCAATACCTGGAAATTCTACTATGTTTTTTTAAATTGAATTATTTCAATAATGGATTTATAAAAGGCATTAAAATAGTATCAGTAACATAATGTAATCCGAGGGTCACGGGTTCGAATCCCGATCGCACCAAACGTGCTCGCCCTTTCAGCCGGGAGGGCATTATAACGTGATGGTCAATCCCACTATTCGTTGGTGAAAGAGTAGCCCAAGAATTGGCGGAGGGTGGTTATAACTAAATGCCTTACCTCTAGTCTAACACTGCTAAATTAGGGACGGCTAGCACGGATAGCCCTCGATTAGCTTTGGGCTAAATTAAAAACATACAACAACAAACAATAACATAATATAGGAAATGCCGTAAGAATAAATACAAGCATCTGAAAAATAGAATTTTGATACCTCAGAACAATCTTCTTTCTCGAACTCCAATTGCTGTTGCTAACTAGATAAGAGAAACTTTAATATTGGATATTTGATAATGTTAATTTATTGCACCGTAACTGAATAAGCATGAAGAAATATGCAGCTCAGCAAATTTTATATGTTGTTGTTATGAATTACAAGTCTCACTAATATCTATCTTCCTTCGAAATGTAATTACTTAATGATCAATTTCTGGTCTTTATTTAAACCTGAGAAAAATACTTTTGAGACAAACAACAACAACAAATTAAATCTATCCGATTATTAAATCAATTTGTGTAAAAGAAATAAAACAAACCTAGAACATTTGAAGTGTTATGTCGATCGTATCAAAGCTACTTAATTATAAAACTAATTACACACAAACGTTTTTTTTAATTTCTATATATTTTTATATGATAGCTTAGTTTTACATCTCGTGTCTTGTGTAAATCTGAGATTAGACGGATTGCACACCGTCATATACGAAAACAAAACAAAACGCACTCCACACTTTTTAGCCATTTGCGCGTTATAAACGTGACAATTAAGTTTTATTTTTCTATCCTATAAGGATTAGCGTGGTATGGATAGGTGGTTAAAGCACTTAACTCAGCCGTGGGGGTGTTATAAAGTGTAGTCAATCCCACTATTCATTGGTAAAAGAGAGCCCAAGAGTCCACCGAGGAGAACTGAACTCCTGGTTTTAGCGTTATAAACTGGCAACAAAAACAACAATGTTGTTGTTTTGAATTAAGCACAAAGCTACCCAATGGGCTATCTGTGCTCTGCCCACCACGGGTATCGAAACCCGGATTTTAGCCTGTAAGTTTGCAGACATACCGCTGAGCCACTGGGGGGCCAAAAACAACAAATGCTACTGCTACTATAATTTAAAGCTAAAATCGTATTTCAGAAAAATATAAAATAGAAAAACCATTTTCATATGAAAAGTATAAAATAGGAAAATAATTTTTACATGAAAAGTGTAAAATAGGGAAATCATTTTTACATGAAAAATGTAAAATAGTGAAATCATTTTCACATGAAAAACATAAAATAGGGAAATAATTTTCACGTGAAAAATGTAAAATAGGGAAATCATTTTCACATGAAAAATATAAAATCGGGAAATCATTTTTACATGAAAAATGTAAAATAGGGAAATTATTTTCACATGAAAAATATAAAATAGGGAAATCATTTTCATATGAAAAGTATAAAATAGGGAAATCATTTTCACATGAAAAATATAAAATGGGGAAATCATTTTCACATGAAAAAAAATAAAATGGGGAAATCATTTTCACATGAAAAATATAAAATAGGGAAATAATCTTTACATGAAAAATATAAAATAGGGAAATCATTTTCACATGAAAAATATAAAATGGAGAAATCATTTTCACGTGAAAAATATAAAATAGGGAAATCATCTTTACATGAAAAATATAAAATAGGGAAAACATTTGCACATGAAAAATATAAAATAGGGAAATCATTTTTGCTTGAAAAATATAAAGTAAATTTATCCTGAGAGTGCTTTGTTCAAGAAAAAAAGTACCTTGTTTCCAATATAAGTCCCCGAAAAAGTTGTTTATCAAAATTACTTGTCCCTCGCTGGCGGAAAATCTTCGTATTTACAACGCTAAAATCAGGGGTTCGATCACCCCTACTTGGACTCTGTATATACTGTATGGGGAATACTGTACGGATAACGTTAATTCGTGATTTCTACGTTTATAATAAAAAACAAAAACATATACACGACTGGCTGATGCTCTTTTTATTTATATTTGTCGATTAATTTTAATTTTGTTTTGATTTAAATTAAATATGCTAAATATATTTCATGTTTGTTAAGCCAAAGACCTAGCTTGGTCAAGCGTGTAAAGGCGTTCGACTCGTAATCCGAGGGTCGCGGGTACGAATCTCAATTCCACCAAACATGTTTGCTTTTTCAGTTTTGGGAGCGTTATAATGTGACGGTCAATCCCACTATTCGCTTTGCGATAAGAAAAACACTGAAAATATTTTCAGAAGCGTCAAAATATTGCTTTGCTTGTTTTTACTTTTCTCGATCAGAAAAAAAAGTTAGATTCTAATTTTCATCATAAAAAACAATGCACGCGACATCAACATGTTTTTAGTTACTTAAATTACACATAGGTAATACACGAACTTGTACAAAACTATTTTTTATCATTCCAGCTCGTGGCCCGGGCATGGCCAGGTGGTCAAGGTACTCAACTCTTAATCTGAGGGCTGAGGGTCGCAGACTCCAATCCACGTCACACCAAGCATGTTCAAACTTTCAGCGTTTGGGGCGTTATAATGTTACGATCAATCCCACTGTTCGCTGATAAAAGAGTAGCCCAAGAGTTGGCGGTGGGTGTGATGACTAGCTGCCTTCTTTTCGTCTTACACAGCTAAATTAGGAACGGCTAGCATGTGGCTTTGGGCGAAATTCGAGAAAACAAACATACAGATTATTAGAATTGTCATAAAGTATCATATTCCATCTCATAAAATTAAACTTTTGTTAACGAACCGTTAGTTTCTATAATGAAGCGATATTTCTTGTAAGAATAAGTTTATAGTTGTTATACCAAATATATAGATGGTAAAATCACAATATTATGCACACCACGTGATTAAAAATAAATCATTGTTGTTCATTTGGTGAATTTAGCTCAAACTATGACTAGCTATCTCAACTTCCTTAATATCGAAGTGGTAGACGAGAGGGTAGTCATCTATTGGGTTATCTGGAGCTGACTGTCACATTTTAAGGCCCCCAAGGCTATAAAGAGAGCATTTTTCGTGACGGGTATCAATCCTTGTACTACCAAATTGCTAACCAAGCACCTTAACCACCCACACATACCAGCCTTTATTATTCGTAAAGGACCATTACAAATGTTCAAAACTTAAATGACAAATATTTATTTGGCGACGAATTTATAACATCGTATTTTTAATCAAATCATTTTCTTCATTTTAAACATCGACAATACTTTCGCGACAGAAATGTACCTTAAGTCTCATGCTTCTGTCTTTTACTTAAATTATTGTGTAATTATTTCATGAGAACACTTTCACAGAATGTTCACCTAACTGTCCGTGCCTTATTGATTTCACTTTATATGCAAAAGTTTCTTATCACAGTTCAAGTGTATTTCTTTGTTTGCTTGGTGGTAAGTACAAAGCAACACATTGGGCTATCTGTGCTGTGCTAGTCACGAGTATCGAAGCCAAATTTGTAGCGTTTTATTCCCACACTATTACCGCTAAACCACTAGAAGGCAAAGGCATTTCTATTCGTTTGTTTGTTGCTCAGTAACCATGTTACGCAATGAGCCATCTACGATGTAAAACGGGCCCAACATGGCCAAGCGTGTTAACGCGTTCCACTCGTAACCCGAGGGTCGCGGATTCGAATCCCGGTCGCACCAAACATTCTTGTTCTCCCACCCGTAGGGGCGTTGTTGCGTGACGGTCGATCCCACTATTCGTTGGTAAAGAGTAGCCCAATAGTTGGCGGTGGGTGGTGATGACTAGCTGCCTTCCCTCTAATCTTACACTGCTCAAGTAGATACGGCGAGCGCAGATAGCTCTCGTGTAGCTTTGCGCGAAATTCAAAACAACGAAACATAGAAACAGAAAAAATTAAGAAATATCCAATCATACGCTGGAGATATTATTTTTAAATCAACAATTATTTCGTTGATTTCTAATGTAACAGTAGCATTTGTTGTTTTTGTTGCCAGTTTATAACGCAAAAACCAGGTGTTCGAAAATCCTCGGTGGACGCACAAGACAGCTCGACGTGGCTTTGCTATGAGAAAACACACACACGTTTTATTTGTACTCGAACTTGACAATGTAAGTTAGCGTGTGTGAACTCGGATAAAAAAAAACAACAAACAAACAAATGTATTAAATGTTTAAAAATAATTGTGATATATTCTATGCAGTAAACCATAATAATGTTTATATGATGTTTTCGGGTATTTACACAAAGTTGTGGAAGAGCTATGTATACTCTAGGAGAAAATAGTTAGTCAACGTTATCCAGACCTTCCTTTAGGTCACTTAGTTCGAGTACTTGAATTTGACCCTCACTCACACTATCCATCTTGAACCCTTGTCTTGAATTTCGCGCAAAGTTACACGAGGACTATCTGTGCTGGCCGTACCTACTTTAGCAGTATAAGACTAGCGGGAAGGCAACTAGTTATCACCACACACCGCTAACTCTTGGGCTACTCTTTACCAACGAAGAGTGGGATTGACCACCACATTATAACGTCTCCATGGCTGCACACGGCTACAAGGATGAGCATTGTTTGGTGTGACGGGGATTCGAATCCTGGATCACGTGTTAAATGCTTTAACTACCTGGCCATGCCAAGCTAACCTTTGTAGGATCGAAAAATAAAATTTGACTGTCACATTTATAACACGCTAATGGCTAAAAAGTGTGGAGTGCGTTTTGTTTTGTTTTTGTATATAACGGTATGCAATCCGTCTAATCTCAGATTTACACTAGGCACGAGATATAAAACTAAGCTATCATATAAAATATATAGAAATTAAAAAAAGCGTTGTGTGTAATTGGTTTTATAATTAAGTAGCTCTGAAACAATCGACATAACACTTCAAATGTTCTAGGTTTGTTTTATTTCTTTTACACAAATTGATTTAATAATCGGATAGATTTAATTTGTTGTTGTTGTTTGTTTCAAAGTATTTTTCTCAGGTTTAAATAAAGACCAGAAATTGATCATTTAGTAATTACATTTCGAAGGAAGATAGATATTAATGAGAGTTCCAATTAATGGTTTTTTTTTTAATTTTGCGCAAAGCTACACAAGGGCTACCTGCGCTAACTGTCCCTAATTTAGCAGTGTTTAAGACTAGAGGAAAGGTTACTACTCATCACCACCCACCACCAACTCTTGGGTTACTCTTTACTAACGAATAGTGGTATTAACCATAACATTATAACGCCTCCACGGCTGAAAGGGCGAGCATGTTTGGTGCGACCGGGATTCGAACCCGCGACTCTTGGATTGCGAGTCGAAAGCCTTAACACGCTTGGTCACGCTGGGCCTTTGTCTTAGCAAACATGAAATATATCTAGCATGTTTAAATTATATCAAAGCAAAATTGAAATTCCACTAACAAATATAAATATAAAAGAGCATCAGCCAGTCGTGTATAAATATAATTTGTTGTTTTTTTATCATAAACGTAAAAATGACGAATGAACGTTATCCGTGCAGTATTCCCCTAGGTAAAAACCGTACGTCACCCATTTTCTTAATAACTATAAACTTCTTTTTATATTAGACCAAATAAAAATATTGAAAATGATCATCAATTAGTTTTATTTTTTTACTCTATTTACACGACTTCTTTAAAGAAAGCGTACTTACTCTTTATTGGAAGAAATAAAAAAAATTACACTGCTTTATTTTTTGTGTATGTGAGCCATTCGGTGAAGAACAGTTCTTTCAAAAACCTTTAGTTATCGAAGATTTGGTTTGTTTCGAATTTCGCGCTAAGCTACACTAGAACTATCTGCGCTAGCCGGCCCTACTTTAACAGAGTAAGACTAAAGGGAAGGCAGCTAGTCATCACCACCCACCTCCAACTCTTAGGCTACTCTTTCACCAACGAATAATGGAATTGATCATGACATTATAACGTCCCAACGGCTGAAAGAGCTTAGCATGTTTGATGTGACTGGGATTCGAATCCACGAACTGTCAAAGGAAACACAAAAACAATTTTATATAACACTTTAGATGGTATCTACAATTCGGGTCTTGCGATGAATTTTTATTAACAGTACTGATGATGGATAAGTAATGCTTTCGTTTGTACTACAGCATTGCTATCGACAACATTGACATTGTTTAAAGATGGCTCAAAATAGTCAGATGGCTGTGAGTGCTTGACTCGCAATCTGACGATTACTAGTTCGAATCTCCACTTCATAAAACATTTTCGCTACTTAAGCCGTGGAAAAGTTATAATGTGCTGGTCTATTCGCTGGCGCTGAGTGGTGATGACTAACTGCTCTAGTCTTTTACTTTAAAATTAAGGACGGCTTAGCGCAAATAAGCCTCGTGTAGCCTTGCGCGAAGATAAGAAGAAATCAAATCAATTGCAGCAAATGTTTGCGAAACACTGACTACACTAACTTCTTGTTTCGAGATATTTTGACTTTATTACGGTGGAATGGAGTCAAGTCTACAACTTTGGAATGCTAAAATCCAAGATTCGATTCTCCCCAATAGACTCAGCACACTGCACTAAACAAACTGTTATGATTTTTTTCCCCCTGATATACACAACAGTATAATTTCCAAGAACATCGATCTTGTCATGACATATCTAACAAAGGGTTTACTGAACTAAAATCTCACTCAAGTAATAATGACGTTTTGTCTGAAAAGTGTTAACCTTACTACGATAATTATTCCAAAACATTTAACAAACATGCTACTTCCTACACCAACAAATAGTTCGATGTGGCTTTGCTATATGAAAACACACACACAGTTCCTTCACTAACGACTTTATCATGACATTTTTTTATGTTGGGCGGATGGATAAAAAGGATTAAAATTCACATGGTTAAAAATGCTTTTTATTTCACCCTTCTAATGGGTCCATTAAGAGACTTGAAACACTGATTGCAGAAATGAAATTTCGGGTTTGTTTCCTGTCAAACGAGCGAAAAAATGAGCAAAAGTAAAACAATAATAATATCAAAATACTGTTGTATTTGATCGCATTAGTTCAAAAACATCAACTGTGTTTCAACTCTTTGAACGAAGACACTTATCTTCTATATTTCTATCAGTATATTTGATTAAAATTGCCAATAAGAATAAACATCTAATGCAAAAAAATAGAAACAGATTAACATAAACATTTTCACGATAATGGAATTCCATTAAAAATATTTCAAATATTTTTGACAAATTTTAAAGAGCACCGAAAACAAGACACGCTGATTACCTGTCCATTCTGTAAGTATAGATTAAGAACACGTAACAAAGATCACAGATTTATTTGTTTATCTGTTTTAGAGCAAAGTTACATTAAGCTACATTGGTTCACTGTGAAGAAACGAATACCAGATTTTAGCATTGTAAGTTCGTGAACTTACTGCAGTCCCACCAGAAGAAAGAGTCAAGAATACCACCAAGAGAAGATGGCCGCTGGTGTCGACAATGTGGAATCAGAACACCGTTATGGTATTTTATTCATTGTTTCGTTCATTGTTTTTTAATTATTTTTTAGAATATTTATAGTGCTTCGAGAAAAAACAACAACAACAACTAGCATTTGATTCAAGATTTTTAGTTTTCTTTTTAACTAATAAACCAACTACCGACAATACCAACAGTTATATTGATAAACAAAAGCGTAATTAACAAAAATATAGTGCAATTATAATGTATAAATTGTTGAATTCCTCACTTTATATACATAAATAAATATCATGTTTTGCATATATATCAATAATTAGAAGAGGATAATTGTTATTTATGTCAACATAAAATAAACATTTAAATTGATTTATCTTTGAATAGCTGGTATAAACCTCCGGGTATTTCGACACAGAATGGTTCTTCACAGTGGCTATAGATGTCCGAAATTTCTGAAACTACAGATAATCCCGATGTGTGACAGGGAATGTTGATCCCATTGAAACGTTGCTGTTAAATGTGATGCACCATTTCTTTCCTCTGCTGGAACTACTATAGGTTTGTTTGTTTGTTTTGAATTTTGCGAACCCCTGATTCTAGCGTTGTAAATCCGTAGACTTGCCGCTGTACTAGCGGGTAGAACTGCTATAAGAATTCTAATTTATAACGTCCAAATTAGGGGTTCGATTTCTCTCGGTGGACACAGTAGATAACACATATACTGGGAAAAACTGTCGAGCGCCTTAACCACCTGGCCATGCCGGGCCCGTAGTAGGAAGATAAATGAAAAGTTAGAGTAGTTAAATAAACGACCACGCACATATTTGTAAAATTTTCTTCAAAATTCGATTTAAGGAATGCCACGTGTTCTGTTAATTTAAAGTTCATTTGTAAGAGAAAAAAAAACATTTATTTTAATTTATTACAAACTGTTTCATCTTCGTATTTTAAAATTTCACTTTTACGTTATTGTTTTTCTCTCTTAAAACAAAATAAAAATAACAAAACCAAAATATTAGTAATGCTGAATTTATAAAAAAAAGTTTAGTTTTTCATCACTTGAGCTTTAAAGTTTTTAAACACGAAAACATTTAAAATGCACACATACATGCACGAGGTTTTGTTCCACAGTATCTTATATGATACGTTTTCTTCCTATCTTTTAATATGCTTTGGGGCCATCCTTCATCGTGCAAAACTGTAAATATCTTTTAAAAAAAAAGTGCATACGTCTTTTATGTTCGACTCTATTTCACTGTTTAATTAACAAGTTTTATGTGCACCAGACACTCCTGAACCAGATATGAACTTTTTTCTCACCAAGAGATTAATTAACACTCGAGACGTCGCTCGTTTGCAGCCATAAAGAACCAGATCTCAAGTATTTGTCCAATCCTTTCTAAACTGCTTACTAAAGCTGTAAAATATTTATATCTCACCTTCGGTTACTATTAAATTATGAACCTGTTTGACGTAAACAAAACTTGACTGTATTACTTCGAGACTTCTAGCACGAGAATGTTTCACGCTTCGTCGATTGGAATGTTACGTCATTTTCTTTTGATTGTAACCCATAAAGACTCACGTAGAGTTCCTGTCAGTTTACTGTTAAAAAACTAATCCACAACCAATTCATCTGAAGTAATCATTTTATGTTAAGTTCACTTGGATTGAATTACCTCGTGATGGTAGATTTTTTTTCAACAGATACTCTAAGTCCTGGGGGTCAGTTAATTAAGCTACTGGTTTGTGGCTTTAGTGTCACTCAGTATTTTTCCTCTTTTAAAAAAAAATACTGACTTTAGAATATGCAGGAACTTTTATAATTTAATTAACAAAGTGAAATACACCTTTAGAGAAATTTTTATTTAATCCTAATTACAACTTAATCATTACTAGCCAACCCTGAAATTGAAATCCTTTTTAGCATGATTAGAGTAAATTAATTTATAACATGCCTGGAGCAAGGTCAAATACATCAATAAAAAATATTTGAGTTCTTAGGCCCAAAACTGTAATCAGATCTCAAATCAGTCAAGAAAACTTGTCGTTGTGTTATAGTTAAACATAAAGCTACACAATGGGCCATCAGTACTCTGCCCATGATGGGTATCAAAACCTGGATTCTAGCGTTAAAAGTCCACAAACATAACGCTTTGCCACTTGGGAGTGAAGTGAAGATGGAGTTATGAGACTAAAGAATTTCAAAGTTTTATGTGTATGAATGGCCTGGAAATCTCCTAAATTTGGTGTCTGTGACTTGCTAACGATAATTTTGAACAATAAACAAACAGTTCGCAATCCATTTGTTTTAAAATAATATATATTCAAACAAGTTAAATGTATGTACAAACACATTTTACACTAACACCAACAAACACTCTAAATAATAACATTATCTTAACAAAGGTCAAAACACTTTGATTTAATTACTTTAGAATTCAGTTTATCAGTAAATAATTAACTTGGGTTACTACATTGTTTCCTGAACTTTAAAAAAATGTCAATTTTTCTTCAAAATCCACACACTTAGGTTCAATTACTTTAGAACATATTTTTACAAGATAAATCATTTCTCTTATTTCTTTTAACTCTGAAATACGCTTTAGAACATCGCTCTATACGGCTCAACTTATAATAATACAGTCTAACTTCACTTTCGCTAGCTTAACATTTTTTAACTTCTCTTTTTTAGCGTCTTTTGTCGGAAAACAGTTGTATTCAGAGATTTAAATAAGTCTCTCTTTCTGTTTTTGCCAAAGGTCACTCACACATTAGCAAACTTTACGTTTTCTTTCACTAACTGATTTTGTGTGTGTTTTTTAATGAACTTGACTTGAGCTCATTTGGTGGCTTATATTTATATAATTTCCAACTGTAGCCCAGAACTTTCTACAAACTAGGAAACACTATGATGTAACAATACTAATACAGTGAGAAGAGCTTAGAGGTTTCGAGAAAGATTACCTCAACAATACCACAACAGTTGAGCGACACACACAAAATTTGACTCCACAGAATTACGTAACGAAGTTTGTCATATATATCGCTTTTAAAATAATTAACTTTTAATATTCTTCTTATGGAAACTAAATAATAAATAAGCAAATCAACTGAACAATAACTCTTACACGCGATTTCTTTGACATTTTGTTAACTTTGCAATATAAATGCAGTCGCTTTGTATTAAGTGCTCTTCTCTGGTTCAAGTGGCTTAAAGGCAAATTTGAAAGCTTATAACGCAAAAAACTGGATTTCGATACACGTGGTGGATACAGGACGGTAGGAAAATTATAAAAGTTTGTGTTTAAAAGCAAACAAAGCCTTGTATCAGGTGCTGTTGTGATATTACATGTGTAACCTGTAAATAACGTGATTTGTTCAGGTTTTATAAATCGTTATTAAATTATTTAAGGTTAGAAAAAAACAACTCTTTTCTCACTGACAGTTTTTAAAAGGAAGGTCGATTCGGTGACCTCTCACAAAGAAAATAAACTAGAGCCACCTGCGGAAAAGAAGAAAATGGTTAGGATGTTCTCCATGTGACAAACTTCAAGATAAACCTTCCCATTTGATAACAATCTATACATCTTTGGTCGTCTCTGACGTTTCCCATTGGAACAATTTGGAATCGCGTGTCTTGCAGGAAACCATTGTGTAAGGCCAACGATCATTAATAACCTGTTTGAAATTACCTAAATATGCGTGTCTTTACCTTCCTTTTCCTTCTTTTTTTTCTGACAACTGAAATTCTGAGATTTTAATTACCTTTTACCCTGTTCATTACTTATACTAAAAACATAGTGCTTTGTAAAATTGGATTGCATTTAAAGGTAAATATTATGCTGGAAAAATATTTGGTTTTCGTAAACAACTCGCTATATCGCGCTATAATTCTGAACATAATGTAATGAATTTTTCAAATCTAGTGCATGCTAAAATATAAAAAAAAAGTCTGAGCAAAACAAGTACAAGTGTATTAATACATAAGATTTGACTTGTTTGGAATTTAACACAGAACTACACTGCATAAAAACTCGATTTTTAGAAGTGTTAGTCCGCTGTGCTGCTTGAAGGCTGTAAATAAGCCAAGGTTGATCTACTATTCTGATAAAGTCAGATACAGTTCTAAAGTGAGAGTATTCTGTATTTCAGTGTAATCTATAGGCAGAATACAGAATTTAAAAAATGTGGTATTACTTTCCTGAAGAAGAGTTGTGAAATATTCTAAAGTGATGAAATTTTGTGTCTCGTTTGTAATACCATCACGAATTCTGTGTCTGATCCTGAATGCTAACTTCTTAATCAGAACAGCGACCTACAAATATCGTGAAAATATAAATGAAATCTGAGCGGTTTAAATAATAATGTGATCCTTGTAAGGCTGAGCCGCTAAAACAGTACTATTATGATAAGACTGAGCAACTTATATAGTGTAATGCTTTAAGGCTGAGACGCTTAAACAGTATGATTCTAGTAAGGCTGAAATACATAAATAGTATGATCCTGGTAATGTTTAGTTGCATACTTATTATGATCTTGATAAGGTGAGCTGCTTAAACAGTATCATGGTAAGGCTGAGCTGCTTAAAAAGTATCGTAGTAAGGCTAAAATGCTTAAATAGTTTTATCATTGTGATGCCAAATATATCTTTAAAGTAATTTCTAACTTACTTTACTTAAACCAGAATTTTCCTTTAATGATATTCGTAACTGCTACACCCAGTAGCAACGAAGCGCATTACGTTACACAGATCTGAACTTCTGCGAGAATATATTTGTTATTTACTCCAACTGTACCTATTTACGTTAGAATAACTACAGGTGTTGGATTGTCAAGTGCTGACCCCTCGTGTGAAAAAAGTCTATCTCGCAGGATGTATAAAAAAGCTCATTTGCTGATGTTACAAGTGGCCTTCTGGCTGTGTATTGACTTATCGATTCTCTATGCTTTGCTTTTTTCTATTTACACTAGATGGCACTTTATTTCGAACAATCTCATTCTCTCTTAACGTCGATAGAGGTCTTCCATGGTTACCACTTTTACATTATTAGAAGAGGATAGGTCAATACCTGTCAATAGAATTCTGCTCTCCAAGGAGTTTCCTTGTTTAACATTAACCCTATCTGGTAAGTACATTCGAATGGCAGGCTAACCTTACTATAGAGTTAACTTACTTTCTTCTATATATTAAGAAACAAACTATTCTTAATTTCACTGTCTACTAAGCTGTCCCAAATGTTATTTTGGTGGAGCGTGTATGTGTTTTTCTTGTAGCAAAGCCACATTGGGCTATATGGTGTGTCCTTCGAGGTGAATCGAGCCTGATTTTAGTGTTAAAAATCCTAAGGTTTACTACTCTTCCATTTTGGTGGAACTGTTTATTTGTGGATCGCTAGACGCTTCACAAGTCTTGTGCAGAATTACGAGGCTTCACATGACGACAAATGTACAGCCAACTTTTTCACTATCTTTATTGCAGGAGCCACTCATATCTAAGAAAACGGGAGACTGTTTACCATTGGCTTTAACTAGATGATGATGTCATTTATTATGCTTTACACTCTCCATGGTTAATGTCCAGGTAAATCTTACTGGTAGTAGTTGCTTATTTCACACGAAAAAATCTGAGATATGATAGTATTTCAGTGGTGGATGTTTAACACTTGTCTATTCATGATGAACCTTTGAAGGCATCTCTTCGGTAATCTCTTGTTTAATCAATACTTGCGAGATAGTTGTGAAGTTATTATGTTCTAATTGAAAAAAGTTCGGAACTGTGGCCTTTGCACTTCAAGACCCTATTCAAGAATTTTAGTTGTGGGTGTTCCGCTTTGCTGATTGTGCTCGTGATGTGTAATAGTGCTTTGATTGAGATGGCTGATATGCGTCCAGTGATTAGTCGTAAACAGCTGATTCGTATGTTATTTAATTCTGTCCTACTGTATAAGACTTCTGTGTGCCATGGTAGTGCGTGGTTTCAGAAAAAAAGTGAATATGAAATTCTGGTACACCATAAGCATGATATACTCTTCAGACTCTTCGACAATCACTGCTTTGCTACCTTTGTTAAAGCTGATGGTATAATTTGCCTGGAGAATAAATGAGAAAGGCTATCTTTCCAACAGAGAACACGCAGGAGAAGGTGCAATACATGTTTGGGCAGCTATTCATAATGGTGAAAAAATTGTTCTTCACATCTTCCAGGAAAATGCCAATGGTGACTTTTACAGACATCAGATGAAGAAAATATTTTTGTCATACGTTTTCTAGGATGACAATGCATGTTGTACAGGAGTATCTTAACCAGAAAGATATCACAAGATATCCGTGGTCAGCAAAGTCTCCAGGTTATTTGAATCCACTCTTCAGCATCATGATTTTTCAGAACCATGATCTTACTGAAACTGGGAAGTATCAATGGTTGAGTTTTTCATACTGTCTTAACATGACAATACCATACTACGTGTTTTCATAATCTCATTATTGAATTTCCTAGAATCTGACCTCTAAACGTCTAGGTCAACGGTATTTAAAAATCACACAAAACAAACATTTTTGTGTCTGTGTTAAAATAACAGCTTCATTGTCATCTTTTGTTTCTTTCATACTTAGTTCGTCAGGTTAAACCATCAGTGCTTTTTTCACCTGTGGCAGCGTTATTTGACATGGTGTTAATATTTCTTGTAAAGGTAGCTTATCTCTTAAACGGTTATTTACAGAGACTCCAATGTTTGTTTTAAATAGATAGGAGAACCAACTAAACCTATTAGTTCAATGTCTTTGTCAGTTTTCCTGTTGTTATTTGTAGAACATGGTTGTGACTCTCTGATGACCATTCATGTGCTGTTGCACCTGTTGATTGATGTGCGAAGAGATGTTTGTATCTTGTTGCTGATTTCAACTTTGTTGGAACTTCTAATGAAAACCAGGATGACATCATCAAAAGGCAGCATATTGCAGCTGGTTAAACTGTTCCATTGGGCTAGATGCATGGTACAGATGTTGACAAATACTAGTTTAAGTGGTGATTATCAGTTTTCTGATTGCTTGGGCAGCTACAGCACATCTTACACATGTAACACAAGTGGCCATTTTGAGCAGATGGATTCTATGATAGAAACAAACGATATATAAAGCTTCGTGCACCAGCTATCAATTCATCTTCATTAACTCAGGCTTTTTCTTCCACTGCGACACCAACATAACAATATTCAGTCTAGTAGGCAAAACTTTAGCTTCGCCTTTCTTTGGAATTTTTCTCAGTGACGATTGAATTTGTTGACACTTCAAGACCAGCTTCAACAGATGTCTTCAGTAAGGCTTTTAAAGTTGTTAAAGCACGTGGTCCTGGAGATCCATATTTAGAAGCATCTGCGACTCTGTGTATTACGTCCAACACATACTTGTAGCTAAGAGGGGAATTGCTGTGTCTCGAGCTTCTACGTCATGTTACTATGGTTGCATTGGCTCATACAGCTGAGCATTGGTCTTCATTTCTATAGAGTGGGAAACCATCGTCACTGTAAGTTAACAGCACGGGAAGGTGTTTGATTGAGCGATGCACTCATGGATAAAAAAATCTTCTTTGACACAAGTTATCAGTAGTTACGTGTAAAAATAGTTGGTAAGTTGTATTTAATGAGTCAGGCACTGACGACGTCTTGATATTTGAAATTGAATAAAAAAAACAACAAAGAAATTACCGCGTCATAACGGATAATTTGACGGCTTTGAGCTCTTTATTCTAAACCTCCAGTTCGTAACTCCATCTTCTCGTGACCAATTTGACAACTTATTAGAGTTTTGGTCTCAGACGGACAAAACATCTCGATTGATGTAATTGGTCCCGCCCGAGGTCCGATGGATTAATCTGCTCTAATTCTGCCTAAAGTAATTTCTGTTTGAAGGGAGACTGATGGACATTCTGATGAATAATAAAAATTGAATCAAGTATATGCGCCCCCACACTTGGTATTGCTTGATAATAAAGATATAGCTTATAAAAAGAGGTAAAACAATGTACTGTACATTGTTTTACACCATTGATGCCGTATAGAATTTAAGTGCTCGCAGCTATTGAGGACTCACTTTTGTTTTAGTTTTTCTCACGTACTCGATTAGTTAGTTCTTAAGCACAAAGCTACACGATAAGCTATACGTGTTGTGCCAACCACAGATATTGAAACACGATTTTTAGCGTTATAAACCTTCATTCGCACTGCCTAGCCACGAGAGGGTAGGAGGATTCTCGTGCACAAAACATATAAAGCCGAAATGTAAACTTCGAAAACATTTTTTTACGAGTAACCAACCTATCATACTATAACCTAATTTTGGTTATAAATGTTCTTGATTGTAATTGCAAGCAAAATGTTTAATTGCTTCTCAGTAATAAATATAGGTTAAGGCAATGGACTCGCAATCTGAGGGTAGCAGGTTCGAGTCCCGGTCGCACAAAACACGCTCCACGTTTCAGCTGTAGGGCGTTATAATGTGATGATCAATCCACTATTCGTTGGTAAAAGAGTAGCCCAAGAGTTGGCCGTGGGTGGCTGAGTTTTTTTTTTAATTTCGCGCAAAGTTACTCGAGGACTATCTGCGCTAGCCGTCCCTAATTTAGCAGTGTAAGACTAGAGGGAAGACAGCTAGTCATCACCATTCACCGCAATCTCTTGGGTTACTCTTTCACCAACGAATAGTGGGATTGACTGTAACATTATAACGTCCCTACAGCTGAAAAAGCAAGCATGTTTGATACGACTGGGATTTGTACCCGTCAGCATCGGATTACCAGTCAAACGCCTTAACACACTTGACCATGCCAGGCCGACAGCTATCGCAGATAGCCCTTGTGTAGCTTTGCGCGATATTAAAAAAAAAACAACACGCAAAATCCCTCTAGGGTATCGTATGTTGATAAAATATTTGAAGCAAGCGCTTAAAGTTCACAGTTTTGATAAAGATTTAAAGGTTAGCTAACTCCAGGTTTACCTGGGTTTGTATAACGAATGTTCGTTCGTGCACTTCGCGTCATCCATGTTATAACAGGAAATAAAAAAAACTGTTTATTGGAAAGAATTATTCCGCCACCTTTTGTGATAAAAATACACTAAAATATAATATGTCAATATATAAATTAAAACAAAATCATACTTGAATTTGTGAGCGTAAAATTAAATAGCCCAAGTAGTTTGTTAGTAAAGTTTAATTTACCCTAAACAAACAAACAAACTTCTCTCTCTATCTTTTCGATAACGGTTGTTGTTGTTTTTTTTAAATTAAACACAAAGCTACACAATGGGCTATCTGTGTTCTGACCACCACGGGTATCGAAACCAGGTTTTTAGCGTTGTAAGTTTTCAGACATATCGCTAAACCACTAAAGGGGTTTTCGATAATTGAGAGACAGAAAAATGGTCGAATGTTTTGAAATTATTAATTTAAACGCACGCTTGTGCTAGTAGACAGAAACTTCTATAACGGTTTGCTCCTTCAGCCATACTCGGTGGAGCTAATATTAATTACAAGACGACGCGCATAAGCCACAGCAGAACGTCATTGAAACATACGAATATAACTTGTAAGGACAGAACTAAATCAAAACTTCTAAAAAAGGAAGAAACTCATGTACAAAATAATTTTCCTTGGCTTTGTGCTCTATTTCTTTGCTCCATTGTTCATAACATAATCTCGACCACAGATGACGAAATTGAACTGTAACTATACATAACAAGTTAAAAAGAAATCCCTTCAAACATGGTCGCTCTATTTTGTTAAAATGCAGTCCTGGTTCAAACGCCTACAAGTTTCTGCTGTAATTATTTTCCATGATGAATGTTATAATTAATATATATGTAGAAAAGGAAAGTTTGTAAGAATCGACTTTTGAAAACGGAGTCGAACAAGAATTTATTTCCAAGAGACAATTTTAATGTTTTACGTAATTCTTCTAAAATTCTGAAATAAAACTTCTGGATAAATTTAAATAACTCAAAAACGTTAATTCTATAACTCACGGTATACAACAACAGACTACAAGCTAGCTTCTGAAAATTTATGTACAGTCGTTAAACTGGACACTTTTATGGTTTTACAGAGTAAAAAAAAACAACTTAATTTTGTAAGCACGTGTTTCTTTCTTTATCAACCATTATGATTTGACTAGCTTGGAAATATCTGTTTAATGTGTACGATATTTAAAGTTACCCAAGTAATCTTAAAGTCAAATGTAGGTATTTCAATGTACTGTTCAGCATAATAGTTTTTTCAGAAGTGCGACGTCAATGTCTTTGGCAGGCATTAATGCGCATGCTCTCGAACTTATCTAACACGATAATACAATCTCATAACTTTCCATAATCACATTATTGAATCTTATGGAATCAGAATTTAATCATTGTAAGTCATTTTATCTTTCATATCTCATCTTTCATATAGCCGGCAGAATATTTAAAAACTAACAAGGCTTAGTAAAATTCGAGGATCGATTCCCCGTGGTGGAATGTTAGCTCATATAGCTAAAATAAACAAATTGCCTGTTTAATCTCGTGTGTCATTTTCATGCATGTAACCGTACGGATGAAATTATACATTTGGTTTCGAGTTATATCGAGTAGCAAATTATGTATAAAATACGAACGGGCGCTTAAAAACCATTAAACGTTTCTCCCATACATACCCCCCAGTGATTCAGCGGTAAGTCTGTGGACTTTTAGCCCAAATCAAGCCCAAAAGTAGTTGAAACACAGATAAACACACAAAAGTTAGTTGATAACATATCCCAACTTTAGTTTTTGTATGCATTACAGTGGCTCAGCGGTATGTGTGCGGACTTACAACGCTAAAGACCGGGTTTCGATACCCGTGGTGGGCAGAGCACAGATAGCTCATTGTGTTGCTTTGAGCTTAATTCAAAACAACAACAACAACAATATTTGACACCAGCCGATCGTCGAACCTGATTAAGGCCTTTACGGACGCAGAATGCAGTTCAAGAATAATAAGACGGTATCTACGAGTGAAAGGCTTTAAAAACCGTTAAACGTCTTCAAAGGCCACACCTCCTTCCACACCACGAAACAGCTCGATTAAACTTTGCTGAAAAATGACTGGATCTTTCAGCAGGACAACGTGCAACCCACAATGCCCGCAGGACAAAGGACTTTTTCAAGGCGAATAACGCGATTCTTTTGGACCATCCATTGTGTTCGCCCGAACTGAACCCCATTGAAAATGCTTGGGGGTGGATGACAAGGAAAGTCTATAGAAATGGACGTCTCACTTCTGAGACCTCTTGTTGGGCATTTCCTACCCTGTTTAGGACTTCTTTTTGGTATGGTCTTAAACTATTGACCAGCTAGTGTTTAGACTAATTTCATAGTGTTCACATTTTCCCTATTAAATGCTAAAAAAAATATTTTTATTTTCCCTTTTCTTATTTCATCTTTCGAAGCTATACTCAAATAGGTGGTTGAGTCTAACAACGCAAAATGCATATTTTTTTCTTTGTGTTAATTGGCCTTAAGATTTAGGCAAGTAGTGTGTATATATATATATATATACATACTATATCTATCTATCTCTCTATATATATACACACACACACACACACACATATATATATATATACATCGATTGTAGTTCAGGTAATTTTAATCTTGTACCTCTTATGGTTTTGTCTCCCGTTAACACAGCAATAACTCTACGAATTTAATCGCTAAAATTAGAGGTTTGATTCCTCTCGATGAGCTCAGCAGATAGCCGGATGTCGTTTTGTTATAAGAACACACACAAACACTTATGGTTTTACTCACTTAGATCATACTTATAACGACTTTGTCTGCGGACTTATAACACTAGAAATCGGGCTTCGATACCCGTGATGTACAGAGTACAAAGAGCCCATTGTGTAGCTTTGTGCTTACACTACAAATAAACAAACAAACCTATGGTAACCAAACAGTCTGTTTTATTCTTTTTGTCTGGTTACAGCATGGCCATGTGATGAAGGCGTTCGACTCGTGATCTGAATTTCCATCACACCAAACATGCTCGCCCTTTCAGCCGTGGAGGATTTATAATTTACGGTCAATTCCACTATTCATTGGTAAAAGAGTATCCCAAGAGTTGGCGGTGGGTGGTGATGACTAGTTGCCTTCCCTCTAGTCTTACAGCTAAGTTAGGGACGGCTAGCACGCATAGCTCTTGAGTAGCTTTGCGCAAAATTAATAAAACGAACCAATCTTTTTGTCTGGTACGCAATCAAATACGTGCTTCTTGTGTTTTTAGACCTGCGTTTCCCATTTATAGCGCCCCCTGCTGGTAGAGCGGTACGTCTACGGATTTGCAACGCTAAAATCAGAGGTTAGATTTCTCTCCATGGGCTCAGCAGATAGCCCAATATGGCTTTATTACAAGAAAAATACACACAAAAACCACTGATAGCGCCCTCTAACGCCCACACACCTAATGTTAGACGCTCTTGTAATTTCTGTGCTCCACGTTTTTACGTTTGTGATTAAGCCTTTCTAACTATTGTCTGAATATATGTAACAAGAATAACTCCTTTTCTTCGAATGTTTGATTTAGTGTCTTGTGTAAACACATTCCCCTTAAGATAATTTTATCATTAACCGCTATTATTGTGATACTTTACACAGCGATACAATGCAAACAACAGATTCTAACTTATTGTTGTCTATACCAAGTGCGATTAAAAACAAGAGTTGGCGCTCGGTGGTCATGACTAGCTGCGTTCGTTCTAGTCTTACACTGCTGAATTAGGAGGTGGCGCTAGGTGGTCATGACTAGCTGCTTTCGTTCTAGTCTTACACTACTAAATTAGGGAGGGCTCGAGCAAATAACCCTCGCGTAGCTTTGCGCGAAATTCCAAAACAAACAGAACAGAATTTTTGAGCCACTGAATCATCCATTCGCTACTTTGTAATTTGATACTTGACATCACAGTATCTATCACCTGTCTACATATTTCACGATTATTAGTTTCACCCTTAAACATTGGAAATCTTGCATTATCAACTGATGATGAGGTTAAAAAGATAAAGGTGAAAGGTTAAAACGGAAATGTTATCCCTCATTCTCCCCTAAATATGAACGAATAATATTAGAATAGTTTCATGCAGTAACACGCATGTTACTCCTTTCAACATTCTTCACAATTTCGCGATTTTATTTTTCTGGTTTTTTTCATATTTGCTTCAAACTAAATTGTCTTGTACGAATGAAAAAATCCAAGAGTCGAGTCTGTGAAGAACGAAGTGAGCTGGATGGCCTGCTTCCTTTCATGGAGAAGCTAACCTTACTCAAGTCACGATTCTGTTATTGTGAAGAACTGGTGGAGGGTGAATTTGATTTTAAATCTTGCCAGATTGTATAAGTAACGTAGCATTTCTGAAAATCATGAGTACAGAAAATGCATTTTTGCGTATGTGTATGTTGATCAAGGATATGTTATATGCTCACACAAGGATCTGAGATACCTGAGAGCATGGGGGCCTTCACGTTATTTCTTTCCGAAATTATATTCAACATGTTTGTTTGTCTTGAATTTCAGATCAGGAGTGGAGTGCCCTGACCGCTTGGCCTACTGCTGAAAGGAAATACCGACCCTAATTTAATTGTGTAAGACTAGAGGGAAGGCAGCTAGTCAACATCACCCGCCGCCAACTCTTAGGCTACTCTTATACCAATAAATAGTGGGACTGACAGTCAAATATTACGCCCCCACGGCTTTGAGGACGAGCATGTTTAGTGTGACGGGGATTTAAACCTACGACCCTCAGGTTACAAGTGGAGGCCCTAACCACGTGCCACGAATGCAGGAGAACAAGAAAATATTAATAATAAGTTATAGAATCATTTGCGCTAGATACAAAATTTTACATACAAATAGGCTTAGTTTCACAAACAAAATATTATTAACAAGATGAAATTCTGTTTAGTTTAATTATACCACAATTACTGTCAGTCTCGTGACACTAAATGTAAAAATAAAATAGACCATAGCTGGTGTCCGTTACAATTTTAGTGACAGAAGTGCCAGAGAATTATGAGAGGGGTGCCGTGAAACCTTATAAAAGTAGTGATTGCTGATATAATAAGCCTAAGTATAAAGACACAGTGTGGGATACCAATTAGTAGTCAAGCGCATATAATTTATCACGAAAGTAAAAATATCGAATGGATTTAAAATTAAATCGTTCCTGAATTAACACGTTTTCCCTACATGATCAAAATTTTTAATAAGAAACAATAGATGAAGAAATCAACAAATAAATAAACTTTTTTGTATTGCTTTTTGTTTTATATATTCGGTTCACTTGATCGCACGTGACACTGTAGACTTTGGGTGAAACAAACGTGGATCGGATCATAAAAAAATCTTGAAAAATTTATAAAATATCTTTGAAAATAATTGTTTTTCGTTGGTTTTGGTCTGGTTAGTTTGTTTTTAATTTCGCCCAAAGCTACTCGAGGGCTATCTACGCTAGCCGTCCCTAATTTAGCAGTGTAAGACTAGAGGGAAGGCAGCTAGTCATCACCACCCATCGCCACCTCTTGTTCTACTCTTTTACCAACAAATAATGGGATTGATCGTCAAATTATAACGCCCTCACGGCTGAAAGGGCGAACATGTTTGGTTCGACCGGAATTCGAACCCGCAACCTTCGGATTTCGAGTCGAACTACTTAGCGCGCTTGGCAGTGCCGGTCTCAAATTCCAAATAAATATTGTTATTTTTATTTTACATATGGGAACAGTTCCGGCAAATTATCCTGTCTTAAAATATTTCATGGAAGAACCAGGCGAAGTGTTTATTTTCAAATATTTGCTATTGAACTAATCTTACTTCAATATTCACAAACTAAAATGTTTTATATCTCTCTGACTGTGAGTGTTTATACATAAATCGAATGTTACATATTATCCTGGTGTTTAATTTTGCATCAGAGTTGAACAATGCATTGCTTTTATTGTTCCATTTATAACCATGTTCGAGTTGAATTCCGTTGCATCATTTAAGTTGTTCGAAAAGATTCTAATACCAGTTGTAGTTATGTCTCTCAACTCTCGATCTATAAACACAGGATTTGAGTCCAGTCACGGGACCTGCTTACTCTTTCAGTCGTTACAATGTGACGGTCAATCCTACTTTTTGGGCCCGGCATGGCAAGGTGGTTAAGGCACTCGACTCGTAATCCGAGGGTTGCGGGTTCAAATCCCCGTCACACCAAACATGCTCGCCCTTTCAGCTCTGGGGATGTGACGGTCAATTCTACTATATGTGGGTAAAAGAGTAGCCCAAGAGTTGGCGGTGGGTGGTGATGACTAGCTGGCTTTCCTCTAGTCTTACATTGCTAAATTAGAGACGGCTAGCGCTGATAGCCCTCGAGTAGCTTTGCGCGAAATTCAAAACAAACAAACAATCCTTATTACGTATGGGTGATTTACATACTTTCTTAAGAGGCGGTTAGTGCTTGGAAGCGACAAAATACACATGTAATTTTTATCTGGTGAAAAACAACAACTTGAGTTTTTATAACGTTGTTTTTGTTGTTTTTACAGCGTGCTGGAGTTTATCTTCGTCTGGTAAAAATATACTAAACTTGTTCATTTGTTTTCGGCATATTGATTTTTTTATTCACTTATCAAAGTTTTGTACACTTCAAACTAAACTATAAATGTCTAACTTTAAAAGATTTTTTCGAGTATACATAATTTACTATTGGCAAGTGGATCGTGTGTACAACTCGCGAAAAAACTCCACCTAGAAACGTTACTTCAATGAGAACATAATATTTGCAAAGTGTATGTAAAACATAAAACTTTGGAGCAGCGGCTATGTTACATCAATCGGTTCAGTCTTTTCTGTTGGAAACGGATGACTATTCACTTTCACGTGTATGCTCTCTTCTTTATTTTTGTGTTATGAGTTGTATGTTTTCCTTGAAAAAAGAGAAAGTGTTGGAACAAGGTTTAGACCGTTCAGTGAATTCTGTTGCACGTGCTTATCGTTTCTTCAACTGTCAGACTAGTTTGACCGTAAAGCATTTAAACGAAACTTAAAGTAAATTTATTTTTTTTCTTCAAAATTATACGGTGTTTGACGACTGAGTTTGGAATCAGAACGAAAAATAGTCCTAGCCTCAATAGTATTGAGATTATCATGAGAAAGTAACAAATGCTCACTAGATGGCGTAAACAAATAAAAGGCGTAGTGTGAGTGTTTAGGACGAAAAACATGAGTCGACAGTAAAGTTGACTCTTGTATTCAACATAATTATTACTAGTTTGTTTTATAAATTTCGCGCAAAGTTGCTCGAGAGCTACGTGCATAAGCCCTTCCTAATTTTGAAGTGATGGATTAGAGAAACAACAGCTAGTTTACGCCCCCATCCACCATCTTTTGGACAACGAAAAGTAGATTTAGTTTGATTGTTTGTTTGTTTGTTTTTTTTAATTTCGCACAAAGCTACTCGAGGGTTATATGTGCTAACCTTCCCTAATTTAGCAGTGTACGACTAGAGGGAAGGCGGCTAGTCATCACCGTCAACTCTTGGGCTTCTCTTTTACCAACGAATAGTGAGATTGACTGTCACATTATAGCGCCCCCACGGATGAAAGGGCTGGCATGTTGTGGTGCGAGCGGGAGTCGAACGCCTCAACACACTTGGCCATGCCGGGCCTATGAGGAACAGTGATTTAATAATGTTATTATTCAACTATTAAAAAAACAACATGCACAATCAAACATAGTGTAAAGCGGACGAAGAAATTTTCTGATAAACGTTTTCTTTAAAGTTTTGAATCGTCCATAGTATTTAATGGTTATAAACTGGAGACGAAAAACTTAAGCCTTTCTTGGTAAATAATCACTTTTAAATATTTTTGTTTCAATCTTTCCTTGCTATATTCAGTTTGGAAACGTCTTTAGTGAAACAAAGAAAATGGGTTTGTAGGGTTTGTGCTCGGAAGTTCCCGCATTATCTAACAGCAAATATTATTTATTTGTTTGAACAAACATTAATGTTTGTATGTGAGGTATGAGAGTTTGTGTTTTTATCTCCCGTGTGTTTCATTTCAACATTGCACACAACTACACGAGGACTATCTCTCCCTAATTGAGCAGTAAAAAACTAGAGGGAAACAGTTTGTCATCACCACCCACTCTCAATTCTTGGACTAATCCTCTACCAAGAAATAGTGAGATTGACAGTCGCATCATAACGCCTCCTTGACTGAAAGGACAAACATGTTTAGTGTGATAACAATTCGAATCCACGATCCTCGAATTACAAGTTGAATGCCTCAACCATTTGGCCATGCCAGGCCTTATTTCGAATAAAAATAAACAAATAATAATGATAATCTGAAATAATAGTATTCAAAATAGTAAGAAAATGGAAAATGTGCGTTTGGAACAATTTTAAAAACACTTGTATGAATAGGACTGGTTTATTCTGAATTTCGTGCAAAGCTTCTCGAGGGCTATCTGCGCTAGCCGTCTCTAATTCCGCAGTGTAAGACTAAAGGGAAACAGCTAGTCATCACCACCCACTATCAACACTTCGGCTAGTCTTTTACCAACGAATAGTGGGATTGACAATCACATTATAACGCCCCCACGGCTAAAAGGGCGATAATTGTTTGGCGCGGTGGGGATTCAAATTAAGAGAAAGTGAAAAGTTACGTAAAATAACATATAGTGGTTGGTCAGGTGGTTAGGGCGTTCAACCCGCAATCTGAGAATTGCGGGCTGGAATCTTCATCCCATCAAATATGGTTGCCCTTTCAGCCGTGGGAGCGTTACAATTTGACGGTCAATTCCACTATTCGTTGGTAAAAAAGTAGTCCAAGAGTTGGCGGTGTGTGGTTATGACTAGCTGCCTTCCCTCTTGTCTTACACTACTAAATTAGGGACGGCTAGCACAGATATTCCTCGAGTAGCCTTGCGCGAAATTAAAAAAACAAACTGAGCCAGCTACGATATTAGTTTCTGTAATCATTACTATATTCTTTATATTCATTGTTAACAAGCAATTAAAGCAACTCCATAAAACAATAAAGAAATTAATATGAATCAAAAGCGTTCAAAGTGAGGCTGAAAAAAATTACAAAATATTTTTCCATTACAAATCGTTTATGACGGAAAGATGAAAACAAAATCAGGTATTGGAAAAATATTTTTTGACATTTTAGTCTCATTGTGAATACTTTTAATATATATATATATATATATGTTTGTTAAGGCCCCTGAACTTTAATTTACCACTGCTTAAATCTTATAACTAATTACGTTAGTATTACGTTTATATTTTAAACCTATATAAGAAGCAGTTAAGATTTCTGCTTCAGTCGGGCCTTTGTGCTATTAAACCTGTACAAAAGTGATTTCAAAGACATCTTTTTAAGTATGAGAATTAATGAAATATATTTTCAGTATGTATGCGAGCTCAAGAACAGCGCAGTTTTCTTATCTCATGCACTACTTTGTACGTCGGATTATTAATTTTAAAATGAGATATTTTTACACTGGAAGTTGTTTTATCGACTTGCTTCATTATAATCAGGTTAAGTAGAAAATTCCAGACTGCTGTGTGAAACATTCAGCGCTGGATACGAACTTAGATACGATGCATGCTGAAATGAATCGCACATTATGAGATCGATTATCTTGGACATGTCCTACTCTCTCTTTGGAACTATTTTCTCGGTCTTCGATTGCGTTCAGCTCGATGTTCGTCATTTTCCACTATTGCCCAACACTAGGGTTTAAATTGTGATGAAATTCTGGGAAAATGACAAGGTTAGGCTTAAACCAGACACCTTCACAAAATTTCCACAGTCTTCCAATGTGCGTGAACCTCGACTTTGAAATCCAAAGTTAAATCAGGCGAAAATCTATTGGAATAGCATTCGAATGGAATTGTTGTGAATCCGGATACTTCGGATATCTTTCTTATGAAAACAGTGAATGTTTAGCAGATATGGCTAAAAGCTAGTGATAGCTTGTTTTCTTATATTACTAGTAGAACTAGGAACCAGGTTTTGAGCTTCATCATAGCAACGTTTGGGGTCGAAAGGTTCTCTTGCACGAATATAATCTTCATTTTTGTACAATGAAGCATTTCTCGGAATTAACTTGGTGTCGAATCCCGTCAGTGATGTAAATGTTCTCCAAAGTGAGCTCTTTTCACTCAAATAAAGAACGTTAAAGACTCCCTTTTTCGTAATGTTTCAAATTATTAATTATCTTGCCGTATCATAATCAACCCAACGAATATTTTTCCTCAGAAAATACCATCACATACACAATATTTCAGCCATAAATTATCCATAGAAACAGTAAACTGTGATTGGTCAAAAAATTAACGTAACTGTGAACTAAATATATAAATGCTAAGCAGTATGACACTCGTTCGTCAGTGTTTATATTTGCAATTAAACCTCATTTTGTGCGTGAGCATATACAATACCATTAATAAAGCCTCCATATAAAAATGTTTCAACCTATATTGTATTGAAGACTACAGGACTTAATCTTTGTTTTTTCAATAAAAAATATTTCAGTGCAGTCTAGTCGTCTGTAAGTTTAAAAAAAAAAACTTCTACTATATTATCTCCAAGTGTATGTCTCCGGATTTACAAGGCTGAAATCAGGGGTTCGATTCTCCTCTGTGGGTTCAGCAGATAGCCTAATGTGGTTTTGCTCTAAGAAAACACACACATCTCCTAGCAGTCCAAGAAGATGATGGATGGAGCTCCAGTTAAAAAAGCTGACATATTTCTGAAATGTATTTGTTATATACTTTATTGAAAATTATTATTGTTTGTTTGTTTATTTTTGTAGGCTATCTGTAACAGCTGTCCCTAACTTAGAAATAATAAATTAGAGGAAAGGCAGCTGGTCATTATTACCCCCAATTTTTGGGCTACTCATTTAATAACTAAAAGAAGGACCTTATGGCTGAAAAGGCGATCATGTCTTTTGACAGGATTCGAACTCGCGATCCGTGGATTAAGCTATTATGGAAACGGTGTATAAATTGGGAATAATATACAAATATAATGAGTAACATCAGAGAAAAGTTATATATTCATAGTTTACCTTGCGATTAGCCATCATCCATCAGATATGACTGTGCCAAACCAGCATAACCTGAAAAATGTAAAGATGGTCAATACTTTCCAACAGAGTCTTGGCTGATGAAGCCTACTCAATGCTACAGTTATTCGCAAATTTTTTCATAGTTTTGTTTTCGCAGAAGGAGGTACATAGTCAAACCTGATGAAGGTACGAATAACTGGTACTGATGGTACCAGAAAGAACCAGTCAAGGCAGAAATTTGAAATTCTTTAAAAGGACTAAGTAATTCAGGATATTTGATGTGCGAAAATCCAACAGAGAACTTTCCAATGCAAGGAATGTTAACTCCGGAAAGTATGATACACATCAGAATGAATCGGTTTTTTCAACTTAGGAGAGGCAACAAAACCAGATGAGCAAAGTTCAATTTTTTTTTACAGCAATCAACGACAGTAAATTAAAAAAAGTGTTGGAACAGTAGAAGTTTAGGCTGCATCTCGACCATTGGCGTTGAAGATCTTCACAAAACTGATGGCACCCTGACTGCTGACTGGTAACATCAGATCCTTTCTTATCTACTACCAAGGTATTAAAAAAATAATACCTGTTGGGCAAGGACTCATTTTCCAATAACACTCTGATCTTAAGCTTGTAGAGTATCTAATTAATAGATACTTGGAAGGATAAACAAAAGCCAAAGAAACACTCGCATCCATAGTTAGGCCTAAACAAACTTAATATTGATATTATTGAAGCTATATGGTTTATTTTACGCAGACAAATACTGACATGTGGAACAATCCTTCGTGATCAACGTATGGTAGAATAAAAACAAGTTGTATTTCACTTTTTAAAAACAACAACAACAAATAATTACATGCTTTAGTATATTTTTGTTGTAAGCAGTGCATAGCATAACTAATTTTTCTTCTCTTTTGCATAATAGTATATTGTTTTAATAATGAATTTACCACTAAGTTTCGTTCACATATTGCTTTTGTTGTTGTTTTGAATTAAGCACAAAGCTACACAATGGGCTATCTGTGCTCTTCCCACCACGGGTATCGAAACCCGGATTTTAGCGTGTAAGTCCGCAGACATACCGCTGAGCCACTGGAGGGCTATTGCTTTTGACTTTACCACGTATATCCTTTGTATTTTTCGTAATTATTTCTAATACTTTACACCATATAAAAATATCTTGTTATTACTATTCTGATTTTAGACGTATTCAGATTGTTTGTTTTTGCCACCAAATAAAAGTCTCACGACTTCATTTTATGAGTCACCCCATCACAAATGTCAGTTACAAACCACGATTTATATATATATATATGTGTGTGTGTGTGTGTGTGTGTATTTAAGGTTCCTTGCCGAAGAAAGCACTTTGTACCTTGAATCTTGGGTGCGCTATTGGAGTGGCGGCGAACTCCAACACGGCTGTGTATAAATAACGCTTTTGAATATTTGTCCCATATCTTGAGGTAAACAAATGAACGCTTTAGCGTAAATGTCAATATACTTTTTGAAATTAATCGCTGCGTTAGATGAACTAGAATTTTGTTTCAACAGCCCAGAACTTGCGGTGGATTTGTTTAACTGAAAGAAAAATCTAAACTTTATTTTAATTATTCAACTTAAAATAAAACTGGTACACAATGTACTAAATAAGCCCCTAATCCCTTCTTACTGTTGAAGCTTCATGGGGTTTCAAAATATAGTGATCCTCACAAGTTGTACATTTCATTACATTACCATGGAAACCTAGAGAAAAAAATATAGATGTTAAGCCTCATTGAGTTTACTTTAAAATACAAATATGTCTTTGTTTATGACATTTAAAATAATTAGTTAGTTCATTATTGAAATAACATTGAAAAACAAGGTAACGAACAAATACCATGTACTGACGTAGACCATTCAGAACACAAACAACCAGAGACCTAGGAATGGTTTTAAATAAGTTCTGATATACTTTATTTTGTAAGTCTTCTATTTTAAATCATTATAGTCCAAATCATGAAGCTTAATACACGATACATTTATTATAGTATTTTCGAACAAATCAACACAAGCTTTATTTGCGCACAAACGTCCTAAATTTTGAACTGTAAGACTGCAGTTCAAACAAACTCGTTAAATAGTCTTTGCCTCCCAGTGGGTCAGCGGTATGTTTAAGAACTCACACCTCAAAAAACTGGGTTTCGATACTTGTGGTGAGCAGAGCACAGACAGCCCAATGCGTAGCTTTGTGTTTAATTAGAAACAAATAAACAAATCAATTGTTATTTGACTGCTAATGCCTGGCCAAACTTTCAGATCAATAGCCTACCAACGGAGAACCGTTTTATGGTAACCATGAACATTCAGAATCGCAGTCTGGACACTTTGTCCATCAAAGTTCTATTGTCCATGAAAGCTCTAATATATTATTGAGTACTTCATCAACAAAAATATAACACATTGCCCATAATTAACGCACCCTATCTAATTATCGCCTTCCTTTAGGTATTTTTTAATAAAGCTTGTGGCCCGCCATGACCAAGTGTGTTAAGACGTGCGACTCGTGATCTGAGGGTCGCTGGTTCGCATCCCCGTCGCGCCAAACATGCTCGCTCTTTAAGCCGTGGGGGCGTTATAATGTTACGGTCAATTCCACTATTCGTTAGTAAAAGAGTAGCCCAAGAGTTGGCGGTGGGTAGTGATGGCTAGCTGTTTTTCCTCTCGTCTTACACTGCTAAATTATGGACGGCTAGCACAGATAGCCCTCGAGTAGCTTTGTGCGAAATTCAAAAACAAATAAACAAACACTATCTTCGAAATTTAGAGTTCTTACCCAGGGCTACTGGAAGTCCATGAAGGATATCATATTATTTGTGTGTGTTTTCTCTTATCAAGCAGATTATTAAAGGTGTATGAATACACCCTCAGTTATCAATGATCCAAAGTATTTATTACTTTTCTCACTAGAGACAACTATTTGTAGACGCACAAAACAGTAATGACAAGCTACTAAGAGGTCATTTATCACAATGATTACAACCACAACGTGAGAGGCACTGCGCGAAGACAACCAGACAGTTCCTAACTCGTCTGGGTGTGAGAATACGCGTCGACTTGACGCAAAATTCGAGAATTCAACACACGTGACAAGATTCTTTAATCAGTTTAAATTATATTCGAGACACGTAAAAATCTCAAAAAACAAAACTACACAGCGCTGTGTTCCCGAGAGTATCAGAACTCTCTACGTCTTTGTTGTTTGTAAAGTAACCGGTGTCTCACCGGGGTGACCACATAAAAAAATAAATAGAGTGACGATTCAACGTGTAAACATATTTATTTAGATGACGCAGCTCGATCTTTGCTGAATGTTTCAGTTGAAACATTATATACAAATACGATATTTTCTAATCCAATCATAGTTGAGAGAACGCTAGAAATGATTTCACTGATAAAAGAGCCATGTTATATCTGTCCTCTGGTGGGCTTTGAAATTGATTTAAAGCCTGGTATGACCTCACAGTTAACGCTCCCGAATTATAAAAATCCCAAGATTTCCGATTTACGTCCCGTTGTCGTAAAAAAAAAACACTCTCTCTATGCAGAAGCTTTATAAAAGTGACAGTCAGATACTATTACTCAGTCAGATAGGAGCATCCCAAGATCTGATGATGGGAGTGATGACTGGTTGTCTTCTCTTTTAGTTGTTAATTTAAAATTAGAGATGATTGTGTGTAATCGGTCTCACATAACTTTGTTTCTAAAATGTATAGCAAACAAAACAGTTCAAACACAGTGTTCCAAATTTTAAAATGTATTTTAGTTACGTCAGTAATTAGAATATTGCTTTGATATACTAGAAATATCGGTAGTTATCTTATTACCGACGAGCTCCCTACCACCATCACCCCCTTCCGGTGACACAGCGGAACGTCTGCGAACTTACACCGAGTTTCAATACCCGTTGTGGGTTGAGCACAGATAGCCCTTCGTATACCTATGTCCTCAATAACAAACATTTCACAGACGAATAAAAACATAATTTGTTTGGGTTTACAAAACACTTCGTTTTTATAATGCAAAAATATTTGTCACAAATTTAGTTTTAAGGATAACAAATATTTTTTAAAGAATCTTGATTAGCTTTGTGCGTGTATAGAAAAAAAAACAAACTAGAAAGGAGTGAACACAAAACTTCCAATATCAAAACTCTGAGTAACGTAACTAGAGTTTATTGTACATAAAGCTTGTAAGTAATTTTGCCTCCCTGGAGGGCTTGCTACGTAATTTTAGTGTTTAAATCAGCATGAATGTTAAGTAGAGAAAGATTTTTCCAATTATATTTTGTATTAAGATCTCACTTTTAAATTCAAATTCGTTTAATAAACTTAAACGTCAGGAACAGAGATGCTTAGGGGGAACTTGGACCCCCCTAGAAAACTCTTTTTTTTTAAGCTAACTCTTGTTTTAATTGGGGAGTTAGTTAGTTCGTTGTGATTAATCTCTTATACACTCTTGTTAGGTGTTGCCTCGAGGGTTAACTTATTCGAGGTAGTTTTGGAAACACCGTGTTTTATCTCCAAAGAATCGTTCATGGTTAGAAATCTTCCCGACGAGCTTAAGACTAGACGAAGGAAGCCCGAGGCCGAACGAACCAGCTGAAGTTCAGTCTCTATCGTGCCGTCTTTCTTTTGAATGGCTCCAGGTAGAGACGAATACGGAACTTAAGCGGATGATTGCATCTGTGTTTGATTTTTGAAGTGCTGGCCTCCGGCACTGTGGTTAGCCCACATGGAGAGGAAACTTTCAGTTCCATATCGATATAAAACAAAATAAGACAATAGTGAAACGCTTAGGGCTGAAAATGAATTGTTTAATGATAGGTGAACGCCTTCCCTTGTTTACCTGCGTGTAAAAGTCTGTACATTTTAGTCGCTATAAACCGGATACAAAAGCAGAAAACTAATACGTTTCTAAAAATATAGGTAATTCGACAGACAAACCCGATTTGTTGTAAACAATGTATAAAAATGTAAACATTTTAAGTTCACTTAGTAAATATAATATGTTACAAGTTACAGCTTTTACAGTAAAAGCAAAATCTTACTGACTGTAAAACCTGTATTAAAAATATAGAAGAAAAAGTTTCTTTTTGAGTTCATTTAGTGATATAGGTTTTACAGTAAGTAAGATTTTTTACTGTAAACGCTGTAACTTGTAACGAAACAAATAAAACCTGAATAGCCAACCATATAAATCACGTAACACTAATATCACGCGTGTATGTAATTTTCAAAAGAGCTTGTTTGTAACTAAACATAAATCGGACTATCTGTGCTTTGCCCATAACGGTTATCGAAACCCGGTTACAAGTGATGGAAATCCGTTGTTCCATTAGGAGGATCTAAAAAGACAGAGAGTAAAAAATACGGAGAACTGATTGGACAGTACGATTCGCACACCATAGAAACACAGCTTCCATATAAGGTATTGCAGCTGTAAAATGTAAATTTCCATAAATCAACTGCACGAATTTAAAAGCTTATGGTTAATCATGTTTAAAGACACGTTAAAACAATATTTACTTAACACGTTCTTGTGTGTTACGTTGGGACTCACAAGATGTAACTGAAATCTTGACACACATTTTAACAGTATGTACTAAACACGTTTTTAGGTGTTACGTTGAGACTAGCACAGATAGCCCTCGTGTAGCTTTGTGCAAAATTCAAAACAAACAAACAAACAAGCTGTCAAACAGCTGATTACGTTCAACTGTATATATATGTTTATATGTTTATACATGAAAGCTCAAATACCATTGTTGTCACAAAGTCTATGTTGATTTTCAAATGATATCAATGGATGATAAAACCATAACCAAGTGATTAATAGCATGGCGTAATTATAGTAAATACGACTGTAAACTCAACTGAAACAAACTGATGTTGAGAGGTAAAACTAATTAGGCTGCATCTACAACTTCTTTGTTGTTTGTCTAAATGTCACGAGAAGCTACAGAGCGCCATCTGTACGAGTCGAATTTAGCTCTTACCTACTATTTTATCAATGAATAGTGGAGCTGACTGTCACATAACTCTCACACGATTGAAAGGGCGAGCATGTTTGGTAAGACGGAGATTCAAACCCGTGACTATCGTATTGTAAATCAATCTCTCTAACTACCTGGCCATGCCGGGGCCAACTGAAGCTTTTGTAAAATTGTATTTTTTTTTACTTCATAAAACCAAGTAGTTTGTTGAGATTAAATCTTTGATGTTTTATTAAATGTTTTTACTTATGAATCCAAGTAGTTTGTTTAGATCAAATCTTGGATCTTTTTAGTAATTGTTTTTACTTCATGAAACCAAGTAGTTTGTTCATATTAGATTTTTGATGCTTATAACCATCTTAATTAACCAGCAATTAGAAAGTACAATTTTCACAACAACACAGTGGTATCTTTACTGGTATGTACAGGACATTCTAAAGACAATTGGGTTAGCTGTGTTGGTTGCATCATTTGATGACGAATTACAAAAACTCATAAGGCCCTCGATATTTTGTGTGGTTTGTTAGTGAAAAACAAGAAAGAGAAACAAACAAACGAAATGTTAAGCATATTTTTTAATCCATTTCATTACATCGAGTAATCCTTCAGAAGTTTGTACAGAAATGTGTTGTTTCATGCAGTTTAGAGCACTTCTGTGTTAAAACTATTCAGTTAGCTTTCTTTTTGTTTGTTTCCCAAAGCTACGTCTCTGGTATTAAACTTAACAACTACACGCACGCGACTTGACATCCCTTGCATTATCTGCATGCGAAATAAAATATTCTTTTTGCGTAATTATTGGACAACGAACGGGGTATTTAGATATAATTTTCTATCGATTTAGTCTTATAAAACGGAATCAAATATAAAATTCCTTTGGTATTATACTTTACGAGGATTGTTAAAAATACAACTCGTGATATTAAGATTTAAACATGTGAAAACGCGTTACCGAACTCACGTACAATTGGCTAAAAACTGTAGTTTTTTAAAAGATTCGTTTATTTTGAAATATCTTGGGAAAAGTGCGTGACGGTTAGAGAACCAAACTGTGTGCGGTTCCTTCTCTTGTACCGTCAGTGAAAACAAACGAATCGCGCCCATACTTTAAGGTCATTGTTGCGTTATAATTATGCCGTTTAAATGTCACTGTTCGATTAAAATAGTCCTCGGGTAACGCGGGTGACACTGGTGACCGTCATCGGGTTGCTTTGAGTGAAGTTCGAAAGTACAACAAAAAACACAAGTAACAAAATCTGGAACAGTTTATTTAATTATTATATAAATATAACATTATTAGTTAAGCTGTATATTAAATGTTAGCTAGCTCTGGAACAGGGTTAGCGAACAAGATACAACAAACGGAACATTTGAGGTAGTTTTCTCGCCCTTTGGCCTGGCATGGCCAAGCGCGTAAGGTATGCGACTCGTAATCGCGGGTTCGCGCCCGCGTCGCGCCAAACATGCTCGCCCTCCCAGCCGTAATGGCGTATAATGTGACAGTCAATCCCACTATTCGTTGGTAAAAGAGTAGCCCAAGAGTTGGAGGTGGGTGGTGATGACTAGCTGCCTTCCCTCTAGTCTTATACTGCAAAATTAGGGAAGGCTAGCACAGATAGCCCTCGAGTAGCTTTGTGCGAAATCCCGAAAACAAAAATTCTCGCCCTTCGCTTGGGTTTTTTTTATTCTATAGTTACCCACTGGTACAGCGGTAAGTCTATGGATTTACAACGCTAAAGTCAGGGGTTCGATTCCCTTCGGTGGACTCAGCAGACAACCTGGTGTGGCTTTACTATAAGAAAACACACAACGACCCTTGTTCATTCCCGCCAGTTAAACTACGATTTTTTTTGCAGGCATTACGTGTCAGATTTGAAAAACCAAACTTATGTAAACGTAACTTTATTTAAAAACTAAACATACGTAACTTATTTAATAAAAGTGCATGCAAAGTAAACTCTTAAGTAACAGTATTTATACTGCTGTATAGAATATGAGCTATTTATGATCGTTCGTGGTTGGTACAGTTTTATGAATTTAAATACAAAAACTCATGATAACGAAGAATGAAAAAGGTAACAAAGTAAAGCAAATGTAAAGTTGCAAGGTAGGCAAACTTAGCTGAATATACAGAAACGTCTGGTTGCATGTTCAATAAAACGATAAGTATATGGTTTTCAACGGATTACACATGCGTATTTTAGACCTATTTAAGTCGTGAAACTGTATTTAATATAACGCTCATTTTATTCGAAAATTACTTGAGGTTAAGTATTGTTTATGTGAAATACTTTGCAAGCAAAAACTAAAGCTGAAATCAAAACCAGTCTTCACGTGATCTGATAACAAAATCGTGTCATTGTGTACTATACTTGCATCAAGAAGTTTGACTAAGAAATAGGTGTGATGGTTCTCAATGGAAAAGTTAACAAGCCATTTGGACTCGCGAGCAAAGGTCTTTCTAACGATATGAAATTTGTAGCGTTTGATCAAAAAAACTTTACAAGAAAAGTTGTAAGTGGACAAACATGTCTATATAAATATCCCCATCGCACCAAACATACTCGCTCTTTCAGCCTTGGGGGCGTTATAAAGTTACGGTCAATTACAATAATATGACCCGTCATAGCCAGGCGGGTTAAGTCGTTCGATCCTTAATTTGAGGGTCGTCGATTCGAATCTCGGTGGTACCAAGCACGCTAGCCCTTTTATCCGTAGGGGCGTTATAATGTGATGGTCAATACCATTACTCGTTGTTAAAAGAGTTAGCAGTGAGTGGCGGTCACTAGCTCTCTTTCCTATAGTCCTACACTGTCAAATTAGGAACGGCCAGCGGAAATAAACCTTGAGTAGCTTTGCGCAAAATGCAAACATAATAATACACATTTTAGTAACAATGAAAGTAATAATAATATTACTTTTCTACATCAATAATGAAATTCATGATAATAATATTACAAATCCTCAGTAGTATTGAAATTTTTGTTGTTGTTGTTTTGAATGAAGCACAAAACTACACAATGGGCTATCTGTGCTCTGCCCACCACAGGTATCGAAATCCGGATTTTAGCGTGTAAGTCCGCAGACATACCGCTGAGCCACTGGGGGGCGTATTGAAATTTATAATAATAATATTACACTTATAAAATAATAAATGCAATAATAGTAATATCAGATATCTCTAACAATAATGAAAGTAATAATAACATTAATTTTCTGCAGTAGTGATGACATTTATAATAATAATATTACACATTTATAACAATAATGAAAATTATAATAATAACATTACACTTTTATAAAAATGATAAAAGTAATTATAATATAAATTTTTTTGGCAATAATGAAAGTTATTATAATAATAATACACTTTTCTGGCAACAATAAAAGTACTAATAATGTAATTTTCTATAACAATAAGAAAAGTATTAATGATATTACTTTTCTACCTTAATATTGAAATTTATAATAATAATATTGCACTTTTATAGCAATAATGAAATAAAAATAATAATATTAATTTTCTATAGGAATAATGAAAGTAATAATAATAATATGGCACTTTTATAACAATAATGAAATAAAAATAATAATATTAATTTTCTATAGGAATAATGAAAGTAATAATAATAATATTGCACTTTTATAACAATAATGAAAGTAATAATAATGTCACTTTTCTACATCAATAACGAAATTATAATAATAATATAACACTTTTATGGCAATAATAAAAGTAATAATAATAATAATACTTTTCTTCAGTAGTATTGAAATTTATAATCATCATGTAACACTTTTATAACAATAATAAAACTAATAATATTATTATTACACTTTTATAGCAAAGATGAAAGTAATAGTAATACTACTTTTCTACAGCAGTATTGAAACTTATAATAATAATATTAATCTTTTATAGGAATAATGATAGTAATAATAACAACAAAATTTTATAACAATGATGAAAGTAATAGTAATATACTCTTCTGCAGAAATAATGAAAGTAAAAATAATATTATTTTTCTGCAGCAGTAATGAAAGTTATAATAATAATATTACACTTTCATAACAATAATGAAAATAATAAAAATAATAAAATTACATGTTTATAGCAATAATGGAAGGAATAATAATATTACGTTTTTACAGTAGTGTTGAAATCTATAATAATAATATTACTTTTATGGCAATAATGAAAGCAATAATAATATACTCTTATATGAAGAAAGAAAGTAATAATAATATTACTTTTTAGAGAAATAATGAAAGCTAGTATGATAATATTACACTTTTATATCAATAATGAAATCATTAATAATATTACATTTTATTGTAATAATGAAAGTTATAATAATATACATTTCTATATGAATAATGAAAGCAATTGTAAAATTACTTTTCTACAATAGTAATGAAAGTTATAGTAATAACATTACACTTTTATAACAGTAATGAAAGTAATAATAATATACTCTTCTATAGCAATAATGAAAATAATAAAAATATTACTTTTCTGCAGTAGTATTGAAATTTATAATAATAATATTACTTTTATGGCAATAATGGAAGGAATAATGGAATTACACTTTTATACAGATAATGAACGTAACAATAATATTACTTTTCTGCAGCAATAATTAAAGTTGTATTAATAATATTACACTTTTATGGCAATAAGGAAAGCAATAATAATTGTTTTTGTTTGTTTGTTTTTGAATATCGCTCAAAACTACACGAGGGCTATCTGCGCCAGCCGTTCTTAATTTAGCAGTGTAAGACTAGAGGAAAGGCAGCTAGTCATCACCACCCACCGTCAACTCTTTTACCAACGAAGAGTGGGAATATAACAATAAAGAAAGTAATAATAATATTACACTTCTATACTAATAATGAAAGTTATAATAACAATAATACACTTTTATGGCAATAATCAAAACAATAACAATAAACTATTTTATAGCAATAATAAATGGAATCATAATATTACTTTCTACAGTAGCATTGAAATTTACAATTACAATATTACAATTTTATAAGAATAATGAAAATATTAATAATATTAATTTTCGACAGCAGTATTAAAATTTATAATAATAACATTACACATTTATAACAATAATGAAAGTAATAATAATAATATTACAATTTTATAGCAATAATGTGTGTAATAAGAATATTAGTTTTCTATAGCAATAGTAAATGTTATAATAATAATATTGAAATTTTTAGTAATAATGAGAGCAATAATTATACACTATTTTATAGCAATAATGAAAGTAATAATAATATTACATTTCTACATTAGTAATGAAAACTACAATAATATTATTACACTCTTCAACAATAAGAAAAGTAATAATAATATTACACTTTTTAGCAATAATTATTGTAATAATAATATACTCTTCTCTAGAAATAATGAAAATAATAACAATATTACTTGTTTACATCATTACTGAAAGTTATAATAATATTATTACACTTTTATAACAATGATGAAAGTGATAATATTACTTTTCTGTAGCAGTAATGAAAATAACAATGGCATTTCTTTTCTACAGCAGTATTGAAATTTATAATAATAATATTACACTTTTATAAGAATAATGAAAGTAATAATAATAGTACTACGCTTTTATAACCATGACGAAGGTAACTATAATATTACTTTTCTACAGCAATAATGAAAGTTATAATAATAGTATTTTACTTTTATAACAACAATGAATGTAATAATAATAATAATATTACACTTTTATAAGAATAATTTTAGTAATAATAATAATATAACACTTTTAGGAGTAATGAAAGTTTTAATAACAATATTACACTTTTATAACCATAATGAATGTAATAATAATATTATTACACTTTTATAACCATAATGAATGTAATAATAATAATATTACACTTTTTTTAACACTAATGAAAGTACTCTTATTATTACTTTTCTTCAGCAATAATTTAAGATATAATAATAACACTACTCTTTGATGGCAACAATGAAAGCAATAATAATATTACTTTTCTTCAGTAGTGTTGAAATTTATAACAACACTATTACATTTTTATAAGAATAATGAAAGTAATAATAATATTATTACACTTTAGTAGCAATGATGAAGGTAATAATAATATTACTATTATACTGCAGTATTGAAGCTTACAATAATAATATTATACTTTTATAACAAAAGTGAAAGTAATAATAACACTACTTTTCTACAGCAACAATGAATGTTATAATAATAATAATAACTTTTACAGGAATAATGATAGTAATAATAATATTATTTTCTATGGTAATAATAAAAGCAATAATAATAATACGCTTTTATAGCATTAATGAACGCAATAATAACATTACGTTTTTATGGTGATAATGAAAGTCAGAATTTTTGTTCTGCTGTGATATATTGTGATTTCCTGTCCTTCTTATATATTCCCATAATAACCAAATTCCTGCTAGTTTTGACCTTGTTGTGTATTCTAAACTAACCCTTGACCATGTGTAGTTCTCACTTCTGAGGTGATGGGTTGCATACAAAACACGTGATTTTGCATTCAAAATAAAGCGACTGAGTGGCATGTCAAACGTTCAGTGAGTCACAAAGAGCGAAACCTTTCGTTCCCTCGAGCCTTCTCGTTCATACTTGTATAGATCTTTCGGTCTCCACAACAAAAAGGATGAATTATAATTTTCTCTAAACTACACTTAAAACTTGAAGTGGTGTTGTTATTGAGGAAACAAGATATCTGAGAGGTTGATTTCGAAGAGCCGTAACAACGTCTGGTTTCCATCGATTGACTTTGTCCGGTAATTTCTACGTTCTTTTTAGTACGTACTTCTCTACGAACGTGCGAAGTACAGTCTGACGGTATCATACGTGTAACTGCCGCGTTTAATCAGACTCAACGTTAGCAACGGTTCTTTGAAACTTTTAGTAGATATTTGTAAAAAAAAAAAAATATGGGTCAGTCGAACTAATCACGATAAAAATTTGTGGTGAATGTGAACATTGTTCTGCACAGAGTTGTTTTTGAAAACCCTTTTCGCTATGTTTCGAATACAGATATGATATTAAATAAAGAATACATTCAGATAGCGACAGTGTTAACATGTTAATGAACGTGACTGAGTTAGTGAAAGGCCATACAGTTATACAGTTATGTATAAACGGGTCCGCTGTTACTCAGCGATACGTATGAGGGCTTATCACGCTAAAAATTGGAGCTCGATACCTGCAAACATTTGTTCTCATCAACAAACAACATATATGTATACGATAAAGGCTGTATGCACATACGTATATTCTCTGTTTATCAAATCTTCAAGTACGATTTTAAGAAACAGGATGGATTTTAAATTTTGAATTTAAAACGAAAGCAAAACATTTTAGACCTTGGGTTTTGTATTTAAACTGTCGTTCTACAGTCTCGAAATAAAACCTTGTTAACTGCTCTAGTTTTGATGAAAACACCAATAAAGATTATATAAATCTGGAAAATTAAACTCCAAAATAATTGCAAAACATTAAAGAAAATTTTGTTTAACGATAAAACAAAACCAAAAACCAGACGAGTTCGCAATTTCTAGCTACAGATGTAGTAATTTAGTATCCCACAAAATGATCTGTGTAATACTGACTCATTTTGGATCGTAATTTTATTTTAGAAACATACATAATAAACTGCTATGATTTGCTTATTTAATCAGAACCCGGTATGTGTCGAGACAAACAAGTGTTTTCATTTAGCAATCAGGGACTGAATTATTCAATGTGGCGACTTTCATGGAATATTTTATTACACACACAAAAAAAGATTTCTCTGAAATTTTTGCCATTCGTCTTCCGCTTTCATTAACATTATAAATTTTACCTTCACGTTGTGTGTATAATAAGCTATTTATTCAAATGTGGAACTCGTCAGCTTCAAAGCTGCCAGTGAAATTTAAAATCAAGGTTATGTGTAGCTAAGGCCCAGAGAAAAACGTCTCAAAAGAGAGAGAAAGACAAAAGGAAATTAATTTCTTGTTACGCATTATGTAAAGTAAGGTGTTAAACATAAAAGCTAGAATTAAACTGCACAGAAAGTACACATGTAAATTAATAATTGTAAGAGTAAAGAATGACTTTCATGATAATTACACATTTGTTGACAACCTTTTCGGAAAAAAATAGAGTGAATACAAAAATTCTAATTTTCCTTATATTTATGATTGTGCATGTTTTCATATAGCAAAGACACATCGAGCTATCTGCTGAGCCCGCCGAGAGGAATCGAACCCTTTATTTTAGCGTTGTAAATCCGTGGAGTGTACTGGTGGGAAACCTTAAATTGTTGGTTTTTCAATGTGTGTGTGTGTGTGTGTTTTCTTATAGCAAAGCCACATCGGGCTATTTGCTGAGCCCAGAATCGAACCCTTTATTTTAGCGTTGTAAATCCGTAGACTTACCGCTGTACTAGCGGGGGTTTATATTTATGAAATAACTGTGAAATGCGCTAAATCCGTTGATATTAAAGTGTTTAGATATACTTGGGGTAAAGTGTAGATATACTGAGATAAAGTGTCGAAATACTTGGGGTAAAGTGCAGATATACTGGGATAAAGTGTCGATATACTGGGGTAAAGTGTAGATATACTGGGGTAAAGTGTCGATATACTGGGGTAAAGTGTAGATATACTGGGGGTAAAGTGTAGATATACTGGGAGTAAAGTGTAGATATACTGGGGGTATAGTGTAGGTATACTGGGGTAAAGTGTCGATATACTGGGGTAAAGTGTAGATATACTGGGGGTATAGTGTCGATATACTGGGGTAAAGTGTAGATATACTGGGGGTAAATGAGAAGATGCCTTTTGTTTAAAGTGATTGTTTTTTTGCTTGTTTTTTGAATTTCGCGCAAAGCTACTCGAGGGCTATCCGCGCTACCCGTCTCTAATTTAGCAATTTAAGATTAGAGGGAAGGCAGCTAGTCATCACCTCTCACCGCCTACTCTAGGACTACTCTTTTACCAACGAATAGTGGGATTGACCGTCACATTATAACGCCCTCACGGCTGAAAAGGCGAGGCAAGCATGTTTGATTCGAACCCGCGACCCTCGGATTACGAGTCGAACGCCTTAACTCACCTGGCCGTGCCAGATCACCGTATAAAATAAGTTTGGTTTGTTTAGTAGTTTTTATAATCAGTTTTAAACTCCTAAAATAAAAAAGTGAAGTATGTTTGTCTAATAACAATGGACTGAAAAGTTTTAAAAGAAAACCTTCATGTTTTAGAGTACAGTAAGACAGTACAAAATCCTTATAAATTACACAAAATAAATATATTTAAACATAATCAAAAGTTAGCAGTCGTAAGTCCATTTTAAAATAACGAAACCATAAATGAGTAAATAGTAAATATCACACCTAAAGTAGGTTTGTTTCTGGATAGCCAAAAACCAAATCACAATTCGTGTTGTGGGTACCACAAATATCGTAACTCGATTTTAGCACTAATAACCTTCACGGGTAAGTTAATCCAATGTAAAATTAAGTAAAATTAAAGCAGATCTGACTATAAATTATGAGAACAAATCTAGATACAAATTATGATAATTTGTGAGAATTTCTTTTATATAATATGTCTTAATTTAAAATATAATACATTGTTGTATTACAGCATCAATACTTAATGTATATGCAGAAGTTAACGATTCTTACAATACCAGACAGTATTAAGAGTGATATATATCTGGTACAGAACCAAACACAGTATTAATAGTGATATATATCTGGGACAATATCAGACACAGTATTAATAGTGATATATATCTGGTAAAATACCAGACACAGTATTAACAGTGATATATATCTGGTAAAATACCAGACACACTATTAATAGTGATATATATCTGGTACAGAACCAAACACAGTATTAATAGTGATATATATCTGATACAATACCAGACACAGTATTAAAAGTGATGTATATCTGGTACAATACCGGACACAGTATTAATAGTGATATATATCTGGTAAAATACCAGACACAGTATTAATAGTGATATATATCTGGTACAAAATCAGACACAGTATTAATAGTGACATATATCTGGTACAGAACCAAACACAGTATTAATAGTGATATATATCTGGTACAATACCAGACACAGTATTAAAAGTGATATATATCTGGAACAATACCTGACACAATATCAATGGTGAGACATAGTTGGGGCAATACCAGATATAGTATTAATAGTGATATATATCTTACACAATACCAGAAACAGTATTAAAAGTGATATATATCTGGAACAATACCAGACACAATATTAATAGTGATGTATATCTGGTACAATACCGGACACAGTATTAATAGTGATATATATCTGGTACAATACCAGACACAGTATTAATAGTGATATATATCTGGTAAAATACCAGACACAGTATTAATAGTGATATATATCTGGTACAATATCAGACACAGTATTAAAAATGATATATATCTGGAACAATACCTGACACAATATCAATGGTGAGACATAGTTGGGGCAATACCAGATATAGTACTAATGGTGAGATATAGCCTTATACTCTACAGTTCCTTTCATAAATTTCAAAAATGCTTGAAAGAATAAACAGATCAGGTAAAGTTTCTAAACTTATCGGAATAAAAAATAGTCACATTAGCTGTGTATTAAACATAGTCACTGTAGCTGTATGTTAAACATAATCACTGTACCTGTATGTTACACATAGTCACAATAGCTGTATGTTAAACATAGTCACTGTAGCTGTGTATTAAATATAGTCACTGCAGCTGTATGTGAAACACAGTCACTGTTTCTGTATAATAAATATAGTCACTCTAGCTGTATATTAAAAAATAGTCACTGTACCTGAATATTAAACATAATCACTGTAGCTGTATGTTAAACATAGTCACTTTACCTCAATATTAAACATAGTCACTGTAGCTGTATGTGAAACATAGTCACTGTAGCTGTGTATTAAACATAGTCACTATAGCTGTGTATTAAATATCGTCACTGTAGCTGTATATTAAACATAGTCACTCTAGCTGTGTATTAAACGTAGTCACTATAGCTGTATGTTAAACATAGTCACTGTAGCTGTATATTAAACAAAATCACTGTAGCTGTATATTAAACAAAGTCACTGTAGCTGTGTATTCAACATGGTCACTTTATCTCTATATTAAACACAGTCACTTTACCTCAATATTAAACATAGTCACTTTACCTCTATATTAAATATAGTCACTGTACCTGTGTATTAAACATAGTCACTGTAGATGTGTATTAAATATAGTCACTGTAGCTGTATATTAAACATAGTCACTGTAGCTGTGTATTAAACATAGTCACTGTAGCTGTATGTTAAACATAGTCACTGTAGCTGTATATTAAACATAGTCACTGTAGCTGTATCTTAAATATAGTCAATGTAGGTGTGTATTAAACAAAGTCACCGTTGCTGTATATTAAACATAGTCACTGTAGCTGTATGTGAAACATAGTCACTGTAGCTGTTTGTTAAACATAGTCACTGTAGCAGTGTATCAAACATAGTCACTTTACCTCTATATTAAACATAGACAATGTAGCTGTATATGAAACATATTCACTGTAGTTGGGTATTAAACATAGTCACTGTAGCTCCGTATTAAACATAGTCACTGTAGCTGTGTATTAAATATAGTCACTGTAGCTGTGCATTAAACACAGTCCTTGTAGCTGCGTATTAAACAAAATCACTATAGTTGAATATTAAACATCGTCACTGTAGCTGTATATTAAACATAGTCACTGTAGCTCTGTATTGAACATAATCACTGTAGCTGTGTATTAAACATAGTCACTCTAGCTGTATATTGAACATATTCACTGAAGCTGTGTATTAAAAATAGTCACTTTACCTATATATTAAACACAGTCATTTCACCTCAATATTAAACATAGTCACTTTACCTCTATTTTAAACATAGTAACTGTAGCTGTATGTAAAACATAGTCATTGTAGCTGTGTATTAAACATAGTCACTATAGCTGTGTATTAAACATAGTCACTGTAGCTGTGTATTAAACATAGTCACTTCACCTCTATATTAAACACAGTCACTTTACGGAACTATTAAACATAGTCACTGTAGCTGCGTATTAAACATAGTCACTGTAACTGTGTATTAAACATAGTCGCTGCAAGCTGTATGTGAAACATAGTCACTGTAGCTGTGTATTAAATATAGTCACTCTAGCTGTATATTAAACATAATCACACTAGCTGTATATTAAACATAGTCACTGTAGCTGTATATTAAACATAGTCACTTTATCTCTATATTAAACATAGTCACTGTAGCTGTATCTTAAACATAGTCACTGTAGCTGTATATTAAACATAGTAACTGTAGCTGTATGTAAAACATAGTCACTGTACCTGTATGTGAAACATAGTCACTGTAGCTGTATATAAAACAAAGTCACTGTAGATCCATGAGAAACATAGACACTGTAGCTGTGTCTTAAACATAGTCACAGTAGCTGTATGTTAAATATAGTCACTGGGACTGTGTGTTAAACATACTAACTTTATCTCTGTTTTAAACATAGTCACTGTAGCTGTATCCTAAATGTAGTCACTGTAGATGTATGTTAAATAAAGTCGCTGCAGCTGTATGTTAAACAGTCACAGTTGCTGGGTATTAGTCACTGAAGCTGTGTATTAAACATAGTCACTGTAGCTGTATGTTAAACATAGTCACTGTAGCTGTATATTAAACATAGTCATTGTAGCTGTATGTTAAACATAGTCACTGTAGCTGTGTATTAAACGTAATCACTGTAGCTGAATGTTAAATACAGTCACTGAAGCTGTGTATTAAACATAGTCACTGTAGCTGTATGTTAAACAAAGTCACTGTAGCAGTATATTAAGCATAGTCACTGTAGCTGTATGTTAATCATAGTCACTGTAGCTGTGTATTATACATAGTCACTTTACCTCTATATTAAACATAGTCACTGTAGCTGTATATAAAACATAGTTACTGTAATTGGGAATTAAACGTAGTCACTGTAGCTGTATATTAAATATAGTCACTCTAGCTGTATGTGAAACATAATCACTGTAGCTGTGTATTAAACATAGTCCTTGTAGCTGTGTATTAAACATAGTCACTGTAGTTGCGTATTAAACATAGTCACTGTTGCTGAATGTTAAACATAGTCACTGTAGCTGTGTATTGAACATAATCACTAAAGCTATGTATTAAACATAGTCACTGTAGCTGTATATTAAATACAGTCACTGTAGCTGTATATTAAATACAGTCACTGTAGCTGTATATTAAATACAGTCACTGTAGCTTTGTATTAAACATACTCACTGTAGCTGTATGTTAAATATAGTCACTTTAGCTGTGTATTAAACATAGTCACTGTAGCTGTATATTAAACAAAGTCACTGTAGCTGTATGTGAAACATAGTCACTGTAGCTCTATGTTAAACATAGTCACTATAGCTGTGTATTAAACATAAACACAGTAACTGTATGATAAACATAGTCACTGTAGCTGTATATTAAACACACTCACTGTAGCTGTCTACTAAACATAGTCACTCTGGTTGTATGTGATAATTAGTCACTGACGCTGTATATTAAACATAGTCACTCTAGCTGTATGTGAAACATAATCACTGTTGCTGTATATTAAACATAGTCACTGTAGCTGTATGTAAAACATAGTCTATGTAACCGTGTATTAAACATAGTCACTGTAGCTGTGTGTTAAAGATAGTGACTATAGCTGTATATAAAACAAAGTCACTGTAAATGCATGAGAAACATAGTCACTGTACCTGTGTCTTAAACATAGTCAATGTAGCTGTGTATTAAACATAGTCACTGTAGATGTGTATTAAACATAGTTTTTGTAGCTGTGTATTAAACATAGTCACTGGAAATGTGTGTTAAACATAGTCACTTTATCTCTACTTTAAACATAGTACTGTAGATATATCCTAAACATAGTCACTGTAGCTGTATGTTAAATATAGTCGCTGTAGCTGTATCTTAAACAGTCACAAGAGCTGGGTATTAGTCACTATAGCTGTGTATTAAACATAGTCACTGTACCTGTATATTAAACATAGTCACTGTAGCTGTGTATTAAACACAGTCCTTGTAGCTGTGTATCAAACATAGTCACTGTAGCTGCGTATTAAACATAGTCACTGTAGCTGAATATTAAACATAGTCACTGTAGCTGTATATTAAACATAGTCACTGTAGTTGCGTATTAAAAATAGTCACTGTCGCTGCGTTTTAAACATAGCCACTGGAACTGTGTGTTAAACATAGTCACTGTAGCTGTGTTTTAAATTTCGTCACTGTAGTTGTATATTAAACATAGTCACTGGAGCTGTGTATTAAACGTATTGACTGTAGCTGTATTTTAAACATAGTCACTGTAGATGTATATTAAACACAGTCACTTTAATTGTGTATTAAACATAGTCACTGTAGCTGTATGTTTAATATAGTCACTGTAGCTGTGTATTAAACATAGTCACTTTACCTCTATATTAATTATAGTCACTGCAGCTGTATATTAAATATAGTTTCTGTAGTTGGGTATTAAAAATAGTCACTGAAGCTGTGTATTAAACATAGTCACTTTATATCTATATTAAACATAGTCACTGTAGCTGTGTATTAAACATAGTCACTGTAGCTGTGTATTAAATATGGTCACTAAATCTGTACATTAAACATAGTCACTAGAGCTGTGTATTAAACATAGTCACTGTAACTGTATTTAAAACATAGTCACTGTAGCTGAATGTCAAACATAATCACTATAGCCGTATAATAAACATAGTCACTGTAGTTGCTTATTAAACATAGTCACTGTAGCTGCGTTTTAAACATAGTCACTGTAACTGTGTAATAAATATAGTCACTCTAGCTGTATATTAAACATAGTCCTTGTAGCTGTGTATTAAACATAGTCACTGGAGCTGTGTGTTAAAACTAGTCACTGTAGCTGTGTTTTAAATTTATTCACTAAAGTTGTATATTAAACATAGTCACTTTATCTCTATATTAAACATAGTCACTGCAGCTGTATGTGAAACATAGTCACTCTTACTGTATATTAAACATAGTCACTGAAGCTGTATAATAAACATAATCACTCTAGCAGTATATTAAACATAGTCACTGTAGCTGTATATTAAACATAGTCACTGTAGCTGTATGTTAAACATATTCACTGTAGCTGTATGTGAAACATAGTCCCAATAGCTGTATATTAAACATATTCACTGTAGCTGTGTATTAAACATAGTCACTATAGCTATGTATTAAATATAGTCACTGTAGCTGTATATTAAACGTAGTCACTGTAGCTATGTATTAAACGTAGTCACTGTAGCTGTATGCTAAACATAGTCACTGTAGCTGTATATTAAACATAGTCACTGTAGATGTATATTAAACACAGTCTTTGTAGCTGTGTTTTAAATTTAGTCACTGTAGTTGTATATTAAACATAGTCACTGTAGCTGTATGTTAAACATAGTCACAGTAGCTGTATATTAAACATAGTAACTGTAGCTGTATGTAAAACATTGTCACTGTACCTGTATGTGAAACATAGTCACTGTAGCTGAATATTAAATATAGTCACTGTAGTTGTATTAAACATACTCACTGTAGCTTTATTTTAAATTTAGTCACTTTAGCTGTGTATTAAACCTAGTCAATATAGCTGTATATTAAACAGAGTCACTGTAGCAGTATGTGAAACATAGTCACTGTAGCTCTATGTTAAACATAGTCACTATAGCTGTGTATTAAACATAAACACAGTAACTGTATGATAAACATAGTCACTGTAGCTGTATGTTAAACATAGTCACTCTAGCTGTATGTGATAATTAGTCACTGACGCTGTATATTAAACATAGTCACTCTAGCTGTATGTGAAACATAGTCACTGTAGCTGTATATTAAACAAAGTCACTGTAGCTGTATATTAAACATAGTCACTGTAGCTGTATGTGAAACATAGTCACTGTAGCCGTGTATTAAACATAGTCACTGTAGCTGTATGTTAAACATAGTGACTATAGCTGTATATAAGACAAAGTCACTGTAGCTGTGTTTTAAACATAGTCAATGTAGCAGTGTGTTAAACATAGTCAATGTAGCTGTGTATTAAACATAGTTTTTGTTGCTGTGTATTAAACATAGTTTTTGTAGCTGTGTATTAAACATAGTCATTGTAGCTGTATGTTAAACACAGTCACTGTAGCTGTATATTAAACATAATCACTGTAGCTGTATGTTAAATACAGTCACTGTAGCTGTGTATTAAACATAGTCACTGTTGCTGTATGTTAAACAAAGTCACTGTAGCTGTGTATTAAACATAGTCACTGTAGCTATGTATTAAATATAGTCACTGTAGCTGTATATTAAACGTAGTCACTGTAGCTATGTATTAAACGTAGTCACTGTAGCTGTATGCTAAACATAGTCACTGTAGCTGTATGTTAAACATAGTCACTGTAGTTGTATATTAAACATAGTCACTTTATTTCTATATTAAACATAGTCACTGTAGCTGTATGTTAAACATAGTCACAGTAGCTGTATATTAAACATAGTAACTGTAGCTGTATGTAAAACATTGTCACTGTACCTTTATGTGAAACATAGTCACTGTAGCTGAATATTAAATATAGTCACTGTAGTTTGTATTAGATATAGTCACTGTAGTTTGTATTAAACATACTCACTGTAGCTGTATGTTAAATTTAGTCACTTTAGCTGTGTATTAAACATAGTCAATGTAGCTGTATATTAAACAGAGTCACTGTAGCAGTATGTGAAACATAGTCACTGTAGCTCTATGTTAAACATAGTCACTATAGCTGTGTATTAAACATAAACACAGTAACTGTATGATAAACATAGTCACTGTAGCTGTATATTAAACAAAGTCACTCTAGCTGTATGTGAAACATAGTCACTGTAGCTGTATGTTAAACAAAATCACTGAAGCTGTATGTTAAACATAGTCACTGTAGCTGTGTATTAAACATAGTCACTGTAGCTGTATGTTAAATATAGTCACTGTAGCTGTGTATTAAACATAGTCACTGTAGCTGTATGTGAAACATAGTGACTATAGCTGTATATAAGACAAAGTCACTGTAGATGCATGAGAAACATAGACACTATAGCTGTGTCTTAAACATAGTCAATGTAGCTGTGTATTAAACATAGTCAATGTAGCTGTATATTAAACATAGTTTTTGTTGCTGTGTATTAAACATAGTTTTTGTAGCTGTGTATTAAACATAATCACTGTAGCTGTATGTTAAATACAGTCACTGAAGCTGTATGTTAAACATAGTCACTGTAGCTGTGTATTAAACATAGTCACTGTAGCTGTATGTTAAATATAATCACTGGAGCTGTGTGTTAAACATACTCACTTTATCTCTCTTTTAAACATAGTCATTGTAGCTGTATCCCAAACGTAGTCACTGTAGCTGTATGTTAAATAAAGTCGCTGCAGCTGTATGTTAAACAGTCACAGTAGCTGGGTATTAGTCACTGAAGCTGTGTATTGAACATAGTCACTGTAGCTGTATATTAAACATAGTCATTGTAGCTGTATGTTAAACATAGTCACTCTAGCTGTGTATTAAACATAATCAATGTAGCTGTATGTTAAATACAGTCACTGAAGCTGTGTATTAAACATAGTCACTGTAGCTGTATGTTAAACAAAGTCACTGAAGCTGTATGTTAAAAATAGTCACTGTAGCTGTGTATTAAACTTAGTCACTGTAGCAGTATGTTAAATATAGTCACTGTAGCTGTGTATTAAACATAGTCACTGTAGCTGTATGTTAAACATAGTCGCTGTAGCTTGTATTAAACATTGTCACTTTACCTCTATATTAAATATAGTCACTGTAGCTGTATATTAAACAGTCACTCTAGTTGGGTATTAAACGTAGTCACTGTAGCTGTATATTAAACATAGTCACTGTAGTTGGATATTAAACGTAGTCACTGTAGCTGTATATTAAATATAGTCACTCTAGCTGTATGTGAAACATAGTCACTGTAGCTGTATATTAAACATAGTCCTTGTAGCTGAGTATTAAACGTAGTCACTATTGCTGAATGTTAAACATAGTCACTTTAGCTGTGTATTGAACATAATCACAGTAGCTATGTATTAAACATAGTCACTGTAGCTGTATGTTAAACATAGTCACTTTACCTCTATATTAAACATAGTCACTGTAGTTATGTATTAAATATAGTCACTGTAGTTGTGTATTAAATATAGTCACTGTAGCTGTGTATTAAACTCAGTCTTTGTAGCTGTGTATTAACTCAGTCACTGTAGCTGTGTATTAAACATACTCACTGTAGCTGTATGTTAAACATATTCACTATAGCTGCATGTGAAACATAGTCCCAGTAGCTGTATATTAAACATATTCACTGTAGCTGTGTATTAAACATAGTAACTATAGCTATGTATTAAATATAGTCACTGTAGCTGTATATTAAACGTAGTCACTGTAGCTATGTATTAAACGTAGTCACTGTAGCTGTATGCTAAACATAGTCACTGTAGCTGCATATTAAACATAGTCACTGTAGTTGTATATTAAACATAGTCACTTTATTTCTTTATTAAACATAGTCACTGTAGCTGTAT